>VXAV01000607.1:139098-150757 GCA_013399715.1 Alectura lathami | reverse complement strand
TATAAAAAAATGTTTGTATTCGTACTTTTCTATTTTTTTTTTTTTTTTTTTTTTTTCCTCCCACATCTTACTCACTAGCTTTTCTCTCTCAAACATTAGAACAAGTTTCAAAGAAAATTCTACACTTGATTCATTGGCAGATTACATTCAGATTTTATAATCATAAATACTGTGAGTGTAATTTTAGATCCACTGAAGTAAAGAGCAAAATCCCTTTGGCTTCAAAACGTTCATGAATCTAAGATTTATTATCTCCTAATACTTTCCTGAAAATTCATGTTTTCTTATCACTGGCTTAGAATTTCTTACAAAAACATTAATGTATACGTTTTTCTCTTTCTTTACATACACATGTACAGCAGGTGAGAGAGAAGCAGAAGTATATATGCTTATGCACAGTAGTGGATATAATTTACTCTGCCTTCAGCATAGTCTTCTATAGTATCCTTTAATCAAAGTGGTGATATGTTTCCAATAGATGGAGTATATTATGGGTAGAAAATTAGCTGTCCTACTGTACTTAAAGGGTTGTGACCAATGGTAGTGGTTCTTGAGGTCACTACTAGGGAAGTTATCTTTATTAATCATCTGTATAACAAAACCAAATGCACCATCAGGAAACCAGCGGGTAATAGCAAATTCAGTAAGCTTGACATCGGGGCTGCCATTCACAGGGGAACCAAGAGGCTGGAAAATGGGCTAACTGGAACCTCAATGTTTCAACAAAGGCACATGCAAAGTCCTGTACCTGGGATGGAATGCCAGTAAGTGGCTGGGGAGTGTCTGCCTGGAGGTGTTGGTGGACAAACTGAGCAATGGAGGCCAAATACGTTATTGGGCTGCATTAGAAAGAGACCAAAAGATTAAGAGAAGTGATTCCTCTCTGTTTAGCACCTGAGACTGAATCCAGAATATTCTGTGCTGTTTTGGGACCCCTGCTACAAGGAAGATTCAGAGAAATCGGGCAGGCCCACTTCAGGGCCACCAAAGGGATCTGTTTAATTATCCTCAACTATTTCGCTCTACTAGACATAACAACTACAATGCATTTAAATATTTAGTTCATTTTCTTCATTTAATTCCAGGACATAAACTTCCATCAGAAAAATCTGTTAATTCATGCACCAGTACAGGCTTGGAATGGATGGTTAGCAAACTGCTTTGTAGAAAAGACCCAAGGACCTGGTGGACAGCAAGCTTATCATGAACCATCAACACACCCTTGTGGCAAAGAAAACCAAAAACTTCCTGGGCTGCATTAGGCAAAGTATTATCATCAGGATGAGGGAGGAGATCTTCCTCTCTACTCATCACTGTTGAGATACAGCTGGAGTGCTGGGTCCTGTTCTGGGCTCCCAGTACAAGAGACATGTGGACATACTGGAGCAAGTACTGTGGCGGGTCACAATGATGATCTAAAGACTGAAGCTTTCACCATATGATAGGAAGCTGAGAGAGATGGGACTGCTCAGCCTGGTGAAGTCTCAGGGTGCATCTTACCAATGTGCATAAATACCTGAAGGGTAGAGTAAAGAGGACAGAGCCAGGCTCTTCTCCTTGCAGTGACAGGACTCAAGGGAATGGGCACAAATTTAAATACAAGGCATTCCATTTATATGTAAGAAAAACAAGTTTTACTGTGAGGGTGGTCAAACACTTGCACAGGTTTCTCAGAGAAGCTGTGAATTCTGCATCCTTGGAATTATTCAAAACCTGACCGTACAAGGTCCTGGGCAACCAGACCTAGGTGATCCTGCTGAGGAGGCAGATTTCCAGAGAAGATTTCCAGAAGTGTCTTCCAGCCTGAACTTTTCAGCAATTCTGTAAAGAGTAATGTAGTTCACAACTCAAAAAGCTTCAGCATGCCAGAAAATTGAAAGATAACCTTTTTCCTAAAGTATTCATATTCTGAAAACCACACAAGGAGCTGTAAAAGAAGCATTGAGTCAAGGAGTCAATTGAGTGTCTCAGAAAATCCACAGTGCTGACAGAGCACTTGATAAAACAGACCTTCATGGGCTTTGAATTGGAGTTTATAAGAGTCTCTCTGAAGTGAAAAAGACTAGTTTAGTCTGTCAACATATCAACAGCAAGCAGGACAGTTTTGTACTCAGTGACAAGCCACTAACCTATTAATGTAATTTTTTTCATGACAGTAAGTCTTTACCTGTTGTTCTTACATTATGATGTTTTTGGAACACTCTAACTTCTGAATGCTCAATTCTATGAGAATAGACTAGAAATTGTAGTAAGCTTGGCCATTCAGTCACAGTGAACCTTGCATTCTCATTTTAGAGTCTAAGTTTCTGTAAAAACAGCATGCTCCGTTTTAAATCATACAAAAATACGGAAACTGGCTAATATGTTTTATTATGCAATGGATACCTTCTGTATTTTCCATCTGGTATTCTTGCATATTTACAGTACGTCTTCTCTGTTGGCAAATCTTCTGTTTTTACAGTAGATTGAATGTGGTGTATTACAGATGACAGACACAAATCCTCTTTTTATGCAACATTTACATTTGTTCTTCCATACAAACGATTCATTTGGGATACATTGACCGAAATCACTGATTGCTGTGCATGGGAACACACAGCAGACCCAAGAGCCTACTTTCTATAACAGACAGCACATTTAAAATATTTTAATATAACAGATTATGAATTTAAGACTACATAAGAATCTTGCAGCTGTCATCATTTGGCTTATATACCTTAAAGAAAAACAAACTGAAGGTGAGAACTGGTGAAGAACTGGTAATTTGTGCAATGCAAACAACACAGTTAAGTACTGGGAGCACTCCATGGGGAAGGCAGAGATACAAGAGGAAAAAATACACACAGAGATAGTGTAAACAACCTAGGGATTGGAAAAAGAAACTAGGAATTAGTGAGAAAATGTACATAGTAGTGGGACTATACAGGATAAAATCCTGCAATATGTTTTTGACTAAGAAGGAAAAAAAAAAAAAATGTGTGGTGCCAGAAGTTTATTGTCAGACTGCAACAATAAAAGAGAAGAGTGTCCAAGGGGAAACAGTACACGTAATCAAACATGAAACTACAAATTATGTAACATTCAGAGAATTTTTTCTTCTTTACCATTTCAATCTTGGGTAGATTTTTGTAAGTTATCAGCGTCCTCAATGTTACATCATACTTCCCATTTTATTCTCCAATTGTATGCAACTCCTATTAACTGACTCTTTCATTAACTATTTTTGTGGTTTTATCAATCTGATTCCCTCACTCTAGGTAGCAGACAGGTGACACTCACAACTTATCTCTATTCCTTTTCAGCCTACTTCAGTTTCCTTCTTCTGTCATCACTTGTTAATAAAGCTCATTTTCTTTGAATTAGTGCACTGAAATCTTTCCAATGAATTGATTCCATTTTTCTTTTTTTTTTTCTTTTTCTTTTTTTCCATTTATTTTCTTTTGTTCAATCTTATGCTAGCATTTACTGCATTGTTTTGCATAATTTGTATCCTGATTTCTCTTTGGGAGTGTTTTCAAAGCAACTGCTGAAGGGCAAATCTTCCACTGAGATTTCAGGGAAAAAATAAAAAAAATAAAAAAGATAATTATCTGCAAAAGTTAGAGGTAGAATAGCCCAAACTGATTCCACGGGGTGAGCTAGCTGATCTCAGTGTATGTAATAGGGGGACTGCAGAATAGCAGGCATGAAGGACACACACCTGTTTTAATCCAACAATAGTTTCAGTTTATTTCTCTTTTTATAGGAGGAAAACCTTAAGATTTTAATTATGCAAGTTGTTGATAGTGGAAGATGCGTTCTTCTGTGACGATACCATATTGGTCTCAACTGATGTTGCTCTTGAGATGCAAATATAGTTATTTGCTTGTTATTTGCTTGTTCTTGCATAAGAATGGTAACCATTACTGTATTCATCCACTGAAAACCTATTTGCATTTTCTTCTTCTTCCATATCTTCTTTTGATTGTACATTCATGTATAGCATGTCTATTAGTAGAGGGGGGAAAAAAAGGATTAAAGATTGGTATAATCTGTTATGCTTTGTATTATTTTGACTTCAAAAATACTGTATAAAGAGAAGGTCCAAAAAATAATTTATTTTTGGACTTACAAAAATCACAATGACTTGAAAGAGAAATTCACATATTGGGTGGGTTATAATTCACAGCAACTTGTCTCTCCTCAACTTCTAACGAGAGAAGCATAGAAAATCGAGTTGAGTCTAAAATTGCATCAGAGGAACAGTGGATCAGGGTCTCTCAACTATGAGGCTTAAGTATAGTATAGTATAGGAGAATGACTGTAGGGTGGGATTCACCTCACCAGACTCCAAAGAAGATGTTGATGAACCAGTCACGCTAGGCTCTCGCTATAGTGAACCTGGGAACAAATAGGCACTTTCAGGGAACAGTTCATCTTTTCAGATACCTTTTCCAGGCTGATAGGAATCATATACACTACCAGTACCTTCTTTGATTTGAATATAAAGACAGCCTAAAAGAAGTAGTTTAGGAATAGAAACGAAGATGGCACCAACTTTTGATCAGCTGAACCCTGTCCCTTCTGTTCATGGTGCTGGATCTGTAATTAAAATTGACTTAAGTTGGAAAACTTTAAAGAATTCACAAATTTTCTGAAGTCTTGCTAAACAGTAGTGTTTAAAAGATGGCATGAAGATATCTTAACAAGATCATAGGCTATGTAAAATACTGCAATGGAAAGCAAACAAAAAGTTACTGAAAGGAATTAAACATTACTGAGAAACTCACTTGGCACAATAAAGCTCAAGCCTCCATCTGCTTTTTAAGGGTCATTTCCTGTTCTCTGCTTGTTTCTGAATCACTTCTAACAGTGTTACACTTTAAAGCTTAAAAATTCCTTGTGCCAATATAATTTTATACTTACTAGAATTATTTTTTGCTTTATGGGTAATGGTCCAGAAACAAGAAGTTTCTCACTATGTCTAACACAAAAGCTTCTTAAATATTCAGACAAATCTTCAGCACTGTGCTACAGCAAGCACAGAACGAGGCCGCATATTTCCCAGGTCAGAACACTCCAGCTAAATCTCTGATCCATTAAGAAGTCTGCAGGAAAGCTACATGCAGAGAAATTCTTGGCGCCCTACCCAAAGTCATTAGAAGGCAAAGCCTGATAAACAGTCATCATTTTAAGTCTGGTGGCCTGAACCAGAGCAGGTTAGAAAGGCCTGTTCTAGAGGAAGAAAATTAAAGGCCATGTTTGTCTTTTTGCCAAAGAATCTTTAGCAATTTAAAAGCCCAGACATCACAAATACAATGCAGGTTTTCACTTATCCTTCATTCCCACGGACATGCACTACCTTCTGCCATCTCAGTAAATCTCTCTTCTAATCCCTTCAAACACTAAACCTGTGATCTGCGTAACCTCTCCTCGGTGCCAGTAAATGCTGTCCTCTTGCAGCAACACTTGCAGGCTATATAAACTCTTTTCTGGGCTTGCCATCAAAGAGAACTAAAAGGAGAGAAGTATCTTCATAATAAATGACTGAATAAAGAAAATATACACAAGGTGACCTTGTTTAGAGAACTGTGAGGGATATCATAGTTAACATCTTGTACTAAGCCTGTCGGAATCACAACTTCCCAGAGCTGAAATTATTTCTTCTTAAATAGTCTCCTTCTCTTTGCCAATCCTTACATTCAAAAATGGAAACATAGCTTGGCTGTATTTCTTGCTTTATCTCTTTCTTTCTTAAGCAAGAATCTGTTCACTTTTTTAATTAAATGCTAAGTGTGAAGGCACTAGAGTAACCTGATCTATTTAAAGAAAAAAAATGTATCTTCATTAAAAATAAATAAATAAATCTAATAGGCTAGAGGCTTTATGACCAATTAAATTACAGTAAGACTGAATCAGGACTCTTGATGCTTTTGTTTTTGTTGTTGTTTGTTTGCTTTTGTTTCATGATGTCTGCAAATAAAGGACAAAATTTTGGTCTCTTCCTGAATTTTCATGGATTTACCAATCTGCTAAATATGTGAAACAGAACACAAGAAAACTATCCTGGTTGGTATTACAAAAGCAGCTCTGACAGAATCATATTAATGTTCTACAGAAGAAAAGGAAAATACAGTTGCCCAAATTTATGCCTCTCTATGTTTCGCCATAGGAATCTGCAATACATCTGCATACATTGTCTGATACTTCCAATCATCTTGTAAACAAGGTGATTTTATCTCCAACAGCAAGCTAGCCCACTGTAGTATATAATGATATGCTACACAATGAACTATAAAAATGCACATCCTAATGACAGAAGCAAGGAAATCAGCATACCAAAAAAGATTACAGGATAAAAAAATCTGCATAATTAGATGAAAATAAATAGTGGGTCATCTCAGCACAGCACGCTCAGAGCACAGAATTTGCTGCCTGCAGCAGGCAGGTTTTCCCTGACACGAGTGACTAGTTGATAAAATACAATCCTTCCACAATTCACCAAAGGACAGTTAATAAAATATTCTATAAAACCCTAAGCTAACTGTGCTTGCTGCCTGTGCAAGCAAAAAGGTATCACATGTCTACAGGAGACAAATACATTCAGTGCTGATGCTTCAAAAGACTGATCCTTCTGTTGGTATGACATTACCTTTACTGTCTAATACACACTTAAAATAAAACATATGAAGTCTAGAAATCTAACATTATGCTTTTCCAGATAGCTAATAGGACATCTAAAAGAGAAGACCTGACAGCGACCTCCCAGTACCTGAAGGGGGCCTACAGGAAAGCTGGGGAGGGACTCTTCAGAAGGGCATGGAGCGACAGGATGAGGGGAAATGTCCAAAAATTGGTAGAGAGGAGATTTAGGCTAGATGTTAGGAAGAAATTCTTTCCTGTGAGGGTGATGAGTCTCTGGAACATGTTGCCCAGAGAGGCTGTGGATGCCCCCTCCCTGGCAGTGTTCAAGGCCAGGCTGGATGGGGCTCTGAGCAACCTGGTCTAGTGGGAGGTGTCCCTGCCCACGGCTGGGGGGTTGGAACTAGATGGTCTTTGAGGTCCCTTCCAACCCAAACTATTCTGTGGTTCTATGATCTATTCATTTTGACAGATTATTTTTACAAAATGTTTGTGACATGAGAAATTGAACAGGTTTTTAATCATTATTTCATTGAAGAAAATTATGAAAGTGTCTTAAGCTGTCTAATTATAAAACACTGAACTTTTACATTGCATTACAAACCTGTTAGAAGCTTCCTTTATCTTTGGATTAATAATGCATTTTAAAAATCCTAGGTATGCTTATATCTTACAGAGAAATCCAGTGACACAGGACCTCAGAAAATCACTTTTGTCTCTCATAGGCTACAGGCTGATAAAGGTGGAAACTCCCTGTTTAAAGAAAGCTAAAGTTTTCTCAGTGGTAGGTATCAACTGGCTAGTTTAAACAGGCTGAATTTATGTTTTATGTTATGCTGCTATTTCTGTTAAAAATGAGAGAACAGAACTTCTAAATGTTGTGGCGGTCAAAAGTCAGGGCAACCCAACTACAACCAATGTTCTCAGGCTGAGGATGCAAAGTACCCTAATGCGGCAGCTCATAGCTGTAGAAAATAAACTTTGGCAGAGAGGTGCACAAACTCAGATTTTCAGCTTCTGGAAAAAAAAAAAAAAAATACAGGGAAACATCCACGACTTCTGCTGCTTTGAACTGGGAGGATCCAGTGAGCAACAAACAGAGCAAAGAGCACCAAGCAGGCAGGAGGCCAAGAACAGAGACTGAGGCAGAAGTGGGGAGAAAAATATTGTTTGGGGCATGCAAGAAAACTGTGCTGAGCACCAAGATTTAATTCTCTGCGTACCTGCTTAAAGGCTTAATCCAGTGCTTTTTAAGCAAAATTCTTGGAAACTAAATATTCCTTACTCAGCCAGGAGCTGGCAAAGCTAAAAGCACTTTTTGCATGCAAGAGATTTTATGGCATTTAAAAATTTCTGATTTGATCCTTCCATAGAGTTCTTACAACAGATGTTTTTGTGGTAACATTCCTCTGCACAGACACTTGTTTTGCAGCACAGAAATTGCTGTTCTTCAAATGGCAGATGCACTCATAAATTTTACAGACACACGTGAAAGATAAAAGATTTTAAGGGAGAACAGAAACAAGGGAGATGTCTCAAAAAACGCAAACATTGCAGCTCAATATTTATGGCCAAACTCTGAACTGTGGCCTGGTTTAGTTGTTGCTGGATGAGCAGGATATTGTGATTCTCAGGTCTGTATCACAGGGCTGCTTTAATTGAGAACTCACTGATACATTGTAGCAAACAGGAACAGTAATGAGGGAAAACAGGAATTAAAGCAGGAGGGAGAAGTGAGCTAAATAGCATTGCTTTAATAGACAGTTCTCCAGCATGTTTACTCTGCTCCTTAACATGGTGGAAAGTAGGCAGAAAACACCATCAAAGAGTTTTTTTTCACTGCATATATATATAAGAAAAACAATTATGACAATTCAAAAAAATGTTCATTAGGAAGTTGGATTCAGACAAGTATAGAGAAAAGAATCACCTTGGTATAGGATGTAACCATTTGAGAAACAAACACCTCCCTCCACTCCCTTTGTAGTTTTACATGGTCCATGTTATTTCAATAAATATTTGCTCCTCCTGGAACAATTTTACCCTCTGAAGTGAGAGGAGTGATTGTCTTGCTCAGGCAGTTAGATACTGGTCAATAGATCCTGATAAAGTAAACTTTTTGTACATTTGAATTCCAACACCTCTCTCATTGTTCTCCTTATTGCCATCTTCAGCATAACTAAAGTAGGTCCATCCAGGTGAGATCTGCACCTTACAGGAGTGTGAGATGAGCAGCTCCTCTGTATGGCAGTACTCACCTCTCCTGCAGTGCTGCTTATAACTAGGATATCTCTAAATTGTTGTCACATGTATTTTAATTCACCTCAGTCACATCTCAGCATTCAGAGGGAAATATATTCTGTTATTTTCTGGGAGCTTATTTAACATTTTCCTGACTTAAATGCTCTCTGTTGTAATAACGTGTTTGTAAACTGATAAAGACCCCAATGGTTTTGATTGCTCAAACTCCAGCTCCTTCTCTGATTCCAATGAACAGAGAAGGGTCTCTGGTTCTTGAGAACGTTATTCTGTATAAACCCGTTAGTGAGATACAGTCACCTCTAATCCATCCCTGGCTTGTTTGCAGGTGGGGCACCAAACTCCATTATTTCTCCTAGCTGAAAGAGAAAAATCATACACATACTTCTTCATTCATTGTAAATTCTCAGAAAAAACAGTAACTCTGCTGTCCTTCTAAGAAGGTTTAGAAACAACAGTACAATTACAAAGTTCCAGCAGTGAAGAGGTCTTGTTTAAATAAAGGCGTTTGAATTGTGGATGATACTTTTAAAGATACTGACTGTGAAGTTATCTGCAAATAAAGACACCATCACACTCTGGATGCCTGCGCAGGATACAGCTCCACAGCATCTTAAGATGACCTAAAGTCACAATATCACTGCGAACCAGATGTGCTTCCTCATGTTCTTCCTTGTGCTGGTTCAGAAAGAAAATCAGATAAAAACAACCTAAATCAATCTAAAATACAAGCTGTTGGAGGGGGTCCAGAGGAGGGCCACAAAGATGATCAGAGGCTGGAGCACCCCCCCTGTGAAGGCAGGCTGAGAGAGTTGGGGTGGTTCAGCCTGGAGAAGGGAAGGCTCCAGGGGGGACCTGATAGCAGCCTTCCAGTACCTGAAGGGGGCCTACAGGAGAGCTGGGGAGGGACTCTTCAGAAGGGCATGGAGCGATGAGACGAGGGGTAATGGCTGTAAACTGGAAGAGGGGAGATTTAGGCTAGATATTAGGAAGAAATTCTCTACTGTGAGGGTGGTGAGACACTGGCACAGGTTGCCCAGAGAAGCCGTGGATGCCCCCTCTCTGGCAGTGTTCAAGGCCAGGCTGGATGGGGCTCTGAGCAACCTGCTCTAGTGGGAGGTGTCCCTGCCCATGGCAGGGGGTTGGGACTAGATGATCTTTGAGGTCCCTTCCAACCCAAACCATTCTATGATTCTATTTTTTTTTTTTTAATCTGTATTTTTTGCTAAATTACTTTCCTGAACGGACTCTCTACCTGTCAACCTGGTCATAAGTATGATATATGGTACACGTATACTCAAACCAGCTTTAATCAAGTAAATTTGGGTACTAAAAGCAGTCAACAGCATGAAGATTTGGGTGTATTTATTTCCTCAGAGGGAAAGCCCTTCCAGTGAAAGGCAAAAAATGAAGTTCAAAAAGGATGGTTCTTATATTTCACATTGTTACTAATGACCTTGGTACAGAAAACAGCAATGCATTAATGAAAGCTGCAGACCGCACAGAGTTGTATAGATCAAAACCACAACATCATAGAACAATAACTACCTGACTTTGAAGAGGGCTAGGATAAATACAGGATGACACTTTGCTACACAAAAGCCAAAGTTACATGCTCAGAGAAAACTCAGTTATTTCCAGCTTACAGTGCGATCTCTCACAAGCAGGGCAATGAAAAAGCAATGATATCATTAATGGATGACAAAATAAGCATGAGCCAGAAATATGATATAGTTGTGAAAGACAGATACAGTAACAGAAATGCAGGCGACACAGGGAAATATTAATGCCATTGTGCAAACTGATTTTATTTATTCATTTATTTATTTTTTGAAAATTTTCAGTTGTGTGTGCCAACAGAAGCAATATAAGGTTGAAAAGATGAATTTCATAGGTGAGCACTGAGACAGTCCTCAGGTAAGAAATCAGTGACTCCAACAAGTCAACTGCCTCTGGTACTGCTTTTCTCCTACCTTAATCCTAATGAGACACCCCCCAAGTTAAACCAAACACAACAAAGTTTTTTGAGATGACCAGTCTGGGAAGTAAGCTCTGGTGACAAGCACTCCACCCTGAAAGCTCTCCTTCCTGCCGGAGGTAGAGGCTGATGAACATATGGAAGCAGTCTGGACACTACTTTCAGACACAGGGTTTGGATTTTGGGTGGTCCTGTGCGGAGACAGGAGTTGGACTCGGTGACCCTTGTGTGCCCCTTCCAACTCAGGATATCCTGTGACCAAATGTTTTCTGCAATGGTAATATTGACATACCAATACCTGGCACCTTGGCCATCGCCTGTGTTAGCAGATTAATAAGCCTTAATTACAAAAACAACCTTTTTTTTTTTTTTTTTAATTGTTTGCTACCCTCTTTGTACTTTTAGAAGATCTTATTCAGTCTTTGAATTAGTCGAAACAGACAGAACAAGGAAAGTGTAACTGCTGGTTTTCCACCATAAATGCACCCCTCCCAGTCCAAACCCAACTCAACCGACCAGCTCTCCCACCGCAAGGAAGCCGTGGACGATTTCGAGCACTGAGGAGGTGGGGGCTGGCCCATGCTTGCATCCCTCCTCCCTGTGCAACGCCAACGAACGCCTGTGCAGCACTTCAGCTTGTGCGTGGCAGCCTCGAAGCCTCAGGTATCCAAAACCCAGCGATGACATCACCTACACGTGCATGCACACGCTCATACGGCTGCAGTTACCCGAGCGCACACTCGAGGCCCGTGCGCGCTCTGCCGAGCTGCCGGACCCACCCCCGCCTGCCGCCGCCTCCTG
>VXAV01000607.1:102078-131963 GCA_013399715.1 Alectura lathami | reverse complement strand
TAATTTTAACAAAGAAGGTACCATTTCCTATGACAAAGCTGTGTGGTGTTGCTTTAAATGAAAAGAAGGGGGTGGGGGGAAGAGAACAACCAAATCCAGGACTCACACCAAAATTGGTTCTGAGATACTACCTTATATTCAGCCTTATTAATTGATACCTTCAAAACTTGGTAGTGTTAAACTTAACTTTTTTTCTTTTTACATATTACTTAATTTCCAGTAGATGGAACAGTTGCTTTAGTCTTCAAAACTTTCCCAAATAAGATGATCTAGGAATAAAATCTTAGTAATCCTTGGAGATTTTAGAGGTTTTGTCCTGTTCCCCTGTCTCTCCACCTTTCTGAACAAAAGCACTCCTCAAGTATGACTTTCATTCTCCCTGCATGATTTCATGTGGCAGGGGAAATGAAAGCTGAAAAAGCTAGGCTTAGCACTTAATTCTTGTATTGATTTCCATTTGAAATCCTCGACAGTTCCGGGAATAGTATGCCAGAACTTTAATAAGCCCACTGTGATATTAATGATGGAAGCAGACTAAGAGGTGAGGTGAACTACTGTCTGCATAAGATGTAGCTGTGGCCTGTTTAAAAATTTTAGTTTTGTGATTACAACATGAATTATTTTCATTTAGATTAATAAGATTACTTCTCTGGTTCACTGGGTTGGAGAGAGATGTGCTCAGTGAGTTTTTAAAAAACAGTTGAAACACTTGAAAAGGTTAGAGTAAATGGGGTTACATCAGGCTGGCAGCCGGTCACTGGTGAGTTTCCCTAGGGCTCCATTATAGGGCCAGCTCTCTTCAGTGTTTTATAAGTGACCTGGATGCAGGACTTGGATGCATGCTGAGTTTGCAGATGACACTAAAATGGGAGGAGGTGTTGACTCCATCAAGGCTACAGAGGCCTTGCACAGAGATCTTGACAAATTGGAGGGCTGGGCAATCACCAGCTGCATGAAGAGCTGTGCCAGATTGTGCACCAGGGACGGGGCAACCCTGACTCTGCTTACAGACTGGGGGACGAGAGGCTGGAGAAAGAAGAGAAAGGGATGTGGGTGTTCTGGCTGACAGCAAGTTGAACATGAGCCAGCAGTGTGCAGTGACAGCCCAAAGGGCCAACCGTACCCTGGGATGCCTCAGGCCCAGCGCTGCCAGCTGGGAGAGGGAGGGAATTGTCCCGCTGTGCTCTGCCTGGTGCGGCCTCACCTCGAGCACTGGGTGCAGGTTTGGGTGCAATAATATAAGAAGGACATAAAACTGTTAGAGAATGCCTAAAGGAGGGCTATGAAGGTGGGGAATGATTTGAGGGCAAGGCATGTGAGAAGCAGCTGAGTTCCCGTGGTTTGTTCAGCCCGGAGCAGAGGAGGCTGAGGGGAGGCCTCATGGCGGCCTACAGCTCCCTCACAGGGGAGCGGAGGGGCAGGCGCTGAGCTCTGCTCTCTGGGGACAGCGACAGGACCCGAGGGAACGGCATGGAGCTGCGTCAGGGGAGGGTCAGGCTAGGGGTGAGGAAAAGGTTCTGCACCTTCTATGGTGGGCATGGCACAGGCTCCCCAGGGCAGTGGGCACAGCATTGAGCTTGCTAGAGTTCAGTAAGTGTTTGGACACCTCTCTCAGTCATATGGTTTGATTTTTGGATGGTCCTATATGGAGCCAGTGGTTAACGTTATGATCCTTGTGGGTCCATTCCACTTCAGGATATTTTGTGGTTATTATATGTCTTTTCAGTATGTGATCTTGACATATGAACATCTGATAACACATTATTCTGAATGAATTTTCTAATACTTACCACATTGAATAGGTAGAACATTTTTAGTCCTGATCCATGTGACAGAAAAGCAAAGTTCAAAACAGGAGAGCTGTTTTCCAGTATGCTATTGATGAGCAAGTCTTTGCTAGGAGTACACTCTACATCCGTGAAACAGGGTGCTTGGGAAAGAGGTGGAATGATTCTCTCTTTAGAAGCCAACACAGAGGTGGGTAGGAATAGGTAGATATTATGAGAACTTGATATTGTAGAAGTGTCTGCAGTCTGCTTCACAAAGTACCAGTAAGGGAACAAAAAAAAAAAGTGTAACTCCAAATAGTAATTCAGTCACATATTATGTTTACTAATGTCGTTTCATTTACAAATGTTACATTTAATAGAAGAAAACGGTAGTGATAATCCTGAATACATGCAGAATTTTCTTCTAGTCATCTAAGTATTAGAAATATTTATGCTGTATGCTCCTGAAAAGACTGTCATGATCAGGACTGTACAGTAATAAATAAGAAGTTGAAGAATTTTTTTATGCTAAACTGAGGATATGTAGAGAGCCTTCCTATAAGAAAAGTGCAGTTGAGGTTCTGAAGTTAGGTAAGTACTGAACCAAGGAAGGAATTAAAAATCAGTGTAAGCATGAATGACCTCAAGATAAAATATAATTTTGAGTGAATTAAAACTTTTTTGCCTTGTCTTGAAATTACTCTGGCATGGAAGTGAAATTAGATGTTCAAGTATCTGCAAAGTCTGAAAAACCGTAACTTGCAAGTCTTATATGCCTTTGAGTCTGGTATTTTTTTTCTTAAAAAATAAGAGCTCTTTGGAGAGAGGCACTGTAGGAGGGATAAGATGAAATGCTGTGGAAATACAGAAAATGTTTTTCTGGTGTATTAGAGAAATGATTGCAAGGATGTTAAACACTGACCTAATGACATTGTTGTCCTTGAGAAGGATATGCTTGTTCAGGTAACATTTTTTGTTTGGTAACATGTTCCTTTTTGTTTGTTTAGGAAATGTATTTCTAAAGCACGGTTCAGATCTACGGATTATTCCCAGAGATAGAGTTGGAAGTTCTGAAATCTTTTGGAATAAGTGATGTTGCCATACAGCAAAGGTCTTATTTATTTTGAAACTCGACTAAAGAATTGGCCTTTTTAAAGCTACCAAAAATGACCTGCCAAGATCTGATCATTTGTGACACAGAGATGATGTTTCATTTTCTTGATTAAAATATATTAAATAATGCACCGATTATTTCTTTACAAGTATTCAATGGACTGACTCCGTGTTACATTCTTGAAAGAAAGATGGATCTCTCTAAAGATGATACTGAAACTGCAAGGGTAAACACTCAGCCACGATAAGTCGATAATTAAAATACTATGTATTGTCAAGCCTGCTTTGTGGAAGGGGGAACTTCATGATCTTGGTACAGAGAAATTGTTCCTACTCAGTGCTGGAAGGTTTGAGCTTTTCATTCTTTCTTTTTTTTTGTTAAAATTCTACATTTAAGGGAAAACTTTACCCATGGTTCAAGTATTTATCCCAAATAGAAGGGAAAGTTTCAGTGGTTTATTACTGAAATAAGTAAGTAACTGCCAAGTGTTCCAAAGTAATTGTAAGATTTAGTTGCTGAAAATATTTTAAATAAAAGAGAAAACAGTTACTGTATGTTAATGTCACCAAACATCAGATAAAGTTTAAATCAAATGCAATTTCAGAGACTTTGTGAGACATAATCTCAACTGAAGTGCCATCAGCTGGGAAGGCTTACGGCATCATTTGGGAACGTATAAGTGCTGGTCAGATATGTCATTCCTTTTTCAATAAATACTGGTTCTTTGTAAAAGTCTTGTTTTGTTACTGCATGTTACGAGGGAATCATAGAATTCATTGCAATGTTTGTGTTCAGGTAATATGCTTTTTGTTTATAAATTGTCTAAGGTAAATTTTCAGCCATGTATTGTGTTTAGAGAAATCACTGCTTTTCCTGAACAAAGTAATACTACTTTGTGGTTTAATCTATTTGGCCAAATCTTACCCTGTTGCATTGTATCTGTCTTACTGAGTTTACAGCAAGTTGAACAGTGGGCAATGTAGTGCTTGGTGAAGTGAGGATTGTCACAAATACAACTTCACTGTGCGATAATTGCTCTTCAGAAGGACGTTCAGGTTGTGTTCAAATAGTGTACAAGTACAAAATGCTCTTATGAATGGATATGAATTGAATATATAGAGGAAAACCCTTCTGAAAGTGATATTTGGCTATAAACATTTTTCAGCTCTAAGATGAATGGTAAAACTCTGGATTTTCATTTAGTATAATAAACAATGATGTGAAAAAAAAAGTTCCTTTCTTGTTTTCTTAGATTTGGACAATAATGAAAAATGCTCCCCTTTGACCTTTTAATTAACATACTCTGAGATTCATTTGAAGCCAAAAGATTCTTTAATACTGAATTCTACAGAACAATGATTTTAAGGGCAAAGTGCATCATTTCTATTAATCTAATGCTGCAAGATGATTAGAATGAGCTAATTAACAGCTTATGATTTTTCTCTGCAAACCTGTTGTTAGAATACCTGGGGGGGGGGGGGAAAAACTTACAACATAACAAACAGGAAGCTTTTTTTTTTTTGTCTTTAAAGTGCGCTATAGTTTTCAGAAGGTCATCAGGGCATTTTCAAATGCAGTTTGTAGCCGAAGTGCCCTCTTTTGTAAAGGAAGGCTAGGTAAAAATCATTTCAGATGATGACTAGCATTTGTTATGCTGTCAGTTAATAGCACAGTGTATTTATCTGGCATACTGTGTTGCAAGTAGTTTGTATAACATTTAAATGACCTGTCCATTTGGAAAAATAAATGATCTTTGGAGTACTTTCTGTGTTCATGACACCTTTGTTTAAATATGGTCTCTGAAATTTGAACATAACTTTTCTGTTTGGTGAGGTGGCTTGGTAATAGCGGTAAAATTGACTTAATAGACATTTGCAAGTTGATTTGAAAGTTTGTTAGGTCAAAGTCATGTCTGAAATGCTGTACAGGGGAAATAAAAGTTTTAGAACCTGATTTAGTAGGCCTGGGGAATCTTGATAAGATTCTACAATTCACATTTGTGAAAGGATGACTGTGTTACTCTAAAAGATACTCTGAAAAATTTTGGTAGAATCCTAGAACACTGATGTGGAAAATCTTGGTGATATTTTAAAAGCGCTATAATCATTCTTTTGGTTTATAAAATATTGTGGAAGACTTGTTTTTCTTAAATTTGACAATATTTCAGGGAGGGAGGTGCAGTGACCTAATGTAGCACAGAAAAACTGGAAGAGTTAGGAAATGTTCCTCACAACAGTTCTGTCAGGAGTGTTTTTTCCGTGTGTTCCCAAATGTCATGGTTTTGGCTGGGACTGAGCTAATTTTCTTCGCAGAGGCTCATACAGTGCTGTGTTTTGGATTTAGGATGAGAATAATGTGACAACACACAGATGTTGTAGTTGTTGCTGGGCAATGCCTAGACCAAGCCAAGGACTATTTGACTTCTCATATTGCCCTGCCAGCAAAGAGTTGGGAGGGCACAGAACCAGGAGAGCTGACGCTGACTGGCCAGAGGGATGTGCTATACCATATGGCATCGTGCTAAGCAATAAAGCTGGGGGGGTGGTTGGCCAAGGTGGCCGCCCTTGCATGGGCACTGGCTGAGATTGGTCAGCTGGTGGTGAGCAGTTGTGCTGTGCATCACTTGCTTTGCTAATTCTTTCAGTTGTGTTTTTTCTTGGCTTTTTTTTTTCCTTTTTTTTTCTTTCACATTAAACTGTCCTTATCTCAACCTAAAAGTGAGTTCCTGCACTTCCCAATTCTCTACCCCATCCCACTGTGGTGGGAGTAAGCTAATGGATCTGTGGTTTGTAGCTGTCTGCCAGATTAAACCACAACACCAAGCCACAATATCCAACTTTTTTCCATGTTTTAAGATTAAAAGACCATTTTCCACTCTTGTTGCTACTAAATAATAACCATAAAAATTGTGGGCAGCAGGTCTGAAAAGTTCAGAATCTTATTTTTGTCCTTAGGTTGATGGTGAAAACCCACTTCCCACTGCTGCTCCAGTGGTATAGTGTGCAGTCAGGGTGACAGCAGGAGCTGTGCTGGTATGGTTGCAGAATGGTAGTGGATTGTGAAGGTGCTGGGGCACGGCAGCCCTTTGTGTGGCAGCATGCAGGTAGTCATCCAACGGAGCACTTCAGTGGGGCAGTAGAAAAATTAAACCCCGCAGTTATCTTAGTAGCACTGCAGAGACACATTTCAGCAATACTGGCAGGAGCACCAAGCTCTAGCTGAGTAAAATTCATTTTATGTGATGCATAGTGTTCAGAGTTAAATACCGTGCACCTAACTATACCTCTCAGTAGTGAATTTCAGCTGCTGTTCCTGCTGGCGGCAGGTGGATGCAGGGAGTATTCACAAAGGCTAGCATGGTCTTTTTGAGGCTAGTCTCCGCAGGCTGTTTCTGAAGTTAGTGGAAAGTGAGACTCCTCTGGAGAGAGATTCGGAGTAGCTCAATGAATCTTCAGTTCTGAATTGCCCTCTGGAGGAGCCTTTCTCTCTTTACCAACTCTATAGAAAGCTTTGAGATCTTTGCCTGTAGAGGCTAATGTTCACCTTCCTGAATACATCTCCAACAGGCACTTCCCCCTCCTTTCAATATCATATGTTATAGCATTGTGCTACCCACTTGCCGTTGTTTGATCTGGATATTTAGCACATGACACAAAGCTCCCAGGGACTTGTTCAAAACTGAAATTATAAGAACTTGTTTGCATGAAAACGAATGTGCTTTTTACGTGATATAAGTAGTTGAATGCATCTCTTTTGTTTTTCTTTTTACAGAAGGCTCAGCAGCCTTGGTGGGAGTGTGGGAGAAGGCTTGTTCTTTATGGGAAGCTTTGACAGGTTAAAATCAGTTTTGTCTACAAATGAAGAAAATCTGTACTGAAGAAGAAAACAACAGATTGTGTTTGTTTTTGCAGTGTATAGAATTGGTCTCCTTTATCTCCCTGAGGAGGTTAAATGTTTCTGGAAAGCAGATTCTCAAGGGTTTGGAATCCATAAAGGTAGCCACTGATGCAAAGACCAGGTGCAGGTGTGCCTGCTTATTACTGTGAAGAAAGTCCTGAGCCTGTAACTGGAAACTGTTTGAAATGTTGGTGTTTTTCATTGATAAGAAATACCACATGGTGTCTGTAAGGACCATACCTACCTTAGAGGCTTCTTTTTCCTTGAGAGTACCCTTTACTCTTTAATTTGAACAATAGGTAAGTTTGTCCTGTAAGCAAGTTAGAATTGTAGGCTTGAAAGTAATCTTGAGGTGGAATGGGAAGGTCTCTGTCCACAGTGGCTTTCACTGTTTGTGAGACTTGACAAGAAATAAGCCTAGGACAGTGAGGACATCCAAAATGGCTCAGGGTTTGTGTGTATGGAATTCTGCATCAAAGATGAAGTACAGGGTGCAAAGCACAGCATCTTCATCTTCAGAGGACGCGGATGCAATATGCATTGTGATCTTATGAAAAGTTTAACAACAACAACAACAAAAAAGGTGATATTCATGCTTTGACTTTCTTACCACATTACGTGGTCATTTTGCAGTTCCAGGCTCTTACAGCATGTGTTGGCATAGCAAAAGCCAAAAGGTTTCAGTTCATTTGGGCTATTCAGTGGTGTGGGCTATCACAAACCTCTTATGAATATCTCAACAGCTCTTTATTTTTATTTGTAAGACAATAAACACAAGGGAAATATATATATCTGAAGCATAATTTCTACATTTAGTGAACATTATTGCTATGGCGTATCAGGGATATTTCAGTATTAATACTGATTACTGCTCCTCATGCCTTGTAAGCATCAGGCTTGCCTTGAATTGCTTTTCATATCTGTTTTTCTCTGAAGTAGTTCATAATACTTTAGATTGCATGCTTGTTATGCATTACAGAGTGCTGTTAGTTTTTACTCTGGGCCAAAGTTAGCACTGTGAGTTTTGTAGAGCACAGAAATGTAAACGCTTCTTTTGGATCAAGCTGGCTTTATGCAGCATGTATTTATGCTTAAATATATATGCATGTGCAGATAACTGTTATGTGCAGCTCTCCGGTTCCTTCCCTGAGGAAGCAGAACCTCGGCACCTTTACTAGCTGGCCAGAAAAGGTGAGCAGCTGCCAAGCATAGAATAGTAAGTTGTGGCTGATAAATGCCAGTAATAAACAGATCCCTCCATTAAATATGAAGAAAGTACAAGAAAGGGAAGTAATGTCATGCATAGATGGAGCCTGAATGATTCTCTCTGGGAAATAAAGTTCTCTTGCCTTTTGCTGAAGTCAGAGCTACAGTCCAGTCTGATCTTAAGAGCCTAGTCATGAATCTCACTCTTGCACAAGTTATTTTGTAACGATTGTTTGTGTGGAGGGACTTCTCCCCCAGGTAAAAGTGACATAATCTGGCTTTGAGAATTTTCACAGGTGCCATGCTGACCAAACCATTTTCCTGAAGTAGCTATTAGAGGACAGTCTACTGATTTCAGACATTGTACTGGTTCTCGAGTGCTGCTCTGAAAAGTTTACATTTATCTCCTGATTATTTTTATGTAGGACTCAAGAAAAGAGTGAATGATAGCTGCTTTGGATTAAGACTGCATACAGAGCTGTTTGTATTTTTTCCTCAGTAACTTGCCACCACTTGTCTACAAAAGAAACATTTGCAGTTAAGTAAATGAAGTGCAGTACGCTTTTCCTGCTTGCTTATCAAAATGAGATCAAAGCTGTATTCGTTAAGTGATTGTCATATCTGCTGACATTGTAGAATTGATTTTGTGTCCTGGCACAAAATAATTTCTGGAACAATTGCAAGCCAATGAAAAAAAGCAGTGAAGTTGTTTGCTGTCTATCTTGGGGAATGAATAGTGAGAATTCTTCAAGCTTACAGTACTAATGACTGCAAACTAAGCTAGTAGCTTTCATCAGGTTGCTGTTCAGAAGTGGCTTAAATGATTCTTACAGTCACATGGATTTGTCCTCTGCTAATTTACTTTTCTTTTTCTTTAAGATTTTATTGTGTAGATCTAGGCAAAAGACCTGTTTCAAGGCTCAGTCACAAATTTGTGTTAATTTCTTGCCCCAAATGCATTGCTTTTACCTGACCAGATTAGCCTTTATGTTATACGTCTCCGTCTGGGTCACGTGCATCTAGGTGGGGAGGCTGTTCTCCTTGAGGGAAAACAGGTTTCATGACACTTATGGTGAATTGCAAACATGAGCTAAATGTAATAAGCACGTATTCTTACAGCTGTGACGATTTCAGTGGAAGCAGTCAGCACTCAGCTGGCTGACCTGCTCAGGTTAGTGACTTCCTGAAGAGTGAGGCTCTCTTCTGTGGAGTCTACTGAGAAACCTTCAGATGTTGCGCACCAAAAAGATGCCAACTCTTTAATTGATAATACTGAAGGGAGCATTAAAGTGAAATAGTCTGAGAAATGTTGCCTGCTGCACTAAATGCTTGATGTAGAATCATGTAACAAGAAAAATACTACTGGAATGAAGGGGAGCTGTGTTGCAGTGGAAGGAACTGGTGCTGACAACTAGACTGTCTTAGGTATGAGACCTGATTCATGCTTCAAAATTGACTTGTTGGGTTATTTTTTTTTTTTTCCTAACTTGTGCATTCCTTATGAAGGTAGTATTTTCTGTGCTGCCTCTCTAGCTGTTTGCACGATAAGGAACACAGAACAAAGCCTTGGTTGACAACCCGGTGCCTCAAACCAGACAGAAGAGGATTCCAGCCGTTGATCTGGGAGCAGCGTTTGTGTTGTGCGTGCAACAGCCAGCATTAAAACTAGGAAGACGTCATGAGTACAGAGAGAACAGGACTAGCATTCTAAGTCGAGTCCAGAGAGTGAGCTCCAAATACTAAAATGAGTCTGTATTTGCTCTTACTTTCTCTCTGCTGGTACACAATTTTTGCAGTTAACTTTGTACGTGCGCAAAATGCCATTGAGTCTGGATAGCATGTAACCTACTGGTTTCAGCAGTCTCCTGAGAAATGAGAGGTCAGTCTTCAAGATAAAGAGAAAGCTGATTCTTCATCTTAGTCATACAGGTGAGCCCAGGCAAGTCCACTGGAGGACTACCAGGATGATTAGGGAGCTGGAGCCCCTAAGGTAGGAGAGGGTGACAGAGCTGCTTTTGTTCATTCTGAGGCAGGGAAAGATACTGGGGAGTCTCAGTGCATTTTCAAGCATCTGATGGGGGGTTATAGGGAAGATGAAGGCACCTGAGTTAGGGATAGATGGTGAAAACAGTGGGCACATTACAATAGGAATTTCTGATAAATTACAAGGAAAGCAGTGAGTGAGCTCAGACACTGGAACTGGTTGCCAAAAGAGACTGTGGAGTTTCCATCCTTGCTGATGCTCAAAATGCGATTGGAAAGGGCCCTGAGCAACTGATGGAACTTTGAGACTGGCCTGTGTCTGAGCAGGGCTCAAACCAGATGAACTCCTGGGTTTTTTTCCAGCCTAAGCAAGTCCCTGGCCAGTACTTTCCTTACTCCCTCTCTCCCACCTTTTTGTTTGTAGAAAAAGAGCTACATCTTGCTTTACTTAGATACCTGCCCAGGCAGTAGAGGCATGGCACAGCCGCAGCTCTTCCCACCTGGACCATTTTTACCCTCTCCTCACCTGTATTTTCTCAGAATACCGGTACAGGATTACAGTCCTTGACCTCCTGCTGGAATGAAACAGAAGTTGGACCAGAGGGAATGGCCAAAATCGTACTGTGACGGTTGGATGAGTAATTTGGAGTCTGATAGGTGAAATATAAATGCATTGGCATTCATTATGAAATTAATATTAGACATTTTGTAAACTACATTTTTAAATGTTTATGTTGAAAAAAAAAGACAATTTTGGATGTAGCTGATCAGATAATGTTTGCTGCAGTAACTTTCTAAATCACATTTTTCTCACTCAGGCAGGGGAGGGAATGTAAATACCGTTACTGTAATAAAATGCTGTCAAAGGATCCATGTTGCTTGAAAAATTAGCATCTTTCAATTCAGTTTTACATTGACATTTCGAGTTAGCAATAGTGATTTAGCAGTAGAGACCCATTAACTTGTGACAGGGTTCTCTTCCATTCCTATGGGCTCTTGAGTAGGATCCAAACAATACTTGCTAACAATAGCAGCAGCTAAGCGCCTTTACCCCCAGCATGAATAGCAAAAGATTGTACGAGCACTCAGTGTCAATAAGCACCACCCATGCAGAGCAGATTATTAGTACATGAACAAGCGCACAGCATGTCTTGCCGACTGTACAGTAGTCAGTGATAGCCATTATGGGTGACAATGAAATAAAAATGGTCCTATTACATATGTCAGATTCATTTAATTCTCACTTCTAGACTAAATACTGTTCTCGGTGAATATATCTGTAGCACAAAGTAAGAGCTGGACAGAGTGTGTTCAGGTGCTGACTATTTTCACTATCTTGGCTCTGTTCTGGGTGACTCGGTTTCCAAAACAGACCTGTTCCAGAGGAGGTTTGCAGGACAGTCAGTGCCACATGGCCTCAGGCCCAGGAACAACAGGTCTGAATGGTCTGAAGTTTGCCCATTTCATATTTATTTGTAAACTCATTGCCAGAGAAAATTAGGGTGGAGATCACCCGTTTGTTTTCATCATTAAGAATCAGGGATTCCTAAAGCTTTATGGGCCAAAGTCTGCAAATAACACAGGGAAGCAATTTTAGCCATGTGCTTCTGCGAATTACCCTGTGACTTTCAAATTTCTTCTGTATTACTGAAACACCAGTGGAACTCAATAATGCCAGAAAAAAAAAAATGCAGCCAAGGAAGGTGTTCATGGAGTTTAAAATAAAACCAACAACAACAAAACCTCTAGAGGATCTTAAATGTAAGAGCACTTGGGTACTGCAGGGACTGATGAGCCTTGACACCCTGTTTCTTTGTCGCTGTTCTCTCCAAACTTTGATTGGTGACAACTGCCCTGTGGTGAATCGATTGCCCTGCTTCCAAACACAAAAACAAACCAAAGAGACAGTTGGTCTCCAGGCATCTCTGGGAAAATGTAGATTATTTCATATCTAAACAATTGAAATTATGCAGTTTACACTGGGAAGCCCTCAAAGTTAAGAAAATATAACAAGTATGTTAAGTGCTTTGGACCGTACACTAAAAATAGTTAAAGTTATCAGTTATTTTTAGATTTATGAAATAGAAGAAAACATGTATCTATACCAGTTTATACTGAATGTGGAGCTATCGAAGCAAAGTATGCATTCATTGTTTCATATTGTGCCTTGAATGCCAATTATATTTTCAGTTTGAACTGTGAGATCACCTTGAAAAAACTTTAATATGTTGCTGCTGTGATTTGTTTGTGTTACTTGATGACCTCAAATTAGAATGACACAGAAAGACTGTAACAGCTTCCAGTGTTCAACACAAAATCAAGATGTTTGTCAAGAAGCCCTAAGTCAGGGTTTACCTAGTTAGTGGAAATGACATTAATGAATTCACACCCCTTGACAGCCTTTGTCTGAAGATGAGCTGACACTGCATGATGTTAAATGCAAAATATATGCCTGCTTACTAGTGCTTGACTGTTAGTCTTAGTAATCCTTCCCTGTTAGGAGTAAGGAAAATCAATGCGTTCTATGCTTTGCATTGTATTCCAGGCTAAAAGCTAAATGAAGGCAAATAATTACTTCCATTATCCAATGATGGTGATTGCAATGTCGATTCTGTCCAAAAGAGAAGGAACAGCTGTGAGCTGGCAAATAAGTAGTTATGGTATCAATAATATGTATGATCATCTTCTTAAGTTCATTTGAACTTTTACTATAAAAAATGAAATATTGTTACAAGCTGATGGGCAAGACCTGCAACTGAAATGCATTGACTCTGCTTTATTTTGGTTTGAAAGAACAGTTCCAGTAATATCTTACTCAATTTAAGGCAGAGTACTGTAAGTGCAAAGAATGATGACTTCTTTATACAATAATTCTTCAAAGTATTCTTGTTGTCAACAGGCTTTTATGAATTACATGCAATCAACATATGTGGGATTTCCACAGGTATCTTAATGTTCTGGAAGACTTTAGGGTTCTAAAAACTGAAAAAGGCTGAATACGACTGATCTTGTTTAACTGTTCGTCCTTCAGCAGTTAAAGAATAAGGCAGGAATAAGTCTAACTGTACTAGAAGGTGCTTCTGCAAGCACCTTATTTATTATGTGAGATAATACAATATGAAATGAATTGAGAGCAATAAATCTGACAAAATGGAAAATATATGTATAAGGGAAAGGGAGAGTCTCCTGACCATGTAGTCCATAACGACATCGGAGGCAAAAGGGCAGAGCCCCGGAACTGCGTTGGCTTGTTGTCTCCCTCCTGGAAACCACGTGGAAGGGACAGGAGCATTTCGGCAGCTGTAGTCCTCCCTCAGCAGCTCTCCCAACTCTGTCGGTTTATTACATGATGTCACAACGTGGAATGCTTATGAAAAAACCATGACACGCAGGTAAGATGGGAAGCTTATCCAGGAAACAGGTATTTCCTCAACGCATCTAATGAACTGTGCGCATGTGGGAGATAATGCTTCCTCTTCTCTGCAGATCATTGGTTTTAATAGCATCCTAGCTACCCACAGAGTTATTGGTCATAAACTAATGCAGCTTAAAAAGCTGAAAAAAAAAAAAAAAAAAAAAAATAGATTCTGCCTTAATTAAGCTCCTGTCAAAGGCATTCAGGCAATAAATTAATTTGGAACCTTATAAATAGCCCTGTCAATTCAATTAATTTATTGCATCATACATTTAAAGATGTTCATCTGTCTTCACTAAGGTGCTTTTTTCGCTTGAGTTAATGCTGCACTTCATTTTTTCTTTCTTTCTTTTTTTTTTTTTTTTCCAGAATTCCCTACTCATCTACCTTCTGCTATTTTCCTTCTTCCTTTGTTTGAAACCAATTCAGATTGTCTATCATAACCTTAAGCCTTGTTCCATTCCAGCTCTTTGATTTCCATTTTTTCCCCTTCTTTTACTGAGGCCTTTCCACAGTTTTCTCTTCATTTAATTTAGCACAATGAAAGTAGTCTGTGTTGCTGGCTTGTTCTGAATTGCAGAACAAACGTTCTGCCTGTTTTGCTTTCTAAATTCCTTAGTCTGAGCAATGTCTTGACTGCTTTTTGGTCTCCCCAGTCTCAGAGCTGATCTGGTGTTTGAGGAGGTGCTAAAATGTTAATGCATACAGCTGAAAAATTCTCCTCTCTGACAAATACAGTCTCATCCAAGGGAAAAAAAAACAACAACAACAAACTGGCATGCAGAAAACAAGCTCCAGTACTCTGCAAACATAATATACTGGTCTGGACAACTCAATTATGAAATTAGCTTTGTCCTTTTTCTGTAATACTTGGTGATTTTCATTTTCTCCACATTCCTTCACTAGAGCTAGGTTTGTCTTACTCAAAAACTTCAGTGTGGAAAGGCAGCTGTTTGAGACTGGAAATCAGTTTGAGGTAGAAGAGCTTCCCCTAGAGCATCTGCCAAACAGCTTAACTCAAGAGGACCTTTCCATCCATTCCAGGATGGTTTATTGCTTGCTTTCTTGAGAATCTTATTGTTTCAGGTTATTGATTATCAACTTCTCATTGTACACTAGCTGTCTGGACGATGTGTGTTCTTCTGAATAGTCATTCTTTTTGCATCTATACTGGTGTATTTTATTTTTCTGAAAAACTAGATCTATTCAGCTATTCAGTCTGTTTAGTGCTTATAAAATTCCAAGACACTGTCATTGAGCTAGGTGAGCTTTGGATCAGGCATTTTTATGGTATATAGACCAAGAGTGATGCAGGTAGTTGGCAAGGTGAGCAAGCAATAGTAGTCTCTTTTGGCTAGAGCACAAATCCTCAGGTGAACCTCTCTTAAATTCTTAAATTTGCTTTTGACTACTGAATGACTTTCAGCATACCCTAGGATGCTATTGTGCTATTCTTTGTTTTCAACTTTTGAGTCTGGTTATTTTCTCTCTCTTTTTTTTTTTTTTTTTTACTTTATTTTCTGAAAAAGTTCTTAAGAAATACTTTAATCCTATTTTCCTATGAATGCGCTGTACGCTATTATTTTCTTGCTAACTACAGGAGCTCTCATGCAGAGTGATGACAAACACAAAAAAAAAAAAAAGAATAAGAAACTATTTCAGACATGTTAAAATAGGCCGAACTGCAGTAAGAAACCGTAAAAATTATGTTGGTTAGTGAACTAGTTCATCTATAGAATAGTCTTTTTTCTATTAAATAACATGGGATTTTTTTGTTGTTGTTGTTAATGGAGGCTATATGAATAGAATCATAGAATTGTCCAAGTTGGAAGGGACCTTAGAAGGCCATCTGGTGCAACTCTCCAGCAGTGAGCAGGTACACCTACAGCTTGATCAGGGTGCTCAGAGCCCTGTCCAGCCTGACCTTGAAGGTCTCCAGGGATGGGACATGTGTCACCTCTCTGGGCAACCTGTGCCAGTGCTTCACCACCCTTATTCTAAAAGGGTTTTTTGTTATATTCAGCCTAAACCTCCCCTCTCTCAATTTGAAACCATTTCCCCATGTCCTATCACAACAGGCCCTGCTAAAGAGTCTGTCCCCTTCTTTCTTGTTCCTCTCCTTAAGATACTGAAAGGCCGCTATCAGGTCTCCGTGGAGCCTTCTCTTCTCGAGGCTGAACAGCCCCAACTCTCTCAGTCTGTCCTCACAGGGGAGGTGTTCCATCCCTTGGATCATTTTTGTAGCCTTCCTCTGGACGTGCTCCAACAGCTCCATGTCCCTCCTGTACTGAGGACTCCCCATCTGGACGCAGCACTCCAGGTGGGGTCTCACAAGTGCAGAGCAGAGGGGCAGGATCACCTCCCTTGCCCTGCTGGCCACGCTTCTTTGGATGCAGCCCAGGATGCGGTTGGCTCTCTGGGCTGTGAGGGCACACTGCTGGCTCATGTCCAGCTTGTCACCCACCAATACCCCCAAGTCCCTTTTTGGCAGGGCTCTGCTCACTCCTTTCATCACCAGCTTGTATTGGTAGCAGGGGTTGCTGCAACCTGATATGAAAGCTCTTTTCAAGCTCTGCGTGGCTTCACTTGAGAGGTGGGCAAAACTGCCTTCTGCGAGTGAGAGTGGCTCACATCAGTGTTTTCAACTGATTGTGAGTGGAACATGACCTTGGTAAAATGAGCTGGTCTAGGAAAAAGGAGGACCTGAAAATACTTCCAAGTGTCTGCATGTCTTGAAATATGATACTGGTATTTCAGAATGTGTTCATGAAATCCTGACATTCTTGATTCTGCTCACCCCTTGCCTCACATATACTGCCTTTCTTTCTGCTAATTATTATCTCTGTCTAATTGCCAAGCATAGTTCCAATGATCTTGAATAGGGAAGCAGAACGTGGGAGATTGGCACCATCCCCCCTCGCATACAGTGGGAATTTGCCTTTCTTTCAAAACCCTGGAAGCTAATAGAGGGTTTGAATTGTTGGAGGGTACAGCCCGTGCACTTCATATAGGGTGCACCTTGCAGAGTTGTACAAATTGCTAGATTCTTACTATGTTTGATCTTGTCACATCCGTTATTGTTAAACAAAACACTTTGCAAAGCTGTGTAGTCTGTTGAGTAGCAGCACCCTTGTTATTAGTGGATTGTGGAGAGCAACCTGTGACAGTATTCACTTCTAGCTTTGTGGCTGACTAGCTCAAACTGTGAATGTCTGATTTGTTGCAAGAAATTCCTTAGCAATTAAACTGTCTGCCACTAAGAAATGCTAACTTAACATTTTGAGGCAATTTACAGGAAGATGAATTAATACACAAATTTATTTAGTTATAGTTGCTTTCCATCTGCCACACATAGGATACCTGCCAATTGTCTCATGCATAAACCACCTTCAATGGAAGGAGAGAGAGGGAAGGAAATGTTAGAATTGGTACTTTTCCACCTCTGTGCTTCCAATCTCTGACTCCAAAGAGGTGAAAAACCTGGAAGATTTCCTGTGTTCTTTCTTGGCATGTTTCCCTTCAAGAAATGATCCTAACCAGAGCCAGACAGTTTTTGTTTCAGAAATGGGACTTCGAAACAAAGAATTATCCCAGTTGGAAAGGGCCTTTAAAGGTTGTCTCGTCCAACTCCCTTGCAGTGAACAGAGACACCTACAGATGGATCAGGTTGCTCAGAGCCCTGTCCAGCCTGACCTTGAAGGTCTCCAGGGATGGGACATCCACCACCTCTCTGGGCAACCTGTGCCAGTGCTTCACCACCCTTATTGTAAAGAATAAAGTAGCCCTAGGAACTTATAGAATCACTAAGGCTGAAAAAGACTGCTAAGATCATCTAGTCCTACCATCTTCCCAACACCACTATGCCACTAAACCATGTCCCTAAGTGTCATATCTACACCTTTCTTGAACTCCTCCAGGGAAGAAGACTCCACCGCCTCCCTGGGCAGCCTGTTCCAATGCTTGACCACTTGCTCAGAGAAGAAGCTTTTTCTAACTCAACCTGAACCTCCCCTAGCACAACTTGAGGCCGTTACCTCTTGTCCTATCACTGTTACCTGGGAGAAGAGGCTGACGCCCACCTCACTACAGCCTCCTTTCAGGGAGTTGCAGAGAGCACTAAGGCCTCCCCTGAGCCTCCTCTTCTCCAGACTGAGCAGCCCCATTTCCCTAAGCCGCTCCCCATAAGCCTTGTGCTCCATGCCCTTCACCAGCTTTGTTGCCCTCCTTTGGACACACTCCAGAGCCTCAATGTCCTTCTGGTAGTGAGGGGCCCAAAACTGAACACAGCACTCGAGTTGCGGCCTCACCAGTGCTGAGCACAGGGGGACGATCACCTCTCTGTTCCTGCTGGCCACACTGTTTGTGATGCAAGCCAGGATGCCCTTGGCCTTCTTGGCCACCTGGACACACTGCTGGCTCATGTTCAGCCGGCTGTCAGTGAACACCCCCAGATCCTTTACTCTACACAGCTTTCCAGCCACTGTGCCCCAAGCCTGTAACACTGCATAGGGTTGCTGTGACCAAGTGCAGGACCTGACGCTTGGTCTTGTTGAACTTCAAGCAATCGGCCTCAGCCCATCCAGACCCCTCTGTAGACCCTTCCTTCCCTCAGGCAGATCCACACTTCCTCCCAGCTTGGTGTTGTCTGCAGACTTACTGAGGGTGCACTTAATTACCTCATCCGGACAATCAATAAAAATATAATTGTTAGATACAACTTCTTACATCAAGAGATACAATTGTACCAGGTATGTAATAATAGCAGGAGGGAAGATATGAGCCTGCAGTAGTGGAAGCAGATGTAATTTATATGCAGGTGGGAAAGCAGATAGAACAGTATATTTACAAAGACAATATAAATTGACGTTCTAGTGCAATAAGTACATCAGTCAAAAAAAGTACGGTAAAATTCAGTTTCTAAGTCCTCACTGAGCGGTTCCTGTTAGCTCATACATCTTTAAGGTAAAATTTGAGAGCAGCCTTGTTCTCAATTATATTTTTTGTCAGAAAAAAAAAAAAAAAGCCCAAAATTGATGAAATGGAAAGACTTTTTACTTAAAATCTCACAATAAGAGAGAAGGAAAAAAAAAAAAAAAAGGAAAACCACACCCCACTGAATGAAAGTCTTCAAAACTAGGGTATCTGCGCTTGCATATTGAAGGTATGACGTGTTATTGTAAGATGGAAAGTAGTTGAGGAATAACTTATTTTATTCCCCTTGAAATATTAGGATTTATTTATATAGATCTGTGACTCCAGGGGGGGATAAAAGTGCGTTCATTACATTCCNAAAAAAAAAAAAAAAAAAAAAGACAAAAGTATTTAATTAATCAAACTTTATTGATTTATTAAGCCTGCTTTCTCAGTATAGTTTTTCATGTAGCAGAGGGCAGGTGAGAGTTTAAATGAATGTTTCATGCTGTAGCTTTCTGCGAAGGCAAATGCCTTAAATGGCTACAAAATTGGTATACCTCTGCTGCTTCATTTGTCTCTTAAAAACATAAATTTTACCTTTTGGCACTACATAAAATAACAGCTCTAAGCAAGACAGACATGGCAAAAATTACAAAATGTGTATATGTAAGGACCAGGCAAAACTTTCTGATATTATTATTAGTTACAGCTGGCTTGGAAATTTGATTTCTATCTGAATTTCCGTTTACAGAAGTTAATTCCTGAAGCTGTTAAAAGCACAGGGCTTACTAACGGACCCTTCCTGACAGAAGCACTGAATATGGAAAGCGGTCTCTTAAAACTGTGGAAGGAGCTCACAGCCAGCCTCCATGGGCAACAGAGTAGCAACATTACTTGGCCAAAGCCTCCTCTCTTATGCATGTTATGTGATAGTAGAAGAGGTAAGCAATATCAAAGCTCCCCTATCAAATTTGTTATGTTTGTTTCAAGCAGGCTATGACACTTCCCCACTGTCCTTCCCTTCTGAGGAACTGCCCTAAACAGATCTGTCTCACTCAAGTGTTTTTTGGATCCAGATGAGAAACAGAGAAATGGAGATGTGATGTGGTGTGAATCCCACCCTTCTTGACAAAACTACTTTTTTTCCCACTGCACCCATTCCTCTCAAACAAAAACATGATTACAAGGTTGTTACACATTCAACAAAACCTACAGATCAAAAAATGATGCATTGTTTGTTTGAGTGCCTGCACTTGGGTGTTAAAGGCTTGAGTGTAAGAGAGATACTAAGTCTCCTAGGACTGATGTATTATGATGAATATGATGTATTATGAATGTATTAGGGTACAGTGTGATACAAGACTCAGACATCAGCACACTGCCCCCAGGGTAGATTTTAAACTCCTGTTTCCTGTACAAGATGTGCATTGCAGGAAAGGTGAAATACTACAGAGACATGAATTTAGCAGTCAATCACAAAACAACTCAATCATGGACCATGATATGAGAAAAGAAACCTTACCCAGAATGTAGCATCTGGCAATCTAGAGTTAATACAGGGCACCTTCTCTGAGAGCATTCCATAGAATTGCAGGTTTTGGGAATGGTAGAAGATGAATCTTTATGGGAAGAATGTACAGGCAGCTATTAAAATAATAAGGGAAATGAATAGCTTATTTTATGAAAGGGGATGTAAAAAGCTGGGCTTGCTCATCCTTGCAAAAGAAAAGCTAAGAGCGGATATAAATTTCTCTTCATAAACATATGAAAGAGACAAACACTAAGGAGGAAAAGTGCTCTTTAAGCTAACAGGCAGTGCTAGTGCTAGAAAAATGGATACAACATTTCCATGAATAAATGTAGGTTACGATATATAGGAAGGCTTCTAACTCTTGAGTAATGAGAAGGTCTGGAACAACCATGTGTGACAGGAACCCGAATAGCTGGAGTTCTGAGGTAGATCTGCCTGGATCGTCCTGTACTGGGAGCTCCCCGGGTAAGCCTGAAAAGTTTTTAAACTCAAAATTTATAATAGTTGGACTAGAATAGCTTACTTTTGCAATATTAAAAACATAAAGAGTCTAGTTGGGGCAAGTCCTTGTTTCAACCTATCTCAATATTCTGAGCTGCAGAACACTCCATGAAGCATTTTACTCCCTTCTGGGGCTGGCTGTCATCTTCCTGTTCCTCACTGCAGCCTCCCAGATCTTTCCTCCCATCCCAGAGCATCTCGCTCTATCCAAGCAGTACGTTTGGGAAGGTGCAAGCTTTCTCTCCTCCCAGGTTACAATTTTCCAGTCATCATTTAAGGGAACATAATATTTGACTAGAAAGACATGGCTGCAATGGATTCCATCCACCATACCTCTGAAAGAAGAAACAACATAGTACCTCTGCAATTTAAAGGCAGTTTGTTTATGAAGTGGAAGATTATACGCAATTGTCTGTACAAAGAGAGGACTGGGCCTGCTGACCCTGGAGGTCTCTGCCCACTGCATTTGGGAGTAAGGCAGTAAGAAGGGAAGATGAAGCTTTCCAGAGTTTCTGAATAAATGCTCAAACCAGCATAATTTCTAAAGACTCAGAAGGAACAAATTGACATCTGTACTCAGTCCTGCCCTTTACGTGCAGCTGCTGACTGTCTTATTAATGGAATGCTTTCCTGTAACTGGGATAGGGTGAGTATGTTCCTAACATAATTTCCGTCTCAATTTGAAGATGACTTCCAGTAATCTGAATTCCTCAGTCATGCAGTGAACAAAACAGATATATATGAGGAAAATGGTTTAATTTCTTGTAAAGGCTGTCTCATAATGTGTGCAAGCAGAAGCAAAGAGGTTGCATAAGCAGTATCTTCTCCTTGAATTTACTACATTAACCTCAAACATTACATTTTGACTGTCCGGGCCCCGAGGCACTGCCAGGCCTTATTGTCCCTGCCCAGCCTTCCCTGGGGGCACCACCTGCCCCAGACCCCCATGTCTACCCCTGGGGCCATCAGTCCCTGCACCAGGGACACTCCCCATGGCCCTGCCCTGCCCAGCCATGGTCCTTGGCAAGGTGGGCCAACATCCTGGCCTGGCCTCAGCCCTTCCAGATCCCAAGGGAGCTGGGCCTTGCTGCACCCTGACAAAATCAGCACAGGCCTCCTGAAAAAGTTTTCAGACATGAATTAGTTTACACTGCTGTAGAATTCTGTTGAAATTATTCTTATTCAGGCTGAAGATTTGCAATTTAAGCTGTTAAATTGATACACTTGTAGTATTTATACTATAGCACTAAAATAATTCCAAAAGTTATATGGCATATTCTTTCATTGTAAATATTCATTCAATTAATTTCCTGGTGGAAATCTATTCAGTGCAGAAAGTATTGTAATTAATTATGAATCCACAAACAACTAGATTTGTTAGTCAGATTTTTTTCTATTAACTCAGTTCTTAAAATATTTACAAATCTTTCCTGTTTAAAAATGGTCCAATTATGTACAATTATCTTTACATTTTTGATTACTCTAAAGATCATTAAATGTGCCAGAATGGTAACAGTGCTCTTGCTCCAAAGAAGTCTAATGGCATCCTGGGCTGCATCAGGCAAAGTGTTGCCAGCAGGTGGATGGAGATGATCCTTCCCCTCTAGTCTGCACTGGTGACACACTGGAGTATTGTGTCCAGTTCTGGACTCCTCAATACAAGAGAGAGATGGATGTACTGGGGTGAAGCAAACAATGGGCTACAAAGGTGGTGGAGGGACTGGGGTGTCTCTCCTGTGAGGAAAGGCTGAGAGAGCTGGAACTACTCAGCCTTGAGAAGAGGAGGGTCAGAGGGATCTCATTACTATCTATAAATACTTAGAGGGAGAGCATAAAGAAAACGGATCCAGGCTTTTTTCAGTTGTGCCCATTGACAGGTAAAGAGGAAATGAGTGCAAAGATGCTTGCAGCCAGAAGGGGCTAAATCATTCAGTCTGTACAATACAGCTTGTAAGAGGGAGTAAGTTCATATGGAGTGATACCTTTTATTAGACTAACTGATAAAGCTGGAAAAGCAAAGGATCTTTCAGGTACACATTTGCTTTCTCAGATTCATCACAGAGTTGCATTTAGATTTTTGATTAAATTGAATGAAACTATCACAGAAAGGCGGAAGGACTGGAATCTTCAATGAGCACTGCATACAGACATCAACACTTTGCCCAAATTAGGGAAGGTGGCCTTTCCTGTAGAGTCAGTACACACTGTCAGTACCTCAAATTGAAGCTAACAAGTTTTAAGCATTTAGTATTCTCAGATTCTTTCTGAAGCCTTTCTATTTCTAACGCCAGAATATTTCCTCAGTCCTTTGAATTTTCTGGGATGACTTTGTACAACGTAAACACAGAGTCAGCATTCTCATGCTTTATATACAGGCCTGAAAGCTTTCTTCTCTTTTTCATTCTGACTTATGCCTCTTCTGTCAGCACTGCAATTTTTCCTTCTGTCTGTTTTGGGCAGCTTTTTACCATCTCATTCCTCTTGTTCAGGAGAAAATTGTATTTTAAATTGCATGATTTATTTTTGGAAGGCCTTCTACTTTCCACCAGAAAGACCATTTTTTAACCAATCGATTTGAAAGAAACTGATTAACACAAGTTGCTGAATTGGTTTGTTAAAAGTTAGGCAAAAATTTAGACTGATAAAAGGCAATACATAGCTAGGGTAGATATTACCATGTGCTGGAGATTACACAATTGTGGAATGTCATTAGATGTTTGTAGCTAAGTATTTTTCTTATCTCAGAATGTATTTAAGTCTTGTTACAGTAATTTCCATTCTCTTCCTTTGCATGTGTTACTACTAATTCTTGTTTTATTTTACTGTGGAAATGAAAAGTACAGTCTCACACACTCATACTTTGATTCAGAACCGCAGTAGACTGGTCCCGAAAAAGCTACTCTACTCTACACTCATACAGACCCAGTATGATGGCTGTAATTTCTAGAGCATAAGAGCTGACCATGCACAAAACTATGTATACCTGTCATGACCTAATTGTATGATTAAGGGGAAAATCAAGAATAATTCTTGTGTTTTGTTTTTCTTGTTCTTTGCACTATGGCCTGCAGCCAGGAAATCATTACTGATTAGTGCTTACATAATAGTCTCACAACAGAGGGTAGTTGACTGCCGTCTGTTTTGGTGTACTGCACGACCCTATAAAATGGAGGATATTTTTCAATCATTGAAATTAAATATGATTCCTCATACAATTGGGCTTTATATTGCCCTGAGGCTTCTTGGTAATAAACTAGAGAAATAATATCATACTTCTAATATCCTCCTTCAGTTTTCTTTGGAGAAAAAAAGCCTATTTAATCATAAAAGTAAATTCAGCTGCATACCTATATTTCTTTCTGTACTGTGATATTTGTAGGAGCAACACTTTGACTAATATATTTCTACAAATATAAATGAAAAAAGAACACAAATCTGGTTAGAGGGAAATGCAGGTTAGAACTTACCACAGATTCTGAGCATTTTTTTTATCTCTTAATACCTCTAATGTTTCAAAGCAGCAACCACAATTCCCAACCATACTTCCCCCAAACAATTTCTTGCCCTCTGCAGCTGTCCAAGGGCTTAGCTGATGTCCTGGCTTTATTTCTATGCCACTGGTAATCAGAAGTTTTTACTCTTTCAGGCAACGTATATGCCTCCACAGACAGTTTGTATTCATTGCTACACCTGAACTGCACAATCCACAATGTTAATAACCGAGACATTTACTATATTACAACACTTACGTGCAATTTTAATATCTTATTTATTTTTAGTCCCTCAAATGACTTAAGTTAGTGATGCCCATTCTCTTAACTCTTCTTGTATGTTATGAGATGTATTTTAGAACATATTTGGGAATAGGCATATCATCACATCTTCCCATCCCTGGTTATTATTTCTTCCCTCGATGCAAGTGATCTCAAAAGGGTGAGATCAAATCAATGGTTTTGTTCGACTTAAAATACCAAGCAATCATGATGATACTAAGGACAGCTTCCTGTCCTTACCTGGTCCCTTCTACTGACAAGATCTGCTTGGACACTCTTCTCCTCTTTCTATTCTCAGTTCTCTGCAATTTCGGGGCCCTCTAGAAGTGGCTTTGACTGGCTCAGGGCTGTTCATGGCCATATTTTACATGGACCCTCTGCAGAATCCTGCTGCCAGAACCTTCCCAGCTGTGCCCATACACCTCTTTTCAATACATTAATCATTTCAGCAGAAAATATACACCAATTTAGCTGTTACCTAGGAAAGACCACCCTTGGTCTCCAATGTCATAGCAAAGTCTGGCTTAATGTTTTAAATGAAAGAAAGAAGATGCATGCAAATGGGGAAAGCAGAAAGTGCACTATAAACCCTCACTGGTCTCCACTGTACACCACAAGGTACATGATTTCCCGTCCGTTGTCTAAGAACCCAAAACAGAAAAGCTGTTTTGTTATCTAAGGTTCTATGCTAGGTTTTATAAGTACTTATAAATTTTGTAATTTATTTTGATGGGTTTCTGCTAAGTGTTCTCTGTGCTTTCACCTTGGCTCAACATGTCAAGTGACATACAGGTTGGAAAGGGCTGAAGATGTTTCAAGTTACTCTGCAGATGACATTAAACACTGCAAGCTGCTGAAACCTCTTCTCTTGTAACAGCCCACATTTTTGTTAAAGCACTTGGAAAGTGCAAGCCAACTATTCAAAGATATTTTGAGATGTGCTGGTTTACAGTCTTTAAAAGCTATCCAAAATATTAGATCAACTGGAATTTTCTTTGTTGAGGGGTTCTATTTGTATTTTGGTTTGAAGTATATTTTATTTATTTATGTATATCAGGAGATGTTAGAGATGAGTGAATGAAAGAGACACATTTTTCAATATTGTTGAAAGGATCTGATAAAAGGAATTAACTGGTACTGAAAAAGAACTGTAAGGAGAGTTAACATCCAGGCAGTTTATATTCACATGCAGTATTAGTACGTCACTAAAATGATAGAAGTGTAACTGCTAGGCTTTATTACAGAACTTAAAAGCCAGATAGATCAATTGAATCTCCCAGTAAGAGGCCAAAAGAGTAAGAAAAAAATATCCTTGAAGGGAACAGTTAATACAGTAATTACTTAAAAACAAATGAAGATAGCTACCTATTACTCTGGCCTGTGAAATCATTCCCAGCTTGCTCACAGCTCCTCTGTCTTCATCTCCTCTTCATCTTTCTCTCTGTTGCTGCTGCTTCAGCTCCCACCCTTTCCACCTGCATCCTGTGGCCCTCCAAGCTGACTCCAGTCGCCTGCATCCCTTTCCTCTGTTTTCCTTTTTCTTCATAATCTCTTCTTGATTTCCTTTTCACAGGTAACAGATAGAGATACAGAACAGCTGAGAGAGTTGTGGGTTCTCCTAAGTGTTGCATCTACTCTCAGAGGAGCCTGAGATTGAGGATGTTTTCCTGTGTCTTCAGTGGATGCAAGGTAGCTCTGAATTGAATCATGGAATTGAACTATAAAGGAAAAACTGTAAGGTCATGCAGCCTGAGTGGGTACTACCATAAATGTGTGCTGAGATGTGAAAAGCAATGTTCTAGGGACAGCTGAGGGAAGCACTGCACCATGTGTGATGGTCTCCTTGGAGCAGCTTTGCAATGATGTATGTTAATATGAGCCTTGCCAAATGTATCTATGCCCTCAAGAAAGAAAATGTTCCTTATCTGTGAATCAGAGGAGATCTAGAGGTCAGAACTGGAAAAACATTCTGCTTTATGTAGGAAAACTTGTTTGGAGCAAAAGAAAAACAAGTGGGTACTTAATCATAGTATGGAAATTCTGCTTTCTTTGTAAAGTGCTTTGAGATCAGTAGGCAAGAAGTGTTACATAACTGCTGTCTTATATTCAACTGTAAAATGCAGCTTTTGGAACAAGCTGTCAGAACTGCTGTCACGTTAGCAATCATTGCATTATTTACATCGGAAAGGGGGGGAAAAAAAAAGGCAGAATCAAGTTCCCCTTGAAATTAATTATCTTAAAGCTTAAAATGAAAAGGCAAGGTCTGATTCTGGATCAGAATGAAGACTTAAGAACAAGGAGTTGGAAGCTACAGAAGTCTGTTAGGTTGATGTGGCAAGGCTTGGGTTGCGGGTGCTGCGGGAGTGGTCTCTGTGAGCAGAGTCCAGCAGCTGCCCCATGTCAGATCAGAGCCAGCTCCAGCTGCTCCAAAGGGACCTGCCAATGGCCAGAGCTGAGCCATGAGCAACGCTGGGTGCAACTCTGGGAGAGCAAATTTAAGACAGGGAAATCTGCTGCACAACAGCAGCTGGGAGAGGGGAGTGAGAAATGTAAACGTGACAGAAGCAGCCCTGCAGCCACCAAGGCCAATGCAGCAGGAGGGCAGGAGGTGCTCCAGACGCAGAGCAGAAGCTCCCTGCAGCCCAGGAGAGACCCATGGTGGAGCAGGCTGTCCCCCTGCAGCCCATGGGCACCACATGGGGCAGATCTCCACGTGCAGCCCGTGGAGAAGCCCACACGAGCAGGCCCCGGATGGGAGCTGCAGCCCATGGAGAGGTGCCCACGGTGGAGCAGGAGGCCTGGGGGAGCTGCCACCTGCAGGGCCCTGTGCTGGAGCAGCTCCTGAAGTGTGAGCCCTGTGGTACGGACCTGGGTTGGAGCAGGGCTTGGAGAGCTGCAGCCTGTGGGAAGCCCACATAGGATCAGTTTGGTAAGGATGGCACCTGTGGGAGGGACCCCATGTGTAGCAGCATCAGGGAGCGACCATGGAGGAGCAGCAGAGAAGTAGCATTAGGGACCAATCACAGCCCCCATTCCTCTGTGCTGCTCATGGGGCAGGAGGTAGGAGAGGATGGATGGGGGAAGGTGTTTTCAGTTTGCTTTTAGTTCTCACTGCTCTCATCTGTTAACAATAAGCAATAAATTACATAAACCTTCCTATGCTGTGTCTGCTTTGCCCTCAACAGTAATTGGTGAGTGATCTCCCTGCCCTTGCCTCAACCCACAAGCTTTTTTTTTTTTTTTAATCCTATTTTCTCTCCCTGTTCTGTTGAGGAGGTGGAGTGAGAGAGCTGCATGGTGGAGCTTAGCTATCCTTCAGTATGAAACCACCACAAGAAGACTTTAGATATTGGAGAGAGAGAGTGAATGATGATCAACACAGTCTTGTTTAAAAAATCAGGATGCGTTGTCCTGGTTTCAGCTGGGACAAAGTTGGTTTTCTTCATAGCGCCTGGTATAATGTGATGTTTTGGCTTTAGGAGAAAAACAGTGTTGCTAAAACATGGTTTTTTTAGTTGTTGCTGAGCAGTGGTGTACAGAGCCAAGGATGTTTCAGCTTCTCAGCCTCTCATGCTGTCCTGCCAGTGAGGGGGGCTGGGGGGCCACAAATTGCTGGGAGGGGACAGAACCAGGACAGCTGATATTCCACAACTGTGGGGAGTTGGCCAGAGGCAGATGCTGCTTGGGAACTGGCTGGACATCAGATCAGTCAGTGGGTGGTGAGCAATTACATTGTGCATCAGGTTTTTTTTCTGTTTCTCTCCCTCATCCCACTAGGAGGTGGAGGAAGTGAGCAAAAGGCTGTGTGGTGCAGAGCCTATTGCTGGGTTAAACCACAACATACATCTAGTTGGAGCAGAGCAGAACAGAATGGAATAGCATAGAGGGGTGGGGTGGGGTGAAATATTTCAGTTGGAAGAGATCTTGAGAGATCAAGTCCAATGTGAGACTTCATATTTTATCTCTATGATTCAATAGAGACATCATGAATAAGATAATGCCAGCAGAAGTTGGATTCCAACTGCCCATACAGTGGTACTTCTGAAGTGTAACGGAAGTATCACATAAGCATACCAACCAGCTAGGGATATAGGGTTGCTCAGCTGAGCTCAGAGGTGACTTTTTTCAAATCTTGGCTAATATCCTGAAGATGAGAAGCACTTTCATATTTAAGCTAAGATAAAGTGAAAGAACAAGGTGTCCCTACTTTTGTGCAAAATCCATTTCTGTTTCCTCTGGCCACCTTGAGCCTCAGAGGTACTGAAGTCAATACATGCTTACAATGGTTTCTTTGTAAGGAAAGGATACCAAAATATCAGAAGTGAGAAGAAAAGACCTGATTTATGTCGTTCCATAGACCATCATGACCATAATAAGTAAGATTTCAGTTAGTGTTATGATACTATTATATTTTTCTAGATGAGATATAAAGAGTGGTAAGTTCTGTAAAAGTCTGAGTCACTCTTCTTCTTCTTTTTCTTCTTTTTATTTTATTTTTTTTGAGTGACATCTCTAAGTTTCAGGTAGACGTGGAACATCCAGGTCTCTTAACTGGAGAATGATTTTGCTATGTGATGTAGATACTGCTACCAAAGCAATTTCATTTTCTGTTATTTTTCCTCATTCTCCAAAGCATTTCCACACCCACATCCAACCACCTACATTTTGTTCTGTCCCACTACAAGAAGAATGGAATTTATAAGGTATTTTTTATTTAAATTATGCAATAAAACAGCAGCTTGTAAAAAGTAAAAATAATGTAATTTTAATATTTATTGCTCCTGTCTAGAGAATTCTGGTAGGCCTTTTTCTTCATATATGTATTTTTATATATTGAACATAGTTATGTTACAAGATATAATTTATTTGTAGTTAATAGAATATTTCTCGCAGTATTTTATCCTACTTCATTTTATTAGTTTTATCAATTTATTTATAAGTAGATGATTGATGATTTTTCAGAGGGGTCAGAAAACTTTTAAGCTGTCCTCTGTTGTAAGATCCTAACTTTAACAACATAATCACCATTTTATCCAGTGATGTTATGGATAGATAGTATCTGCCTGCTAAAGACAGCAGATGTTTTGACTCATTCATCTGTCTACTGACTCAACTAACAAGCAGTTAAATTACACATCTACACAGTGGCTGTTTAACTGAGCCCTAAATGCATCATGTGCCTAACTTGTTAAATGCCAATGAAAAGTTACTGATGTGAAAGTCTGGAATTTGGCTTTGTAGTTAGTGGCTACAATGGTGGGCCATACAGGAGGGTTGTGCTCAGAGTCCTCTTACCCATTACACAGATTTCCCTTAGCTCCCTGTTGAATATTTTTAGCTGAAGTAGCCTGGGGAGCCTACCAGCCAGCTAAATACAGGCCACTTTAAGATGAGATTAGTTACTTTTTGAGCTCTAGATATCTAGGAGTATGGGATAGCTTTTGCTCTGAGAAAGATGATACATGAATCTGTGTATCTGTTGTTAGAGCTCAAGACTATACCAACAGACATTTTAGTTTTAGAATGTTCTGGCAATACTCTATACCTTCAAAGCCAAATGACCAGCAACAGAACTACACAGTGCTCAAATTCCCTGTTGCACAATCATATTTCTGCCTTTGAACTCTTCCTCTGTACATTGATGTTGTGTGCATGGTACAATAGAATCTGCTGAGGCTGAAAGTATTCCTCAAATTTTGAAGGATAAGCTAGGACCTTTCAATGAGGACATGATTGTAGGAGCCATAAGGGAAAAGAATGATGATACTAAATGGCCATGTTT
>VXAV01000607.1:64752-84004 GCA_013399715.1 Alectura lathami | reverse complement strand
GAGGAGAGGGAGAGGGAGAGGGAGAGGGAGAGGGAGAGGGATAATGGTCTTCTTTGGGATGTTAAAATAGAACATATGTGGTCTGGCTGATTCCAGTCCCTGAACAAACAGCATATCTTTTCCAAGCCTTCGTGGGCATTGTAAGCAATTTTACATAACACTTTCCTCTCTGTATTAACCTGAAGAGGTATGTATCAATGCAAAATAAAAGGCAAGATCTGATCATTACTAGCCCATAAGATTGAATTGGAATGATGGGTCTGTATAACAAGCTTGAAGAACTTGTTGCCAAACATCTAAATTAATAAAATTCATAGAAACAAAAATCCTATTGTATATGCTTTTTAATGCATTTATAAATGATGTATTTTCCACTTAGTTTTTCAAAATTCCATTTCTATTTCTATGCATTGTCCAGCTCCTCATACTTTTTCATAATAGCAACACTTAGCACTGCTGTAACAACTTATATTTATCTGGCTGCATGCAATCAATTACTGATGTGCATCCATATTGACACAAGTTGGACCCACATGTAGCTTTATCACACACATACAATTTCTCCGTCATTTAATCCCAGTAATAAATGACAACTTTTGAATTTTCTGCCTCTCCAGATCTGCATTTCTCATTGAATTTAAATGGATCTCAAATCTATAAATAACTGCATCAACCCTGAATATTGCATTAAATTACTGAGAGTTTGCTGCTGTTCACATGGCATTCATGCTGGGCTTTCATGCTGTTTGCATTAGCAAATGTTTTCTTTCTAAAACAACCTTCTGTATTCATGATTAACAACTCAATCTGAGGTTTAATTTTTTTAAGCTTTTCCTCTGAAATCTCCAGTAAAATAACTTTTCTAAAAGGTAAGACCAGTGACCCGTAGCTATAGCTCAATGATTGTTCTTTTAAACAAGACTGTGTTTGGATTCACAGTGGTTAGAACCGAGTTTGAACAAAAATAGCTCATCTGCTGAGCAGAAAGAAAACTGAATAGCAGCACAGAATTATAGTGAGAATAATTGCATCTCATTACAAGCAGACAATGCGCGTAGGAGTCCAGCAGGAGAGGGACAGGTTGTGAAATGCTTAGTTCAGGTAGCTGCTTCTCCATGCCAGGAGCAAAACTGGATTCACTGTTTACACCCATGATTCTGTTACAGAGTGGTCCCGATCAGAGCCCATGGATGAATTTGCTGTTTTATTACTGGTGGTAGAAGCAGCCCTAGGGCTGTCTCTAGATCATGAGGAAACCTCCAATGCTGACAGCACTGCAGTGCACAAGGAAAGGTATAACTCAGCACCATGGGCTGCATGGTGGCACCCTGCTGCTGGGCAAGGAGCCTCTGCCTTATCCTTCTGGGCTGACAGAATGTGCTGTACATGCAGCAGCCGTGGTTATGGGGGTAAGAATGCTGCCTTGCAGTTCTTCGCTGTTACTTGCTGCAGGAGGAGATGGGATTTAGTCTTGCAATAGATTGAAGCTACTTACAAGGCAGTGTAAAATGTGCAAAGTATAGTCTGCCCTGTCATTAGGTCTGCCTGGTGGTCCCTCTTGGGGAAAAAATAACTACTCCCTAATATGATTATTAGATTCATAATTCAGATTTAATAAGACATGGAGGAAGATGAGCTGAAAAGCTCAGAGGTTAATGTTGGTTTATATGAGTACAGGCAATTTTATTGAGGAGCATGGACATCCTGGAAAGGGTTTTGAAGATCTGTTCAAATCTACTTTGTGATAAAGGTCTGCAACATTCATTTAGATCTTATTCTTACTCATCAGTGCCTCATTAGTGCACAGATTCCCACCTTGTTAAATGTGTGTATGTCCATGATAGTCCATGGTAGTGAAGGCAAACAAAGCCACTTCTTTTTCAAGAGCAGAGTAGCGAAAATAGTAAATTAAAACCCTATTGTAACCGAGTGAAATGGCAAGACAAATCTTTGAGCCCCATTCACTTTTCAGTGCCTTGTTTCTTTGGATCAGGATTTCAGAGTTGCTTCTATGAGGCATATCTGGGCTTACTGGCAGGGAGAGACATGCATAGCCCCATGCACTATCCATATTCCACTTCAGACCTTTTCTAACAGCATCAGTGGACCCAGACCCACCACCTTGCTCTCTCATTTCAGTGAAATTCACCTGTGTGCAAGCAAACATGGTCCAACTTTAAAAAATCCTTTACTTTAGGATTATCTTAAAAAAAAAAATACTCTAAAATGAGAATTAAAACAAATAAATGTGCTATGAGAAGAATGTTTCTCAAGGCACTGTTTGCATAATGATTTATAAAAAAATGTCTCACTTAAGAATAATGTGCTATGCGTCTCCTAAAAATAATTAAAAGATACCATTGCTGTTATAGTCATTAAACATGCACGAGATAGAAAACAACAAACACGTAAAAATAGTCATAGTTGCTCCAGTTGCTCCAATAAATATAATAATGGAAGAGTTACGTTTAACATGTAGAACAAAATAATGTAGTGACAGTGGGACAAGAGCATAAAATCTGCGGAAAATAATGTACTATGCTAAAGAGTTGCAAAAACTGAAGTCTGAAGGGCAAAAAATAATGATGAATGATACTGAATGAGAAAATAAAATATTGATAAGAAAGGAACTTCAAATGCTCAAGGCAGCATGAACAGTGTGATTATCCACAATGATTACTGAATTTTCTTATAAATCTTCACAATGCCAACAGCATTAATTTCTCCCTAAGGCCAGCAGAGCATCGCACAGGAAGAGTCATCAGCCAGCAACTTAGCCAGAGTAAGGGGAGGTGAGTTTCTGTACCGCTTTCAGGTACTTCCCCTGCAGGAATTTCATGATGCATATAATTAAGCTGTGCAGGAATTTGTCTCCAGTACGGCCTTCAAGGGGCAATGGGAAAGGCTCTTAACAAACTCCCTAAAATCTTATCTTTCCCACAAGGTGACTTGTTTGAAAAAGTCTCATTGTCTTTTTGTTTATGGACTTTTTTATGAAGTGTTCTTTCTTTCCTGCTAAATGAGAATTTCTCACTTGAAAAAAAAAAAAAAAAAGCTTAATATTCCCAATCACAATGTAAATGTTTCCTTCCACTTAGCACTTTGCATTATAAAATATGGATTTTTTTTAATAAATTTATTTTGTGCTACTTATGGATTAGCAGGCTGAACTTCAGATGCCTGGGATGCTATTAAATACAGAGTAAATACGAACTTAATGAAGAGTTGTCCATTCCTATAGATAGTTGTAAATATTATTAGGTATTATTCTCATACTGCTAGAAAAGGTCTGTCTTAGAGAATTAAAATTTTTAAAATTACCAGGGCAAGAGGCATTTACGCCTCACAAGAATTTCGAGCCGTTCCATTTTCTTTGTGTAAAAAATTACGTATGATATGTGAGAGATCTCATAGTTCAGAGAATTACCAGCTGGAGTCGAAGGAGAGACAAGCCAGTGATGCTCATATTGTTCTATCTTTCCTCCTCAGCCTTGTGAATGTTGCTACTGTCACACCATTTAATTTTTATCTTTCCAGGGAAAAATACACAGAGATCAAATAATACTGTTATAACATTCTGGATATCAACAAATAATGACCATTTCCATCATGTGAGATTTTTTCACCATGTATAATATTCCTCAGTTTCTTTAATTTCACCAGTCCTTGTTGGAACAGAGAAATTAGAATCAGGATGCATCCTGATGGAACAGGAAAAAAATCCAAAATTTTCCTGACTTGCAGACTCATACTAATCTTTCATGTTTCCCTTTTGTGAGTGTGTGTAAGGACAGCATTGTGCTTTGGTTTTGCAGAAGTGGAGACCTATCCACAAACTTTCTTAAATATTACACAGCAGCAAGATTATGGGAAAAGCTGCTCAAAATGCGGAGGCTTTGATTCTGCAGAGATTCATGCCACTGATTACTTGCTTTTAGATATGTCAGTTCTGCATGTCACTGTCAAATCAAAAAAAAAAAAAAAAAAATTCCTTTGGAGTTTATTTCTCCCATCTTCCTCCTGACATCATCTCAAACAGCTTTGGCATTTGTTTGCACTCCAGAAAGAGAGAAACTTTTGATGTGCTGCTGGTTAGAGTACTGTTTGTGAACCTGAGGGTCATCTCCGCTAAGAACTCACATCAATAATGAGGGGAGGCAAGGAGCAAAGCTCAGCTCTGCCAGGCTCCTCAGTTCAGCCTCCAAGCACAGCCAGGGTTCCTGCAAGAAGGCAGCACTGGTTGCCCATGGAACAGCCCTGGGGCATGCAGTGCTGGCAGAAGTCAGAGGAAGGTGAGGAGGCAGCAACGAGAGGAAGCAGAGCTTGGGGTGTGGGGATGTCAGCAGAAGAAGGCAATACTGCGGCTTGAGCAAGGCTTACCAGTGAGCCCAGGGAGCAAAATGTGAGAGAGCAGCATGGGACAAAGGAGCAGACTGTGGGGCTGGAGCGGCTGGAGTAAGCAGGAGCAGTGAGGCCTCACTGACTGTGACTGGCAACCACTAAGGTCAGGTTCTGAAGGCTATGGAAGTGAAAGGGTTAATCCTCACTCCAGTCACTGGCAGGGGGCTTTTACCCTGGGTCCCTAACTACCCCCCTCAGTGTCTCACCCTACAAATCTAGTTGAGAATAAGAACCTTTCACTGTGATGGGTTCATTCCTGGGGAAAAATTCAACGGCTTTTCATTTCAAGTTTGCTAGTTTGCTAGTTCAGCAGATTCATTCCAAAAAACTGCATAACAGAGGAAAAGAAAAATTCATTTCTAACAATATTTTATGGGTTTAAAACAATGGCATGAAAATCTACATCTTATAACCCCTCTGAAAATGTCTTTTTTTTTTTTTCATGGATTTCAAGGCTAGCATCATCAAAAATTTTTATCTGAAAAACACAGAGTTTCCCAGGTCCCATGCCAGAGCTAACGTGCAGTGGAAAGAATCCAGACTTGGTGAAATAGGTTTATTTAACAAACTGAAATAAGTAAGCTGTGTTGAGACAGATAATAGGTGCAGTATTACAAAGAAACCTTTCAGCTAACTGGCATATTCCATGAGCGTGCTATGCACCAGCTCAAATTATGTGTATGTAATTACACAATTATTGCACCAACTGAATAGGGAAGTTTGAGACAAACCTATTTAAAAAACTCCTTTATAAAACTTTCAGCGAAAAAAAAAAAATCTTGAAAAAACAAACAAACATCTTCTATTCAAAAAGAAACCTAATAAAACCTGGAATTTTCGAGCATCACTCAAAATCTACACAAATAATATACATCAGTCAACTGTAATTCGGTTTATCATCCTAGCCCTGAATTAAAATTTAGGTCCTGACATCAATGCTCATTCATAAGGCAAGAGTTCTAATAAAAATCTTGGTGTTCATGCCAGTTCCTTAGGAACACGTCTTCTCTGTCTTCTCTGAGGATCAGGACCAGAACAAACCCTCAATCAGTTTTTCACAGTTTTTAGGACTAACTGAAAACACATATATCTAAAATCCCTGAGGCTGAGAGTCTAGGTCAGACCTCCAACATGTTATGTAGGCTACCCTTCCTCGTGCTATGTTTAAGTGCATCTACTGCCCTTGCACTTTACACATACTCCCGTTGTGTTCGTGACATTAAACAAAACCAAAAAGAAGAGCAGCTGGCCTATAAGATAAAAATAGCAAAAGCAGTGATATGGATTGATAAAGATCATGGCACAGAGGTTTCAGTCTGGTATACAGCAACATAAAAATAACAGGCTGACTTGAGGGTATGTCAAAGAACCAGAGATGGGAGGGAAGGCACATACTGCAGGAGTGAAGACAAGGAGAAGCCTTGGAGGGTTGAGCCTGTAATAATTGCTTCAAAGAGGGGAGTGTGGGAATGAAGGGAGATTTTCACTTTGCTTTTCAAAATGAGAAGCATATGAAAATATGATTGTGATAAAGTAAGCTCAAATAAGAAAAAGAACCGCTTCATAGCCCTGGGGGAAAGTAAAGGACGCAACTAAGGTCACTGTGTCTAAGCCCCCTGAAGCACATGTGGTCTGTAACACACAGCTTACACTGGAAACCCTGTTCCTTTGGGAAAATGGTGGTAGACACAGTTATTAATTTCAATAAGTTGCTTTTGTTCAGCAAAGGTCTGACGTTAGAAACTAACTGTTTAGGCTCATTCTGCAAAGATAAGAGAAATTATGTCACTTTGGCCCAGGGCTTCTACACTGGTGTGGACTTTGTGTAATGCTGAGGCATTTCAGGTCCAATATGTTATTTGTTAACTCCCTACCGGCTAGACTGTGAGCTCACTGAAGTAGCTCATGTTTTCTGACACTATGGTTAATCCTAGTGATTTAAGCAAAACTCAGGTGAGGAGAACAAGTTCTACAAAACACATAATGGTGCTAATATCTCCTTGTCTTAAGTTTGGTATGCCATGTTTCAGTGCGAAACATCTTTTCCCTGTCTTATAAGCAGGTTACATTCTTATTCTTGTTGCATCTTGCAGCTGGCTTCAGCACAGCTTGACTTTTCGCTGCCCTTATCATCTTTACCCTGCAGCTTCTGATTGACTGTAATCTTTTTTGCTTTCCTCTCTCTCTTTTGCTTATATCATTCCTCCCTGCTTCCAGTACAGGAGATTTCTTATTGCCCTTTTCCTTTTGAGCAATCGCCCTTGAATACATATCAGATGTTTTTTGATCCTGTTTTCTCTGAGAGATGGCCGTCTCTTCAGTCACTCACCACTGTGAGACAGAACCTTAGCAGGCATGAATGTGCAGAACTGCACTGTCCTCACTGGAATCACTCTGGTTAATATTAACAGAGGCTGTAGCTTAAATTCTAAAGATGCTTTTTGTGTTATACCTCAAGAGCAGCATTGTTACCTGCTCACCTCAGTTTAATATCTTGTCTTTAAAGAAAGGGACCCATTGCACCCGTGTAGTAATATAGTGTCTTTTAATAAGTAAAAGCGTATAATTTTTACAAGGAAAAATGTAGTTTACAAACTATTTTACGTTCCAATCACTTAGCATGTCACATTTATATTTGGTAAGGTCTGTAGGGACTTTTGATAGGAGATAAAATGAAAGCATGCACTCTAACTGAAATAGTCCTTGTGGCTTGTGAAATCAACAGTTTGAAAGATCTGTCAGATCACAGGTGCGCAGTTCAGGAGACTAGCTGAGTTTCTGCTGCTTTGTACCTTCATACTGTTAAAATGACTGTACAAATATAAAGCACAGCCTAGAACAAGCAGCAAATGCTCATTATGAGTGGGCTGAAATGTGCTTTTGAACCTTGAGGAAAAGGTGACATTTGAGAGCATTCCTGTCTCACAGATCAAGGTTTCATTGACTGAACTAGCACTCCCCAATTTATATTTGGGGTGGAAAACTAATTTCCTGATTGAATTCCGTGCTGCTGCAAACACAAAAGCCTTTCTAGTGCACATAATAAGCTTCTCCGTGGCATAAAGAGCGACGAGATATCTGTGCAGCTCTGTACAGCGGCACTGCGGGACTGAGGTTCTGTCATTCAGGGGATGTACCATTAACAGGGACCCAATCTTTCAAAGCCTGTCTAGCCTTTCCCCATTAAGAGTGGACAGAAACTGTCAGGAGATCAGCTCTGTCCCAAAAGAGTGGAATGGTTTCAAACATGCTGGAGAAAGGCATTCATATACCCACTACTGCTGGAAATTAACTCACCACCCCAGAGGTTTTACCCCCTGAAAACCATCACGTTTTTCTGCGGAGCACTGGACAATGGAGCACTGCTTTCCCTGGTGGATCGAGTAATGTGCAATAGGAACGGGGACCAAGGAGTATTCCATCACTTCATTATGCCATCAAGTTTTAAATAACTCATATTTATAAAGTTCTTCTGATGAGGGAATACAACATAAGTCTGAATAAATGAATGCTTCTTCTACATATCTCATATTTCCCTGCTCTCCAGCAGGTAGCAAAACACCATTAGAAAAATAGAGGAAAACCCCTATTTCCCACAAGGCTGAGATGAAAGATGTTGCTAACCTCCTGCCTATTTTGAGTTCCTTCACCTGAAAGCCATGCCAAGTAGCATTTGTCTGCCTGCCTTCAGCAGTACACTCCAGCGGCAACGGACACCTCAAAAGCTCTCTGACACCATAGTTCAAAGTGTTAATTGCACTCAAGGTAATAGTTTTAGCTTTGTCTGTACTAGCAAAGCTGCTTGTCAGACTTGGAGGATAGTGGCATGGCACACGTGATCATAATAAACTTTCTCTCCCCAAAAATACACTAGTTGTTACATTTGCACTTTTAGCAAGTTATACAATAAAATATAAGCAAATCAAATCTGGATTTGTCCAATAGAATACCACAACATGCCAAAAGTAACAACATGCAGCACTGCTTCCATCTAGGATTGGACTGGAATATGTTAAATGATAATGAAAATATTTCTTTTAAAAATCTATTTCACGATCACATCACCCAGAGTTAATTTCTTACTTGGCAAGTCCTCCCTAAGGTATTATATTCAGACTGAAAGATAAAATGAAACAACTATGACAGGGACTTTATTCCAGTTAACTTGATGTTCAGGATCACCCCATGACTCTTCAGTTGTATGTTAGGGATAAATTTTTAACTTGCTGGACATCCTTAGCACTTAATCCAGCAATTAGTCAATGACAATTGCCATCAGCATTTTGTAGTATAGTACTGCAGAAACTCATACAATATGGGACTTGATAGCAAAAGCTAAGAGTACTAAGGTCTTTCAATAGCATAAATATACGAGTACACTCTATTTTTTTCAGTCTTACCTCTCTTAGTATGAGTAACATTACTGTAGAATAGGCATTTTGCTTTGTGTCATCTAAGATCCTAATGAAAAAAAAAACTATTTTCTTCTAATGTTTGGTCAACTGCTAGGAATATAAGTTTTCCACCACTTTTACTAAATTCAGGGAAATTTACTGGAAGGGATTTCTTAGTATTAGGTTAGAATTATCTTAATCTTAACATCCTCAACTTTTTAACATTTTAGTAATTGTACATTTTTTAAAAATAATATGCTGATACCTTGTATCATGGTCAAGTAGTTTGCATCCCTGAACCAGTGTTCAAGGGAAGTAAGTTATGCACATTACTCATGCCAAGGCAAAGAAAAAGTCTGAGATGCTTGGGTCAGCTGTGTCATCTTAGGTAAAATTAAGAAAAAGGGTGAAATCTGTAAAACTGATAGAATTTATCCCGAAGGACTTTGTCAGTTCCATCTGTTTGGCATTCTCCGCGGTCTTTCTGTAAAGGTTTTAAAACCCCTTTATTGCTTAACTCAAACAGCCACAGGCTTTTGCCCAAACTGAAATACATCACGACATTTCTGTGGACATTTGTTTGGGAATATACTATGTGTTATTTAATCTTACACCAGTAAAGCTTCTTTCATGCTAAAGTGCATTAATACCCATCAGCCATAACTGGCTTTGGCCTGCCTGGGTGGTATTTGCAGGGAATGAGTTCTTCCCAGCCTTCGCAGCTGCGTTCCTTGTGCCAGATTGGAGGCAGAGATCAGGTCAGTGCTTTGTCAGCTGAAGGACCGTGGCCAGATAAATGAGAGAAAGGCAAGTCCTGACCGCTGCTCTCATGGTGTGAAGCGGCCGTGAGGCATCAGGCCTGAGACACACTTTTCATCTTGGTATCAGAAAGTAATGCATTGTCTGTTTCTGTCCTACACAGGCAAAATTGTGTGTGTACAAAAAAAAAGGCACTTCCTTCCTGCGAGCTGACATAACCAGGGCAAATCAATCAGAGCAGTAAGTACATCTGTCCTGCACAGACCCCTGGTATCCATAGGCAACATAAATATTCAGTGTGTCTTCCTTCTTGTGCATGTTCTTTTTGGTTTGGGTGGGAGGACCATAGTAAAAAAGCTACCCCAGTTTTGTATTTTGCATTTTGTACTATGAGGAAAAACACTAAAATTTACTGTGGTGTAGGGCCTGTGAAAAGGGAAGCCAAATATTGTGACTTCATTCTTTCAAGGAGAAGGTGAGAGTGCATAGACTCTGAGACAACACTGCAAAAACTGACCACCTCAGAAAATTACTCAGCGTGCCGGATAAGTGGATGGGATGACTGCCTGTCCATCTCCTGTCACTCACACAGCGGAGGTGGCACCGCTCACATAACCACCGTTACACGGCCCTAAGGCTGTGACGTCCCAACACAAGCAACAAGAGGCGCTGTCTCCTCACCTGAGAGCTGCCTGATACCAGCACTGCTGAGACAAAACCCTGGGATTTGTGAGACAGTCGGGGCTTTGTCACACAGAGTGGTACCACTGTGAGTGGTACTCACAGGCATTGGAATAGAAAAAAATCCCTTAAATTATAAGACCATCAATAGTTTCTTAGAGTACACTTTCTAAAATAATCATTTATCAAATTAATTTTAAACTATGGGATGAAACATATGCCAACAGTTTTCCTTATTCTTCAAGACCTGACAGGTTATTTTACTATTTTTTTTTAATCTATATTTCTTGAATTTTTCTTCTTGCTCTTAGTTGCATCACTTGGTAGGAAGATGCTTTCTCTCCTTTCCATGACTGCACTTTGTCCCTTAGTGCTTATCCTAAACACCCGTACTTGACACTTGATTTTCCCCTTTGCTGCCTGAAATCCCAGTAACTCTTTAATGCCAAGAATGCGCACAACTACTCAGGATGTCGGTTGATATAAATTAACCTTGATTTCAGGACAACTATGCTTTTTCACACGGGTGAGTCAGAAGGTCTCAGATTTCGCCAGTGGTCAGAATCACATTCTAACAGAAACTGGGGACAAAACTTTTGCCAATTTCACTGAAAATTACACTGGGGAGGAAGAATATTTGAAAGTGAAACCATATAGAGAAATTCAAAGTGCTGCATGACAAAATATTTGGAAACGCATATTGTTTCTGATTTTATCACAGGTTAAGTCTTGTCTGATCTGCTGACCACCATCACTTCCAGATTCTTTTCTTTATTACAGATTTTTACTTTTTTTTTTTTTTTTTTCTCTTAATAAGATAATATTTTGTCTCATTTAAAACAGTGGGATTGTACTCTTGAATAGGAAGTATGGTAGAATTTTACTCTTCACTTTACAGAAGGCTGCACAATTAGAAAATCAGCTACCTGGTCTCTTGGCAAATACTTACTACCTCCTTGTTGAAATTAGAGATTGCATATGATTCCATTGAAAATCACCATGGGAACCTCTCATTATTTGTGTCTGTGGCAGCCTGGGGGATGGGGCTTAGCCATCAAAGTATGACTGAATATTACAAAATCTTAAGCACTGTAAAATTCTCTTTTATTATGTTAGAATATAAAGGTCAAATCTGACTTTAAAATAAAAGATAAATTCGTCTTCATTATATCTCTCTGAAACTGCATGGAAAAGAAGAAATATATGAGGAAGACATTTAAGAGAAAGAAAACTAACTGAAGCAAAGCACAGTAATTTTAGTGCATATATCTATTGGATTTTATTGGATAGAAGTTTCACGTATGGATTAAATTTTTATTACACCATTTAACTTGTTAGACTCCTATTCTGACAAGATGATGAAAATTTGTAACATCTAAAACTATGAACCACAATCTTGTATTTATATATTGAGTATATTTTGTTAAATTAATATATACTACAAATGATAATATTCCAAGCTGCTATGACGACACTATATTTGAAGTAAATACATTTTTCTGCCAAATTCTTTCTTATAAATGTACTGTTTATCACCCATAGAGAGCCAATTTCTACTTTGACAGGCAAGAAAAAGCCCCAGGGCTACAGTGAAGTTGCAGGAATATAAAAGTCAATATGAAGCATTAGATATTTTACTTTTAACACAGAATCTGGGCCCCTTTCTCTTCTATCTTGCAACTTGAGTAGTCATTTGTGTGTGTTTGAAATGGCTATAAAATATGAACAAATGTAGATTATTATTCCCAGTTCACCATGCTGGGCCGTTTGCTTTATACACCAGTGGCAGCCTGTGATAGGCATAGGTGAAGGTGGCATACCTACAGTTACCTTCCAACCAGTATTGTTTCCTAAAGCCATCAGAAAACTTGAAGTAGATCGGTTCAGAATTACATTTGCCAACTCTCTTAAAATGCCATTTTCTTTGCTGTATATTTCACATGACCATGGTTGGAAGCATTTAGAAGTTGTTCAAAGAAATGTCTTTACAGTGTTGATATGCTGGATACTGACAGATTACATCTGAAAACTACCTGCTGACTGCATTCCATGCTTGCACTGCTCAGCTGTGTGTCTATCCATTTATTAAGAGCTTGTTTTTGGTTGGAGAAATGTAACAGTCAGTTTGTTATATAAAATATTTCTATATTCCTGCTACTGAACACGATAATTACAGTGAAAATTTGAAGGTTTCCAAAACATGCCAGAAATTCCTTTCCAAGTCATTTGCCTGTCTGATAATACTTAGGTGCAGTATGTCCTGCTTCTCTGTTTTGATTACAGCTAGTTGCACACACATCAGAGATTTTGATCTGCAATGAACACAGTCCTAGCAGACTGCTGTGGTGAGCATGGTTTTCAGCAGGGTGACATATTCTGATTCCTGAAAATACATTGAATTTAAGACTTACAAAAAGTGTATTCTGCTGCAAGAGCCAAAAGCCTGTTCTTGGCTTGGAACTTTGAGTGCCAGAGAGACACAAAAACAGTGCAGCCCAAAGAACACTTTTACTTGTTTCTTAATATCATTGGGTGGCTGGTTCATTGGCTGGTTGGTTGTGTTTTTCCTCATTGGCTTTTTTCTGTGATTGCCATTTTTTCTTCCTTCATTATGAAAATGTGCAGCTGCTGCACTGTGTGCCTAAACATGTTCTTCCCGTGTATTAATTAGTTTCTGTGGTCTTGCACCATGTTCTCCTAAATGCTTTACAACACTGTGTTTCCTTGCGAGGTGGATGATGCCCCATGCCTACCAGTGCTCAAGAGGCATTTGGACAATGCCCTCATCAATATGCTTTAACTTCTGGTTAGCCCCGAAGTGGTCAGGCAGTTGGACTTTGTAGATTCCTTCCAACTGAGCTATTCTATTCTACAGACCAAAAACGGTCTTCACCATCTATACTATATCTGCCCCCTGTGGCAGTAATGGTTCAGTCTCAGAAAACTGGATTCTGTCTACATGAGTTAAAAACAAATGTCTCTCTTTCCCCCCCTCAGAACAGTATTAGTGCAGAATAAGTATTCTGTGAACAGACGAGATTTGAGCATAGGAAAGGTGGTTTTATGGCTTAAAAATCTTGATGGGCTCTAATGGCTAATAGTATTAAATGACTGAAGTGTTCCTTTGTTGGCTATTAAACCCAATCAGTTTTTAGAGTGTCCAGCTGTGCATATAAATGGGCTTTAATGTTGTTATTGATGAGGCTGTGGGCAGAGCAATGCTGCTAAACAAAAGGAGAGCCTCTGAATGTGTTGCTGAGTTTCTTTGCAGAGAGAGTAGCAGGATTTAATGTGATTAGAGATTTGTGCCTGACATTTCAACATGAACTCAAAACCACAGGCAATTGCTCTGCCACTGCAAATGCAGGTTCAGAGTTCAGAAACTGTCTGCACATGTGAAGGCAGAAAGTATCAGACCTGAGCTGCAGAATTGGATAACAACAGAGCAAAGCTACTCAGTTATTTAGGACCACTACTTATGGATTGCTCAGACCCAGCTTGTTAGTCACCAGCTGAATAATTTTGACTCAACCAACTGCAGAACAGAGACCCTAAGAGGTATTTAAATCTGAATGTCGTTGTCTTGTGCAGCTTTGGCCATGTACCCCACCTGTAGTGTTCCCCCTTTCTGCAGGAAGGTAGGTTTCTGCAGGCCCTGGAGAGGAGCAGCTGGTATTTACCTCCTCCTGCCAGATGCTCACACCGGCCAGTGACAAGGATTGTGGCATGCCTAAGCTGATTGCTCACACTGGAGAGAGGGGCTGTGGTCTGCTGAATGCAACATCCAAAGCCAAGTGAAGGAGCTGGACCCAAGACTTTATGGCTACATCCATGATGCTAAATTAATTAATCCACTTTAAAAAGCAGTTACTGGGCATAAGACCAAGTGCTGTGGATGGCTGTGCCTTTTCTGGAGTAGATTGACTGTATCTGTTCTACAAAGGACTTTGGGTCTCCTCTGGGTCCCATCTGATGTTCTTGTGTCCTGGAGGTATAATTATTTACATGTATGCATTTTGTTCAGAATATCCTACATAATATGAGAGGTATGCTCCAGCTCTCCAAAGTGTCAGTTTTATAGCAAAAAACGTATTATTTATGATGCATGTCCTAGCTTGTACCATCCCAGCACATGTGGATGTTGCTGGAGGCCAAGACATACAGAGCATCTTGGAAAGGCTGTGCAGAGCAAGGAGAGCCCAGTCTGCTTGCAGGGCACAGCAAGGGCTGGTGGTTCCCCATTGGGGTGGAAACAGGGCATCCCCAGACCTGGCCATCAGGGGCTGGTGCCCTGACTCCATTGCAGCTTTATCCTCATGCTTTTGGAAAGGTGAGTTAAGCTGTGCTGGGAACCATGCTCAGCATTTAAACCCTGGGCTCAGGCAGCTACATCACTGCCTGAGGAGCTGTAGAGCAAATGAGCAACTCTCAAACCAGGACAGGAGGGTGCCAGGGTCCAAGGTGACATGCAGGTTATGCTGTCTCACATAATTGTTTATTATTTTTCTCCTCTTTCAGATTTCCAGCGTAAGGCTGGAATACATTCTATATGTTTTTGTATGAATTTCCTCTAAAATATTTTGGTGCACTTACGATTGGCATGGACTGACAGTGCAGTTGGCCAGGCTGTCATTACTCCCTGTCCGTAGGAAGACCTACAGGCCACTCTGCCCTAGAGGTAAGATTGTAGATCTTGGTTTAGTTTTGTAATTTTTGTGAACATTAGAAGGCACACACCAGGTGTGTTTGGGAGACAACATTTACCTCAGCTGCTGGCACAGCAGTGCCATATGACCAAGACTTGCAGTACAAGGTAGAGTCTATTCAAGGCTCCAGCATTATCATTTTTCAAGTGCTGATGGGGAAGAAGCTGTCTGTGTCTGGTGCAAATGATTTTCCAGTATCCCATGAAACTGGTAAGATACTATTTCTGTATTCACCACCACAAATAAAGACCTGCCTCAGTAACCCTGCTAGATCTGAGCAGTACATCTGGGCCACAGTTCTGGCCAGCCCGGCTGCCAGCCACCTGCTCAAACACTTAACTGCAGGCAGAGACACTAATGAAGGCAGCAGCAGCAGCTTATCGTATTTATGCCTTCTGAGTCCCACATTTTGGAAAAGCATGAAATATGAGGTTATTTCTCCATGCTGGCCCTATTCTATTTGAGTATACTTACATGTGCAAAATTCAGCCGTAGAGAAGATACAAGGAACTGCACTGAGAGAGACTCTGTCTGCCTCTTCTAATGCAGTGGGCCATCCTGAATGTGTGAGTTTTTCTGTGCGAATTACATGGGCCTTTGGACTGTGAAGGAAGCATTTCTCATTTATTTTTCCATTCTTCGTTTTTACAGAAATGGGGAAAAAATAAAACTAGTTAGGGAAGCAGCTGGCATGAAGATTCTTTCCACAGAAGATAGAAGAGCCTGGAACAAATTGCCTACCAACAACTGAGCAATAGTGAGAAGAGCTTTTTGGCAACAAGCCTTTGCAAAAGGAAATTAAAATTAAAAAACTTTTTGATCTATCTCATTTGAAGTAGTACTTTCCTGTTCAATTCATGCGATGCAAAAGCATTTGCAGTGCTCAGAGAAATGAATCTAATTATTTTTAGTACAATCAGAGAAAAGAAGATAGCATACATTTCATGATTTCCAAAGTCTTGCTGATTACTGACTAATCAGAATGAGATACTTAATCAATAATTACTACCAATTGAGACTCCCTGTCTCTCTCGGGGAGTAATCTTTGCCCTTCAATATATTTTGCATTGTCTTGCAGGCACAGAGAATTCCTACCCGTTTCCGTAGCTCTCTGCAGACATCATTTCCCTCATTTCAGCTCAGCCTTGTTTGGTCTTCAGTAGGAAAATCAATCTCTCTCCTATATTTTACTGTATCTTTTGTCTTGGAACAACTACCGCTTGTAGCTAAAATGTATTGGTTTCATTGTCATCTTCATGCCTTATTTTGCTTAAAATTTGCCTGAAAATAATTCCTGGCAGTAATAACTTATGAACATTTTAGCAAGAACTAAATTTTCTCAGCATTTGAACTAAGAATATCAGAATACAGCCAGTACTGAAAGAAATAATGAAGAGCTGATTTTAGACAAACGCTATTTTGAATGTCTTAATTTTGGAAATAATTGCCCCAGATGTCTAAATATGAACTATCATTTGTCAGATCAATGAATGCAAATGTCATCTCCTGCTATGGCATCATTGATGTTTCTGGTGAGAAACTGGAGAGTTTTATTCTTGGCTGTTGGTCTAAAGGGCATAGTTTTATCTCTTTTTTTTTTTTTTTTTTTTAATTTCCCCACAGTATTGCCAGATGAAAGTCTCTGACAGGATCTGCTCCTGAACACCGCAGCTGCTTCATAAATCAGACAGGTCAGCAGTCTGCATTATAATTTGGTCCTCGAGACATAACCTGTTACAGCTGGAACTTTTTCAGTTCTTGGTAGCTGTGACAGCAATGATAACACACCTGCCTCGCCCCTGTCTGACTGCAGAACTGAAGATGCTTCCCCTTGCCAAAAGCTTATGACTAAGTGAATGTTACTGCCATACAGTTTTTCCTCTTTGCTGAGATTGCAGAAGCTTAGATACAAAGGCCATGAAGAAGAAAAAGGACAGCTGGGGACATTAAGCATCAGAATGCATGAACCTGGAATGTGGTGATCTTCTGCTGTCAGGGAAACCACACAGGAATGCATCCTTAAGATGTGGATCCCAGGAAATTGTTCTTTGTGGATTTTGCTTATTTTAATTTCATCTCAAATGTGTGTAAAGGTAAAGGTGCAGAAGACCATGTATTCTTCTAGTAAATCAGCTCCTGTATGGTTTTAACCCTTACCTCAAAATGTGGACTAGTTTCCTCATTGCCAAGAATGAGACTTAGATGAAATGCAACAGTGAAAGGTCTGCACCCTCAGAAGGCATGGGCCATTTGCAGCGCCTTTTGGGTTTTCAACTGTTTTTTTTTTTTTCCTAAGAGAGGCAATGGGTGTTTTTGAAGTGGCCTGCTTCTCAAAGGTAACTAAAAAAAGGCAAACACCAAAGCATTTCAAATCACTGTTCATTTTACATGTGAGCTGAATTAGAAGCCGTGCTGACAAGAAAGGGAGGACTCACAGACTGAGAGATCTATCCAGTCCACTACATCCTTACAGTCATACTAATATGGATAAAGAGGGGAATTCTCAGACGAACTTTGCTGAAATCATTCAGTGTCCACAGACCTTAATTTTTCTACAAATATGTTTATGCTAGTACTATACTAGATATATTTGTTTGTTTGTTTGTTTGTTTATAGAAAAGATTTGGGGATTACCTTTCAGATCTTGGAACCCAATTCCTCTCAAACATGATTTTATTAAACAGTACGTCTGTGTTGCTATGAAGCAGCATTCATCCAGGTAACCAAGTCATCTCTGTAGTACTAGTGACTAATGACAGTGATGATATTACAGCTAATTTGAATCAGTAATGATCTTTATCTGCTGACAACCTTCAGAGCTACAACAGTAATTTTATTTCCATGTTGGGGTTTCGAGGTACAGAATAAATTATTTCACTGAAGGAGAAAATGTGTAACAGCCCTTCAGAAAATCAATTGAGCGGTTTCATGCATTTTGGATTCATCTAAGTCACCTGCATTTGCTGTAGTCTAAGGCACCAAACTTTGGAAATGTGAATTAATTTGGCATCCAACAGTAACCTGTTTGTTTTTCTGAGCTATAATTTCACATTTTTTGCCTGCAAGAAAAGTAGTTCCTTGCCACTAAGCACCCCTCAGCCCCGCTGTGTAATGCTAGCTTTCAAATAGCTGTGTCTGCACTTTCCTGTACAAAATATTCAGGCCTAGTAGATCCAGATGTGTGAAGCATCACATCAAAACATGCCATGTTACTGCCTATATCAAGCAGTATATTTTATGATTTTTCATTTGGAGAACAGATTTCAATGTCAGGATTCTGAAGTGTTTCTATAAACAGAATGGGATTTTCTAATGGTGTGAAATGGTTCCAACTTTATCAGATGCAGATTCATTAAGAGGCAAAAGGGTACTTTAACAACCTTTTTTTTTTTTCTTCCCCTCTATACTAATCCAGAATTTCAGCTCTTTTCTCTTATGTGATATAGCTGCACAGCTACATGTCTTTCATTTTGAAGCTGTGCTCAGCCCTGCTGAATTGCAGCAGAGCACAGCTATGGATCAGCCGTCCCTATAGTTCTAAAAGATCCCTGTTAGCATTTATCAGTTACATCCCGACCTTGGAAGGAGATCAGACCAGCAGAATTTCTCTGTTTCACCCTACTTGTATCACAGAGTGCTCTAAAAGAAAAGCTAACATAATCATAGAACTGGGCATGTGTCATCGATAGCCAGCCGTTTGAGTTCTTCAGTGCTTTTATTTCTTGAACAGCTGGAGATCAAGTGTTTTTGTCAAGTGATCTTTTTCCCAGACAAACAATGCTCACAATTTTTTGCTGTGATAGGTGTTAAAAATGGACATCAGTGTGCATTTAGCATGATATTTCCTTTTTCCTTTTTGCCTGGAGTAGGGGAGTGTGAATGATACAAAGAAATCCTTTGTTGGAAAATGATAGCTTACCACAACATGACTTACAGTACTACAATTGCAAAGATTGCAGCACTGGACATGAGCAAGAATTGCTTTGTGCAGCTGGGAATGTTTTGTGCTCTGTTCAGCTGGGAGTCCAGAAGAGAATGAGCTATAAAATATGTTTTTACCTATTTTGAACTGAGTAAGAAAATGAAATTATGTTGCTGAGGAATATCTGATTCTGGGGATTTCAGATTTCACATGTAAATATTTTGTTCGTCTGTTTCATGTGTTATTCAAAACACAGGCTTCACAAGATTGGGGATGGTGAAAATCCTGCTCTGGAAGCTGGAGATCTGTGCATGTGTGAATGTTAAAACTTGGCATTGAAATCATAGCCTCAGCTGTGCCTTTATCTTGCCTAATAAAAGACATTTGCA
>VXAV01000607.1:50641-64702 GCA_013399715.1 Alectura lathami | reverse complement strand
TTTTTTTTTTCCTCTCTCCATCATTAGGAATGATGGGTATTTAAACAGGAGTTTGGAAATTGCCCCTTATAAGCAGAGTAGCTGTAGCTAAAGCATCAGCAGGGACAGAGGCAGCTCAGCAAAGGAGGATCCGCACAGCTATGGACACGTCATCCCTTGCTCTCCATGACCTGCACCTCTGTATAACAGCACAGGGAAAGAGCTCATTACAGCTCATGGCCATTCAAAACTGCAAAAATAGTTAATACTGGTATCTAGCAGCCTAGCATTAGGAGGCTAAGCATTTGCTGAATATTGGCTGTGGTTTTTGGAAAGCCATCTCACATTGTGCAAATTTATTTGGGGGAAAAAAATAAAAAAAAGACTACAACAGCTTCTGCATATCTGCATATCTGAACATCACAACATTTATCCAGCAGAACTTTTTGCAAGGATGCCCCAGCAGGAGAATCCATCCCAGCTCAGCCTTCCCTCAGCACTCCTGCAGTCCCTCCAGACTCATGCCAGAGGGTTTTGCTACAAGCATGGTGATGTGCACAAGCTGGCCACAGGGTTAATCTCCGGGGCACAGTTCAAGCCGCAGTAACACAGACAGAACTTTGTGGATCCTGACTTTCTGCACACGTTTGACTCCCACTGTTCTCATCTAGAATTCCCTCTCTTCCTCTGTTTAAGATGATGCTTGTTTCTTCTAGATGTATTATATGTCATTGAAAACTAGACAGGGAATGGAGCTTCCACAGTTAATTACTGTAAGAGAAGGAAGAACTAGAGACACACACACAAAAACTAACTTTGCACTGCTTCAACTATCACAGTACATGAGCACACTCTGTTGGATTGTTCTGATAATGACCGTGCACATGAAATGCTCACGTTTTTTAAAAAGACTTGAAATGTATTTTCATGAGAACAATCGAGCCTTCCCTTCAGACCAGTCTAAACCAGTCCTCAAATTAAATATATTCCAAGTCAAAAGGTTCTGAAAGCAATGTCTCAGAATACAAAATGCAGAAATTACATGGGGATTATAATTTGCAGCAAAGAAATAATAATAAAACAAAAAATAAGTAGTAGCCAAAAATCATATTGCAGTGAATGTCAGAAAACTTCAAGAGAAGGTCTGCATTACTTCCTTCCATAACCTCTGTTGGTTTCTACTTGATGACAAATGTTTTTCAGAATATATGCTCTAAGCTGATGAATAGAACAGTTTGCTATAACAAACATTCCCCTTGCCCTTAAGACCAAGAGCTGTAGAAATGTGTATGTTAGAGAGGCACACAACTAATTTATTTCATCCTAGTATCTTCCCGATCCTCCCTTTATAGAGGGAGATTGGAACTGGGAATATTCAGATACAGAAGGCCAGACCACAAAATCCCAGTTGGTCCCAGCAAAGTTACAAGTAGTCACAGTGAGGTGGGGTTCTGTGGGACCGCTCAGAGTTCTCTCAGCTACTATCTATACCATTGCAAATGCCAAAGTTTTGCTGAATGAAGGTAGGATTGAAGTTCATCATGTGCTTATAGGGCATTAATGAAATCACATAGTCCCAGCAATACTCACAATCAGCCTTGATTAGACATTGATATTGCAGTACGGTGCCTCACACGCTGCACTTGCAATGCCTTTGATGATCACTATGTTTAGCCAAATTAAGAGTAATCCAGTTTGAGAAAGATTTCCAGCATGCTGCTCTTAAGCACTTCAGCCTCAGTAATTAATACAGTTAGAAACCATTAATGAGTAGATACTCATATGTTTTCTTTTTGTTTTTAGATGTTATTTAAAGTAGGATTATTTATTTAGTTTAAAAGGAAATCCAATGTGTGATACATTCAAATTAGTATGCAATTTGAATACCATAGTGCATATGACCTTGCCAGCTAGGACTGTAACCAATATGGCCCAGCACAGCTCTGCTGCAAGAGCTATGCTCTTTTGCATGTCTGCAAAAGATAACTTATTAACATTTTCTGGTTTAGTGATTAGCTCATATATTTTTGTGGACCTGGACTGAGAGAATCAGTGCCAGTTTGCATAGGCTAAATAAGACCCAAGTATCCTCCAGCTACAACCTCATATTAATACAGTAGGTAAGAATAAATGTGTACTGGCAATTTGTTTCAGACTTCATTTATTCTCTTAGGTTTATTTGAGCTGTTTAAAAAGCATTTTATTTTACAAGGTTGTCTGGTCTGCACCTTATTGTCAAGAAAGTTCAGATGCTAAACAGCTGAGATAAACAGACCAAGTGAGCTGTGAAGTGAGACCCATAACAGGAGGTGGTGAGAGACCAAGCATCTCATGTGAGTGCACACTCATGTTCCAGTAAAGGCACCCAGAAGGAATCAGGCCCCCCAGATTCTTTTGTTTCGCAGGAAAGGCAAAAAACCCAACTCAGATCTCTGAGGAGGAACACAGAAAACAAACCAAAATGTGCGTTTTCTTCTTTTTGTGCCATAGATACGGATGACAACAAGCTTCTCAGCAGAGATGGCACATAGCAGAGGGACAATCCTCTCATTCCCAAGGCTCAGGCATAGCTGCCTTGGCAGAAGACAGCTTTCAGTTTAAAAAGCTAGAAACAGCATGAAGAAAGATCAAAAGGAGATGCAGGAGAACACAGTGCAAGATAGCCTTAGTATCTAATTCCTGTTTAGACTGAGATGTACCTTTAGACCGGAATATGGAGAAGAGGAAGTAGTAGTCTGTAACCCATTTTGATTTAGACCAGAGATGCTTAATTGTATCTTGGCAGATGACTAGTGGGATCAGTTACTGTGGCTACCGCCGTACTTGTAAGAGAAAAGTCAGCAATGATAGGACTTTTTATTTATATGTTTTGAAACAGTACTGAATTTAATTTAATACTAACTTATCCTCCATCACATTTGAACTCCCAACTTTTTTACATCCTCCCTGAGAGAGTCAGACTAGAGCCTCTGTGAACTGTGCCTTGACAGAGACTGACAGTCTCAAGTCTATAAACAGAGATTTTTACAAGGTGGGAAATGAGTTCTGTTCTGGCCTCACTGCTCTTGCTGAGATTGAGACACTTGTTACAGAAGGGCCAGTGTGGTCTTGTTATAGGCTTATTCCATTTTAAAACATTTGCAGAGTCTGCCTCCCTGTGAAGTGGTGAATCAGAGGCAAAACAAAAGTATATCCTATTGTCCTTGCCTCTCCGTCATGGACACTTTTGTCATGTTTCCCTTAATCTAAAATGACTTTAACTTTGAATGGAATTACATGCTTCTAGGGGAAAATACATGAAAAGATTTTCTGATAATACTCATAAACTACTTCTTTAATAAGTTCGTACAGCCACATTTGTTTTTAGATAAGGATTTTAGATCTCTAATCATTTTGATTTTATTAAAAAAATATAGAAAAATCTTTCTATTTACTACTGGAATTAATTTTCCTAGATTTTCACTTGAAAAGTATTAGTGTTTTACAAAGTCATAACATACTGCTTAAGAATACTGATTACCTCTTTCTTTGCCAAAAAAAAAAAAAAAAAAAAAAAAAAAAAAATTTTTNGGGTGGTGAGGCGCTGAAAACGATTGCCCAGAGAACATTTGTAATGAAATCTTGTGTTTTCACTATAAACAAAAAAAAAAAAAAAAAAAAAGAAAAAATGACATTTTCTTTCATGCTTAATGTGGATTATATATGCACATTCAGAGTGTTGGTTATTTTCTCTCAGTTACAAAAGGAAAAAGAGGATTTGCATTTTCCTTCTGACAGAGAAATTGTTATGGAAATTACTGTCTGTGCTAAGTCTGGTGTCTTAGGAGAGATGTACAGTCGTTCAAACTCTCCTTAAAAGGCATAGCTTCATCTCCCAGTTCACTCAATAAACGTTCTCACCCCTTATTTCAGTAGGAGTTGGACCCACTTCTAAGTGGACAACACCGAAATCTAAACTGTCATTGGTTTGTGTTTGCTTTAATTTTAAACAGTAAGTAATCAACCACACATTAAAATGTATTAACCTTCATAAAATATAAACACTTTTAAAAAAAAGTTTGAGACAGATTTATCTTTCCTAAGTTTGCACTCATCTGCAGTAGCCTCACAGTATGTCATTTGACCTCCCTTCTGCAATGATGGTGAATATATCAGCCAGTACTGACAGACATGAGGAATTTCAGTTCCAATTGACATTAGTAGTATTAAAGTTCTTGCTGTATTCAGTCATTTTTAAATGATAAATACTTCATTACAAGCAGATTTTCTTCTACTAATCATTACGAAGTAATTATAATTATGAATGTTGTTTACTGAAGATCCACCACCACAAGCTGACCTTCAATTCATACATATTAAGGAAGAAATTTGACTCATCTGTCTTTCTAACCAAAGCTGGTGAATTCTTGCTGCTGACAAAACTAGTGAGAAGTATGATTTTCATAGACTTGAAAAGAGAAAAAATACTCATTCTTACCTGAGAAGATGTATCAGAGCTAAATACAGTCTCCCTTGGAACAAGAAATATCAGTAGCCTCCATTCTTTTCCCAGAGACAGAAAATCTGTCAGTAAAAATAAGAATAAAAATAAAAATATTTGCCTATGTCTGACCTTGATAAATTATCAGCAGAAATCACGGATCTTCAAAAGACCAAGAGAACATATAACTACTCCTTTCAAATTTAATTTGGATTTCAACTCGTTTGGTGGAATAATCAGAAAAAATTGGTGTCTTATTAGAATATCAAAAGTCAGAGCTCAAATTATGGAAACAAAAATGCATTTCTCCTTAAAACTTGCCCCTCTAGTTTTACTCCCCAGGTAAAGCAATTTATGTCAGTTTGTTTTCTGTATACAGATACCTGGAATTTGTATCTACTGGTGTGGTCACATGTAATTAACAGTATGGTCAAACTGCCGTTCATCAAAGAATTTAACGACACTTCAGCCGTGGGTAACCTTTATCAGAATACTTCCTTTCTTTTGCAAGAGCATAATGAATTCATTGTATTTCTGTCTTACTTACGAGCTAAAACATAAGTCTAGGAGAGCACCAAGTGCAAGTTTGCATGCAATGATGAAGACAAAACCTTAAGCTTTCGGCTATCATGAAAGCTGACCAGCTGCAAGTCATTTCCCCTCAAGGAGAAACTTCTGCATCGGAGAAATGAAATGCATTTGCTCAAGCTCAGGATCATGCTTGTGAATTACAAGCTTTCCAATTCTAAGCTACCTCACTTCCAGACAAGCTTAGGCCAGCAGAGGAATGCAGGAAAATGTGTATTTGGGACGCCTGTTTCCATCCAGCTATGTATGTTTACCTTTACATGTCCTAATACATATCTTTCTTTATGTAACTTCAGAGGTCTACAACGTATGTGTACCTGAGAAAGTCATCTAGATGTTCCCTACAGTCAGTGTAGACAAATAGGCATCTCCAGAGCTCAGTTTATCTGAGCTGCATCTGAGCTAGCATATGTAACTTAAAATTACAGGTGCCTCAAAATTGCAGGTGCTTCATTCTTTGACCACAAAAGGACTCTGAGATACATAGTTAAGATATAGCTGTTAAACTTCCAGTGTCTACAGCCCAATTAACTGTATTTTTGATACTTGGATCAAGACCTTGACCCTTGGATGAAGATGTACTGATAGAGGCTGGTCCCTCTGTTAGGATCAGAAGCACCAACAAGTTGAGCAGGAAGCCGTCCATAGCTAAGCAAGAGGGAACTGATGATAAACAAATGTCTTTAAACCTCTACATTTCTTTCAGTGATTGGAAGAAGATTTCGCCTTCTTTCTGAGATTTGCCCTGGACATGCTGAAGGTGACTTTGCCTATTCTCTCTCAGACAGAGTAACTCACAATTCTCTTTTCAACAACTCACCACTCAAAGAGACCTCAGTTTAGTGCTTTTTACACTGAATACTACTAAAGTGCAAATTTCTAGTCTTGTGGAAGAGTTCAGCTCATCTGGTGGGACCTACCTGGCAAACAGAGTCTTCTCCATTACTGGCGATTGTATAGGTGACCTAGTCCACTCTCCTATCCTAAGGCAAGACAAATCCAACTTGTACTGTATCTGGTGATATAATTTGCTGAGCAGTCTCCAGTAACTAACGTTCCATATCCTGCCTGGGAAATCAGCACAGTGCTTCATTACAGTGTCCTAGTCTGGCCTTAGACTTTCTTGCAGCAAATGAAGCCCATGACTCACTTTTAATCACTACAGATTTGGTAAACCTTATTCTAACCCATTTCAAAGCATGTCTGACCATAAAAAACTGTGTTGTCCTTCTTCACCTCGTTAGCCATGTATGGAAATATGTCTGTCTCAAACATCATAGCTGCTATAGTCTGATCCAAGCCAATTTTGTATCTGAGCAATCTTGCACATCAGAGATGAAATCTGCAGCTCCTAATTACCTCTCATTACTAAGCATTGTTGGAGTTTTCATAAATTTGTCCATTAATGGAGTAAAATCTTTTAAGATACAAAATAGTGCTTTTATTGAAACACAGTCAGAAAAGTCTATTAAATAACTTTAATGTTTAAAACATGATACTACTTCTTATTTACATACTGATTTATGTTGTTATATATGTCCATGAATAGATACAGTCAATAAAAGAAATACAGAGACTTACAGTTTTTAAAAGGTTACTGTTCTATTCAGTGGCAAGATTCTTTTTGTAAAATATTTTACAATTATTAAAAAAAAAAAATTGAATAACATAGGCCACACGAAAGCACAGTGGCATGTGAACATTTTAAAATTTGCTTCAGTTTATACATTATGCCTCTCTGGAAATTCATAACACATAGGAGAAAGTATATTAACATCAAACATCACAAAATACTTTTGGAGAAGGTATTTCCAGAAGAAAATAGAAGGGATGACTAGAAGCAAAAAGGTTCATCAAGGGAAATCAGACTTTTCTTTTCACTGGAAAGAGAGGGGACTGTTAATTTACTCTTATAATGGGGCCAAATGTTTGTCTCATAGTGACTCCTATGCCGATAAATAAGGAAGAGGAGTGTTGTGGGGAGGGAACTTGCATGTCTTTTCTGTCAAATCATCATGACAGGCTATCCAGCTGAAGTGTATGTTCACTCATGCACACAGCACAGGTAACAAGCAGGAGAAGTTAGAAGTCTGAGTAGTTGCAGGGCTATGCATGAACTCATTGAGATATAGGGACATGATGGGGTACGTGACACGACTACAGGACTATAGCCATGAGAGGTTACAAGGGTTTTCAGAAAGTACAAGTATGGGAAGCAAGGAGAGAAGTTGCCGTTTAGGTGAGGGAACAGAAGGGGTATATGGCACTCTGCCATGGATGGATGAGCCAGCTGGGGACCTCTGGGTCACGATTAGGGGGCAGACTAAAAGGAGTTACATTGTGCTGGGGGCCTGCTACAGATTGCCTGCTCAGAAGAAGTAGGGGAAGCCTTCTACAGACAACTGGAAGAAATTTCATGTTCCCAGGTCCTGGTCCTCCCAGGGAACATTAACCACCCCGTTATCTGCTGGCAGCTTAGCACAGCAGGGCACAAACTGTCCAGGAAGTTTCTGGAATGCACTGGGAAATCATGCCTGATTGGACCTGTTGACTTTCTAGATGAAATTAATATCTTAGTTGATGAGGGGAGGGCAGTTGATGTTGTTCATCCTGACTTTAGCAAGGTTTTTGACACTCTTTGTGTAACCTTCTCATAGACAAATTGATGAAGTACGGACTAGATATGTGGATGGTGGGTAAACTAGAGCTGGTTGGTAGATGAGGCTGAGTATTCCTGAATATTAATCAAAATATTTGATAGAGGCAGAAAGCATATTTGAGAACCACAAATGAATGTGAGAAAATATACATAGCAGTCAATAATGTTGCAAATTGTGAATTCCGATCAATTTAACGGTATATTGTTAATCTGGAAGGTACAAAGTTCTGTCAATGCTCTCTTTTCATGCTGTTACCTGTCAGGGTTTCTCAGACTACTTTTAGAAGAGAATGTCTTCTGTTTCTTTTTTAGAAAGTGGCTTTTTAAAACCTTTGTCTATCACAATACTCATCTAATATTATTTTATTCAGTTTATGTTTAGACACATTTCTATGAGATTCTGCTTTAAATTTGCTACATTGGTAGATGTAATTGTAAGGAAAAAGGAAGGCATTTAGAAACTGTTAATGCATTTGTTTATGCTGCTTTGATGTCTTCCCATTTACTCATCATATTTACAAGGTTTTCAAAGACTTTTTCAAGAGGTCTTGAGCAGTTTTTTTCCCTAGCCTTTAAAAATCAAGTCTCTTTGGATAAGCCTTGTATAGAACATCCAAAAAGTAGATCATAAAGTTGTGCTTCATGATGGAAAAGCATGGCCTTTATAACTAACTCTTTAACGAAACCATTCCTGTACCTTACCAATGTAAGGTGTCATCATTAAAGTCTTTCTATCCACAGATTAGGATTCTGCATCTGGAGTTAAAGTAGAATTGGACCCTAAGCACAAATTTAAATAAGAGAAAAGCTGTTGCTGGGAGGAAGACAAGACTATTATCATTGCCCAAAGCATTAATGCACATTCACAGGCCGTGGAGTATATGCATGAGTTAATGACTTCTTTAATCAGTGAGGCAGTAAAATTGCCACTGAACAGGGAGCCTGTATACCCACGTACAATTAGCAGAATGTGCATTTGCAGGCAGAATGAAGCCTCAGGAGAGCAAACATTTTGAATCTAATAATGCTTGTACAGATATTCAGAGTTTTCGAATTTATGCTTCTCTTTATGATTGTTTGAATAATTATGTTGATACACAACATGAAGGTATTTCCTTAAATCAAAGGTTTCTCTCAGCCTTTGATGCTGAACATCCTCTACATGCATTGATTCCAAAACACTCACAGTTCAGCCACCATGGGCCAATTTATTGCACCTACATTCTACAGTCCACTATTCTGTTAGCAGAGCTAATCACAGGATTCACACAAACCTGAATGTGCAGGGAACCACCTTAACTGGCAAATGTTGGATGCTGTGAGGGACATCTAATGCTTAGACAGAGGAAGCCACTGCCTCTCCTTTGAGATTCTCAGACCTTCATAACTCAGAATCCTCACCTAGAGACAGTTATATAGGCATGGGAACAGACCAGTCTCTTACAAAGTAGTTTCAATGTCTGATTTGTAACCAGAACTTATACCTATAATGTATCATAAGAAAATACTGAGTACAGAGTTATCTTCAGATAGGAATACCACTCCATCACTTTGTGAAAGTTGTATTTAAACATCTCACGACCTGGACCCAGGGTCGCTTATGTTCCTTCTGTTATGAAAAGTAAGAATAAGTAGTGTCCTACAGAGATGGAGCTTGATTCTGGTATATGAGAAGGGGTCGAATCCCTTTCATAAGTAGTTCAAATATCACTTGTGACAGCAGTATGAAGGACTGCTTTCCTGTGTCCAGTTCTGGAGCTCCCAACACAAGAAGAGTATCGAGCTGTTGGAGTGGGTCCAGAGGAGGGCCACAAAGATGATCAGGGGACTGGAGCACCTCTCCTATGAGGAAAGGCTCAGAGAGTTGGGGTTGTTCAGCCTGGAGAAGAGAAGGCTTGGGGCGGACCTGACAGCATCCTTCCAGTACCTGAAAAGGGCCAACAGGAGAGCTGTGGAGGGACTTTTCACAAGGGTGTGCAGCAACAGGATGAGGGGTAATGGCTTTAAGCTGGCAGAGGGGAGATTTAGGCTAGATATTAGGAAGAAATTCTTTAGTGTGAGGGTGGTGAGACACTGGAACAGATTGCCCAGAGAGGGTGTGGATGCCCCCTCCCTGAAAGTGCTCAAGGCCAGGCTGGATGGGGCTCTGAGCAACCTGGTCTAGTGGGAGGTGTCCCTGCCCATGGCAGGGGGGTTGGACCTAGATGATCTTTAAGGTCCCTTCCAACCCAAACCATTCTATGATTCCATGACTGTGTAACACATGAGATCCAATCTGTTCATTATTACAGATATTTCAGAAATTTCATCCAAGGATATGGAATCTTTGTCTTTTTACCCAATGACTATGTCAAACAGAGCAACTTCAACAGGAAAATCAGACTTTTCTCTTACAGATATAGGGAAACATCTAGGACAGTCTTGTATGAAAGATATGTCCAGATATCCAGGAGTTCAAGGGTTACTTCAAACCATCAGTTTCAACAAACCACATTCTCTTGATTCCTTTCAAACGCAGAGTTGATATTGCCTGAGAGCATTCAACAACATGCTGATTTATCACATAACTCCAGCGTGGGAGCCAGAGCTTATGAACATCAGTTGTCTCAGGACCCTCATGTTGTTTGCTGTAGGTGGAGGTGTAAGTTAGCTTTCCAAATAATTCTTTGTGCCTTTTTGATTCACCAAATGACCTAGGAACTTCTGTGTGAGTGAGATGACATTTACAGTCCCAAATCCAACTCAAAGTCCAAATCTGTGATTGTTAGAATTATTGCCCAGCTTTTCTGGAGCTCAGAAATGTCTCCATCTTCAGTTCTACCGTTCTGAATTTATCAGTGTTATGTTTCATACCTAGGAGCACCTCAGTCTTAAAAGGAATGAAATTGCCCAGGTCCAGATATGAAAGTTAATTAATGAGGCTTGCTTCAGTTTTGAAATAAAATAAAATTGTACACTCATACTTTAGAGAAAATTCAGAATATGAAACCTAAACGAAGGGATTCGTCTTCTCCTAGCTCACAGGAAGGCAGGCAAAAGCAACGGATTTTCATATTCACTTACTGACTGGTGAAGTCATTTCCCTCTGTACCTGCTCCTAGTCCGAATGGTTTAAACCTTCTCACTACAGCCTGAGCCCAGGGGCCAAGCACGCAAAGCATTTTGGGTGGCTGAGGAGGGCCCTGTCAGGGCCCTGAGTGCAGGCTGTACACTCTTTCCTCCTCCAAGGCTTTGTCTGCATGATCAGCTCTGGCACGGTGTGTTTGTGACCTTGCATCCAGCTGCTGGGAAAGAGCTAGGTGAAAAAGATTTGGGAGAAATCTCATGAGGGGCCTCCGCTGTGTTTGGACTCTATGATCCTCTTGCTTGGTACCATGGGACGTGGCCCTTAGAGGACCTCTGCCTTGCCTGCCTCGTTGCTTCAGGACCCTCACTTTCCCATGCAGACCGGCCCCATTGCTTCAGCTTCCTGACAACCCCTAAGGGGAATTCAGGTCTACCCCTTCACTACATAAAATGCTTTAAAAGCCCTCATAACTCACACAAAATCACTAGTAAGTAGTATTTTTAAAGTTCCAAACTAATACCGACATAGGCATGCTATAATAATGTGAATATTCAATACCAGATTCCAAGCCTATTTCTGTGAACAGCTTAAACCAGAATAAAGGTAATTACCATTTAGTTTCCATTTAGACTTGCTTAAAGGCACTTTGACCACCAGGATGTTATCACATCTCAAGTGTTTCTGTTACAAAACAGGATTTGTGTGGGCATGTGCAAATGCTAATCAGTACTAACATGAAAAGGTGATAATTAAATCTGGTCTCTGCTTTCTTTTTATATTCTTCCCAAGACATAAAAAGAACAAAGACACAGTGGTCTTGATATGCCTTAATGAAGTGTAACAGTATGTGCCAGCTAATTTGCAAATTTAGTTTCCAGAGTTGTTCTTGTCACTTGAAATATTCGTTTATTTGTTTTGAGAACAGCCATGTCCTGTTCTGTGGTGTCTGTTTGCTTTCATTAAACAAATAAGTTCCTGAAACTAAAGTTTTAGTATGTTATTGTTTATATGGATATAAGGATTCCTACGCAGTGTTTTTTTAAAGAAATACAAGTAAAGCTACATTCTAGCAAATCACAGACTTTAACCAAAACATTAAAAATAACTTGGAAAGCATGAACTTGAAACATTTCAAAAGTTACCTTTTGTTCTGTATGTTAGGAATTAATGTCATCTTTAATAACAGGTAATAAATTACATTTGTTTGTCTTCTGAGGACAAATACTTCTACAGAAAATACATTAGTCTCCTTGGTTTTAATCAGGTATTTTCAAACATGAAACAAATTATTATTCACCATGCAAAGCAAATCAATCAACAGGTGTCTGACTGCTGTAGTAATAGATAAAAAAGTATTGAGAATGAAGGCTGGGTGAGTTTTATCTGGGCCCCCATGGGAAGACATGCATTGTTTTGCTCTGAATCTAAAAAGTAGGATTTCTAGGGATGAATTAGTGTGTTTAAAACAAAAAAATCTTTTTCACTTTCTTTCTCTCTGGAACCTCGTTACTTGGAGTCCTCTAAGTCCTTATTTATATCAATAAGGTTTCTCTTTCTTGAAAACTGATAGGTATTTATAAATGTCTGACTTGCATATTAGGGAATATCATTCATGATATTCTGCAGGAAAAAAAATAAAAATAAAAAGTTTATATGGAGAAAGGTTCTATTGTTGTTATTCATCAGACAGCAAACTTTGTCTGGGTGAGATGAGACAAAGTTGTTCAAAAGCAATGAGCAAGCTTATCTTCCCGCATTGTAACCATTGAATTTTAATTGGTATCCAGACATACCCCACCTTAAAGATATTATTTCAAGGAATGTCTCAGTGTCTTTCTAGATGTTTAACTTACTGTTTACAATGTCATTTGTTAAAAGTCTGTAAATTAGTTCTGCCCAATGTGTTTACCACTAAGAAACAGCTTTTGTGTCCATGGAGAGGACCAGAAAATGTGCATATACATTGTATACTGACATGAGACATGCTAGACAATCCTGTGAAGGAACTGAAATCTGCTTAATGTGACTTTCCATATTGTAAGAATAGGGTGCTGGCACCCAAATTTTGATCTAATACTGTGTAATGACACTACTCAAGGGATGCAATAATAACTTTGCCTTGCCAGGAAAGATTTACCTGACTGAAAAAGGTGTAATTAGTGGAATATGTAGGGGAATTTTTATGATGTCACCAAGAAATCAGTTTGAAAAATCTCACAGAAATGAGATTTCTCTACAGACCTTGCAATTTTTCTACAGTTCTAAAGTGCTGATTTAATGAATTTTGGTATAAAATGCTTTGAACATCTCTAATTCCTGCTAAGGCCTTGGTAGGTTTTCTGTGAGGTCTTCTGCAGAATTCTATAGAATATACCTGACTCTGAGAACAAATTCAACTCATTCTTTGTATTTGTTCCTAAGCACTCAAGTTGTACCTTAGCTGAAGTGATTAAATTTCTGAACAGTTTGGAGAGTGAAGGTAAGGCATTTAAATGAATCTAATTTGATAAACTTTGCAAGAAGAGAGAGATTATTACTGTTCTGCAAGAGAGAGAACCCACCCTTTCTTATAATGTATGGTGGCAGGTAATTTCTCATCTGTCTTCTCTGCTGCAGTTTGCAGCTGTTATTGTACTGACAATTCTAATAGGCTTGGGTATCTCCCAGGAAAGTTTCACTTTTTCTGTTTATATTTTTTAGACTCCTAGATCCTAACACAACACATGAATTGTGGTCATCTTTAAAATGTTATTAAAGGATCTGCAAGGATATGGGGGGACTTAAAAGATTTTGCTTTCTTGTCTTTTTGCTACTTTACTGAGCAAAGCCTGGTTATAATTAAATGCCCTGACTTGCATGAAGATGGCTACAGCTGAAATGTAAAATATTGTGACTGAGTGAAGGTATCTTCAAAAAAAAAAAAAAAAAAAAAAAAAAAGAGAGAGAGAAATTGTTTATTTTTAATAGAAAATCCTGAATTACTTTCTGTTAAAAGCCAAGGATGTGCTAGGATGCTGAAGCTTACAAGTCAAACATTAGCAGGTGGAATTAAGCTTATCTTGGTGTGGTGTCCTGTTGCACATAATTCTAAACAGGCTTATGACCAGACAATCTCACAAAGATGACAGGAATAAAATGATTAGCTGGAGAAGTGGGATTTGCATAAAAATTTGATCTGCAGAAGTTTCTCTTCTACAGTTAACTCCAATCATTACCCCACAACATTCTTCCACTAGTTGTGAAGACGCTTTGATGAGAACAGATCTCTTCTACTTGAACTGAGTAACA
>VXAV01000607.1:19157-50590 GCA_013399715.1 Alectura lathami | reverse complement strand
ATCACACTTCTCCTCAATAGCTAAGGAATCATGTAACTTCTGATATTCATAGAGGATGTGTCGAGAACACATGAGAGCTAGTAGGTAAGCCTACTAGGCTATTTAATTGTTTACAAAACTGAAGTAACTTTTCAGTGAATAAGCCTTCCAGCCATCTTGTTTCTATCTCATGTTATCATATAATAAGGAAATAGGAGTGACTAACAGTTTATAAATCGAGATAGCCCTATTTTAACTGTGATACAGAGAGTCAAAACTGGTAAACCTCTAACACTGATACAGCTGTCAATAAACAGACACGAAAGAACAAAGCCAGTGTGCTACTGTCTGAGACGAAGGAACCTGGAGAAATCTGTTGGGAAGGAAATCAACAGTGATCTAGCAGAACTATAGTTCAATTGTTTTAGGAACCTAAGAGCAGGGGACGATATTGAGATGAGAAAAAACCTTCTAAAATCAGTGGGGAAAATGACTTTTCCCCATGATGAAACAAAGCCTGGATACCAGGTGTAATTCAATCAAACAGAGGGACATTTTTTCATTGGCAGACCTCCCAGATGACACTGCAATAAATGCAAACCAGTATTGGCTATACTAGTTCAAGATGGTACCTTAATTTGTGAAGCAATGATGATAACATAATCAACTTGAATATCAAGAGTTCATTAGGGCAGAAGACTATCTGGATAACCTACATCAAATGGCCAGTGTAATTCTGTTCTGTTGCCTGCATATTCCTTGCATCTGTGAACCATAATAAAAAATGCTGAAGCATATCAAAAATTCAACTTCTCTACAAAATGTTTGGTAATGAAAGTTCTTGATAGCAAAATATAAAGCTTGAATCTACATCAAAATCCCCAGTCAGTCAGGACAGATGCAACCTTTAAGAAATAAAATAACAACATTAAAAAAAAAAAAAAAAGCGCAGTGAATATGGAGAAAAACAGTGAATCCCAGCCATTAAGCAGCTAGATCATCTGAACAGCAATGCAAATTTTTCTACAAACAAAATATGCCAAAATCAGACATTGGTTTGAAAATTCATTCAGCTCATTTATGTTCTTAGCCAGCTACTTGCTTGCAAGTAATTTTTGTCTTTCCCCACCCTTTTCCTCAGAATGCAATGCTATTAAGGTAAACATCCATTTTTGTCAACTAATTGAACATGCTGATCTGGACCTTGCTAACCTACTTGTGAAGTGATATCTTATTAATTAAATTGGAGGTCCAGCAGGAATGCACAGGCATAATTTCCCAATAATCAGTTGCAACTGCTCCAAAACACAGCCTAGTAATACCTCTTCCTCATAACTTTGTGATGTGTCCTAGAAACTATGATCCAGTTCCACAAAATTTCCCTCGGTCTAGTAATCTTGAGCACAGAGGGTTATGTTTCTGAGGTAAATGCAGAGTTCACCTCAGGCTTGCTGCTAGTGATGTAAATCAGTAAAACAATTCTTCCATATTTACTTGGGCTGGACCTATCTGATGATACTGACTACCAGAAAAAGTGTTCTGGAGCTGCAGGATGGTGCTTACTCTACCTAGATGAGGCATCTAACTGCAATAACCAGTGTTAGGGAACCTAATTCCTCATACAGTCATTAGAGAAAGGTAGGTGCTTCCAGAGGCACTGGAGAACACCTCTATTTAGATGCCCAAAGCTAGGTGCTGTGACTATCTACCTGATATCTGCTGGGCCAAGCATAAAAGAAGTCCACTTGTTTATTTTTTAAAGTCTGTTTTGCCTGGAGTACACCATTTTGTAAACATGGCCAGCAGAGGGAAGTATCTCTCTGTTTTGTTGAAGTTCTTCTGACCAAGTAGGGGTGGTTTGAGCTCCCACTCCTAAAAAAGGTGCTGCACCACTGAAACGAAATTAAAATAAGGAAACAAACTGAAAGAGCTTTCATGTTGTTTGCCTGTGCTCTGCAGTGGGGCATTGTGCTCATATTATTTTAGATTTGTGTATGCACTCTGTGCAATGCATTACTTGGAAACATGGCTCACAGACAGTGATCCAGTTAAGATGGGCTGTCCAGTTATGCAGGGGCATAAAGATATCTGTTCTCCATGACAGATTTTCAGCCTTGAGCTGCAAATGCAGACAGCTCCTTAACAGAATCTAGAAAACTGTGCTGATGACAGGAGGTGGTGGAGGCAAATGTCAGCCTGTTCTCAGCTTTCCAGGAAGATCAGAGCAATGGAAAATCTCACCAACTGAGATAAAAGAGGGCACTGAAGGTGTGCTGCAGATATGAGGAACTCCTCACACTGTAAATTTGCTGTGCCACTATGTGTAGAGCCTTAAAAAAGATGCACATTGAATTTCTTTACAGCTTTTCTCTACTTCTTTTCCTAATTCACTGTTCTTGCACCTCCAAACAAGAGGGGAAGCTTTATTTGTAACAGTTAGTCAGAAGTGAGGTACTACTTATTGAATGGCCAGACTTTATTCCTGCTGCAGCTTTGTAAGTAACCTGCTGTCAAGAGTCAACTATGCCTCCTCTGGCCTAGTTCTAGCATTGCGTGTAATTTTAGGCTGGAAAACATTTGAATGGCTAGAGTTTAAAGAGGAATACTCCTTGTCTCCATACACAGAGAAGTAACTTATGCCTGGAAGTCAGCTAGCTGCCAAAGGCAGGCACTAATCAAAAGGGAGCAGTGGAGAATTACAGATCCTTCCTTGACTTGTCATAAATTGATTATTTCTCTATTCTTGAAGACATAACAAAGGGCAGTATTATAGACTTTAATTTGTCACATTTGCCTTCCATTGACAATCTTTTCTTCAGGATTAAAATGTTTATTTCCACTAAAGAATCCTTTTTAAATAAAAGGCATTTCTACACATTATATGGAGTCCGCACTGGTGGCCTTTCCTTATCACCATGTAATTGCAACATTAACATTCGCTGTGAGCCACACACTTCCTTGCATCAAAGGAATGGAGCCTTACTTTGTATTTAACTCAGAGGTGAGTGATATTTAGCAATCTCATGCTTACATGAACAATTAATTAACAGTTCTTTGGATATGGTCAGGATATGAACTATGTTTTTGGAGACTCAGTTCTTCAAAAGGAACCAGCAGCAAAGTGAGGCTTAAACTGTCACTCATCAAATAGATAATGACACTTCAGCAAGACTGTGTCATTTGATCTCTAGTCCTTGTATTAGTTCTATTAAGTACTGCTTTGGCCAAGTGTCAGGTTCAGCAAACACTGTGTAATTTGAATCTTCCAAGTAGATTGTACAGGAATGCACACAAACTAATCAGTGCTGGGGAGAATGAGGAGAAAAAATCTTGACTTAGTGTTGGATTTCAGCCATCTATTGCTATCACTAACACTGTCTTTGTTCTGTAGATGAGGGGTATTTGCACAGACTGTATCTGAAAACCGGGTTGTGGTGGCTTATCACAGTTAAATCTAACTGTTCTTTTTCTTTTGATCAAATATGTGCTTTTGGTTCTTACGAGTTGGTTTGCAGCAGTTTCAAATGCTTCGTTACATCTCTGATTTATGGAGACTTTTACTAGGTCACAAGGGAGGTCATGTCTCAGGGAAAAGGACCATCAGAGAAGAAGAGATCCAAAGATAGGAGATAAACAGATAGAAGCTTTTAAAGTGGTCCTATCTATGTTTCGGAGAGAGTCCAGGGTATCTTCCCTGGAGTAAGTCATCTCTTCTGTTTGAGATTTTAAAAAAGCCTTTTCAGAACAATATACCTAAGGTGGTATAAGCATACCAGACCCACAGCAAAATTAGTGTCTCTGTCTGTGCAAAGAGTAGGCACTGAACAGCCATAATTCAAGATACCAGAAAATAATATAGACCATGTAAGAAGTTAAGGATAATATGCAACAAAGACTTCTGAGCCTCTGGCCCTTGTTTGTCCGTACAGTCCTGGCACAAAATTCTACAAGAGCACTACATAGGGCATACATATAGGAGCACTACACCAAAAGATCTGTCCCTGCTGTGTGGCTGCACAGCATTTCCTTTGTCACAGGCAATGATTTTTCTGATTGTACCAGAGACTCCAAAGAGCCTGCGGCATCCCTGCACTTAAGAAATCCCCTTCCAAGGAAGAAAAAGCCATCACCCTTGGATGTTTTAATTATTTTTTCCTCATAAAATTCAGTCAGGTAAATTGATATAGCACAAATTTGTCCAATACCTATAACAGAAAATAATTTGAAACTGAAAGATTGCATTTTAAAACTTACTGAAGGCCCTTATGACTGATGTAAATCTTCCATTTATGTCTGAGACTATGTGCAGTATATCCTCTAATTTCTAGGAAGAATACATTCAGTAAAGCAATATACAGACACAATATACAAATAACTTTTGTTCTCCTAGCCAATGCTAAGCACAAAGTCAGAAGTCATATTCCAGCTGGTTGCTGCAGAAATTAATGTCAGAATTTTTTTTCATGAGAAGGTCTGTGATAGAGTGCAGCTGGTGTGTGTGGTCATCAGAAAGCATAACTTCACAGCAAATTACCTTATCAGAACAGAAGGGATAGAAACAGCCTTCATCTGAAGCAAATCTCATGCTAGGAAAATGATGATTGATTCTGAAGGCTCAGAATCAAACTGCCTGCTGTGAGGCTTACTGGGTAATAGCTAAACAGCTCACCACTTCTATCATTAAATGCATCCCCACAAGACTCTACCTCTTATTTTAAGAACTATTTCTGTTCCTGAGATTCAGAGTTTATCCTTCACTGAATATTAAAGAGAACAACTTGGAGAAGCAAGTTGTGCCAAGGAGGCATGTCAATTTTATTTGGAATTGAAAGTAGTGAAGTTGCTCTTTTGGAGGAGTGTTGGGGAAAATCATGTGCAAGATGAAGGAGGAGGGTGAGCTGGTCTGTACCCTGAGCCCCGTGTTATCCAGGACACTGAGATTTCCATAAGAAAGAACCAATCTAACCAGGTTCTGGAAGCTGAACCTGACACCAGCATCACCAGGGGAAAGCACTTGGTTTCAGTGTCACCCCCCCTTCTGTGGCAGGTAGAGACTGATACAGGTGGGATAACATCATGTTTTCTTCATCCTACATATGCTGGACATAAAATGTGTAACAGGAGAGTTCAAGTTGTATTTCAGAGCTGTTCTAGGGTCTGGGAATCAGTCCAGGCATGTGAGCTTTGAAATCTGCATTTTCATACTATATAACAAGGATAAAGAAATTCTCTCATACTAGATTTCAATTCATTAATCCAGAAGTTTTCCATGATGTGCACCTGTGTTGTAAATAACTGCTGATCTCTGAAATTATCTTTGTGCTTTGCTTTTGATACAAACCTCTTCCGAGGCTGGTTATAAGCATTTTCCATGTAATCTGCTTTCATCTACACTTGTATCAGAAGCGGATGTGGGGATTTGCAGACCTGGATTTAGTTCTACCTTTGCAAACAGTGTACTGGAGATGAGATCATAGGTGTTGGCTAAGCCACTGGAACTGGATATTGTACTTTTCTCTCAGTCACGCTAGGATGCTTGAGTCGGTGACAGGCATTTCCAGGCAGCAGTGTGGAGGAAGTTCATCCTAAATTACAGTTTATGCTATTTCTCTGGCATGTAGCACTCCTCTCTCTGGCATTTTATACAGCATATTCATTGCTACCTGTGTCTTCAGTGCTTTTATAAGTTTGGATCTTAAGAATGAAGCCTTGATAATTCTGGAAATGTTGGACTACATTAGTCCATCATATGTCTGACAATGGAAAACACGATGTTGCTACAAGAAACTGCCCTGCCCTAGGCTGCATAACCCTGTTGACTCCTCTGTGTTAGCACTCGTGATGGTGCTGCTGGATGTGAGGAATTGGATCAGAGCCCTGAAGTCACTCAGAGAGGAAAGCAAGCTGACTTCCCATCTGTGCAGCCAGGCACTGCTACAGCTGGGCTAAAAATGTGCAGAAACAAAGCAGAAGAGGGGGAGGGAAGAACCCTTTGACTGGCCTTTGAGTCACTGACTGGCTCACACTGGTCGTTAACCTGCTCCCTGAGTCTCAACACTTGGGTCTGTAGCTCAGCTCTGAACTGAGTTACTATTTTCTCTGCGAAAATATAGAAAAAAATAAGACTCTTCCAACTGACAAAATGAAGGTCTGCTTGTTAATCACCATTGTTGATCTATATGGAAAGGAGATACTGCAAAGCTCTGATAACTTTTAACACCAACATGAGGCAAATCCTTGCAAATGATGTCTCAATGTCAATTGCAACAACAAATCTCTCCAAGACGCTTCAGCAATTTCCGTGAATGACCACATCACAGTTTAATTCTCAAGACTAGATCCAAATGTGGTATGGGAATTAGAAGTAAGATCACAATTTTGTTACCCAGATTCCCAAGTTGTTGCTGAATGGCTGGTTAGGACAGTTCCTCTTAATTATATGTAGGTCTCTATATTCAGCCTTTTACAAAATGTGGAGAAAAGCATGGACTTTTTCAAAAGCACCTTGTTTGACTCAGTATGGCAGTACCAGCTTCTCTGAAAGTGTCAAGGTGAGGTCAGTTCATACCACTGCAAGGCATATTTAGTCTTCAAATCAGTTTAGCATAATAGCATGTATTGAATTGCTACTAAAAACCACTTACAGCATTTAATGCTTTTCATTTAAATTCACATTTTTTTTTAAGGTAGAATTACATGAAGATGGAAACGTCAAAGATTTCATTGTAAAATGAACAAAACTGTAAAATAGATGCTTTACAGAACTTTATTGAAGTGTCACTTAGAGTAAATTAATTTCTTGCCAAGGTGCCAAGATTGTACTTTAGGTTCAGCCTACATTTATTTCAAGATATACATTACATTACCCTAGATGTGTGACTTTGTTGCAATTACTCATGCTTTACATACACAGTAGTGCCCAAGCCATTTATTATTTCAGAGGCATTGTCAAAATGAATTACTCTTTGATTACCAATGTTTCCAGTGGAATTATTCTGTTACTACATTGAATTGACAAAAATGTTCATTATTTGACAGAAAATAAGTGAGAACCTTTATCATACCTGTAGCTGTCAAGCACTGCCATAACCCTTTACTGTAACCCATTCTATTTTTGGGCAAAAACTGTTAGGAGAGAGGAACAACAGCTGCAAGGTTTCCCAATTTTGTAGAATCCGTTTTCCATGTATTTAAATTTCTTCTTCTGTCAAAGCATATACCACATTTTTAAAAGTTATTGCTTTCTTCGAGAGGAATGTAAATTCTGAGACATCATCTCACATGTCTCACGTTGCAAAGAAATAAGGGACAGAGTGTTTCCATTGAGAGTAAGGGATTTGTAGACTGAAATAGGCCTTGGCATGACTGGTTGTTACTCTGGTAATGCCAGATTCAAGTGCAATGTGAAGCCTGTTTGATCCCTGGTTAAAGCCAGTAATAAAGGTCATTCCTCTGTAATCAATGTCTGTATCTTTTGTCCTTACATTTAACCTGATGTTTGATGTTTCAGAAACGTGGGAGAACCTCGGACGGGGATCTGAGAATGGGTTTAGGGTTTTAATATTACTTGCTCCATCTGACTTGCATAGCTAATATTTTTTCTTGGGATGGTATCCTTCCCTGTGCTACATATAGTCAATCCTAGGGTGTTATTTCCTCACTAGCAGTATTTTTTCATGAGTTTCAAGGCACCATAATATGGATGCTGGGATATTGCTATGTATCCTTTCCAATAGGCATGTGAGACAAGGTGCAGAGATGTATAGGAACCTAAATCCACATTGATCTCATGGAAGTTCAGGTGTATAAAAATAAATATATTAGAAAATTATGTAAAAAAAGGTAACACATTTAAATATTAAGCATAGTTAAATATTGCCTTTTTTTTTTTTTTTTTCTCAGACGGAAGGGGCAACAGTACACCCAATCCACACAATTCTCTTTCTGTAAGAGACTGTCCCCATTCACTTTTTACGACCTCTTTCTTCCATCTACATTTTCCTTTTTCAGCAGTGCCTGCCTCAGATGCAAGTCAAATTTCAGATGTCTTTTAATCTGGAGATTGGAATTTGTCTTGAAATCTCTGAAAAAAAAAAAAAAAAAAAAATCTCCTGATATCGCCCATGCCTTATTTCATATTTTATCTCCTTCAAAAGAATTCCTCATCTTGCTGTGTTGCACTCCTTCACCCTGCTTTGTTCTCTTCTGTCTCTGCCCTTTGTTTGGATATTTCTTTCCATCAGAGAGCTAGAATTTGGGGCTGTCTACATGGCTGTGCAGAGGAAGGAACCTGTTCTGCCCACACTGTTACCTGACTCAGTGAAATCCAGCTCTCCTCTGAAGTCATGTACCCGGGTTCAGTCGGCACTGGACCCACACCAGTAATCTCAGCTCTGCAAGGTTCACTAGCTGGGCACAGCTATGGGCCTCTCAAAACATTGACTAAGGTATGGAAAAACATTTTTTTCTTCCTCAGCAATAAAAGGCTGTTGCCATCCATGGAAAAGGAGAATTAGGGTCTTCCTCTGAAGGAAGGAGGATTTGCAGGAGAAAAGTGGAAAACAGCCTGGAGAAAGCTGAGTTTGCTGCTCCTCGGAAGGATAAAGAAAATCTTAACAGCTATAACAGAGAGAGCATGCTCCGCACTGGACAGTATCTGTCCCACATATAGCTTGTGGGTTGTCCTATGTGTTATAACCATGCTCTTAGCAGACCATCCAGTGCAAATCCCCAGGGCTCTGTCTCTCTCAGAATGGCCAGGAAAGCCATGGCCATAGATTACACAAAATAACTGGCTGTTCCAAATGGCTTCTCAGAGTGCCATGCCTGAGTACCACAACTTGCTGACACGGACATCAGAATCAAAACTGTCACCTATCCAGTGTGGAGGACAGCGGGTGGAGTTCACATCTGCCCATCGCTCATGGAGAAGATGTCGTTCTCACAGAAGCATCAAAGTCTGTGTTGCTGCTCTCTTTGCCCTTGTGCATTTGCTTTCAGATATTCTGAGGCAGAAATAACTACGATTTTGGGTCTGGTGTGAAAGTGTTGATAAAACTAAAATGTAACAAGGCAATGGCTAACAGACATAATTAGGAAATGAGGAATTGTGGAAGGAAAGCTGGTATGAGGGTGTTCCAGCTTGTTTGCAAACATTCTTCTGCAGGAAGCATTCAAACTTGACAGTCAAACCTGAGAGCTGTAATGCAGCAGAAAAAGGATTAACGTGTTGGGTTTAAATCTTGCAAAGATAACTGAAAAATACAAGGCAAGCTGCAGTTTCAAATGGAGGAAGAGCAGTCAACCAATGTTCAAGCTATATCCTATACTAATCTGGCACAAATCACGTCTATTGAGACATGATTCTGCAGCTGGGGACATCCCAGCTATAGGAGAACAGCTATAGGAAAACTAACGCCAACAGCATCATACTCCTTCTTTCCACACTACAGTTGAACTAACAGTATCTCACTGCCTGACCACAGGAATGGTACCCAGCTGTTGCTGGGGCAGCCCCATTGGTTCCAAGGATGTTTTAGACCCTTCAACAGTACAGCAGGAGTGACATGAAATGTATATTCAAATTTTGTCTCATGGTTTTTTTATCAAGGTATCCTCGCTCTCACTAACACCTTGGTATATGTTGTGCAGCTATTTTTAAGATAAACACATACAACATATGATAAGTCAAATACATATGTCCTTTATAACAGTTTCATCAAAGAAAGGTATATATTTAATGGTAGTCTTGACTCAAAAATTGAGTAGAAAAATAAAAAATAATTCTCATAGTGACATTATTGAGAGAATAAATGTAACAATTTGTTATGAGATTTATCAGGCCTTTTTCAAAGTAATATGCTAATATCCCTCTGTTAAGTGTAAGATTTAATCTCTGTTTTATTTTTCTGAGTAAGCATATGTTTATGTTTTATCTTTAGACTATAAAGCCTCCGAACTTTATTGGTGAGAAGCAATGAAAATGTGATACTAACAGTTTACATTTACTTTATCATCATCTGACCTCTCCTCAGCCATATTCAGCCAAGAACTCAGTCTTGCTGCAATCACTCCCCTGGCTCTCCTACTGCATACCGGGGGATCAAAGGGGCTGAGAGCCTGTAATTGAAACACTTGGCAATTAGATGTGTAGCTGGTTACTCCCATAACACCATGGTTTCTCTGAAATTTTGTAATTAAGCAGGTGTTTCTGAATGAGAACTTAGGCCCAATGTAAAATACTTTTCTTTTTCTGGTTTTATTTCTTACATTTTCTACTGCTTCTATATTTGGGGCTTAAGGAATGACAGAAAGTATATTTTCAAACAAAAATCTTTGAGGAACTTCACAGGATTCAAAAGGAAAAAATGTCCCATAGGAAAAGACATCTCATATTAGTGTCAGCATGCCTCTCCGTGATGTACAGCACTGAGTGCTTTGCATGTTTCATTTTGTAGATGTCAGCAGCACAGCTCTGCATGTTTGCTCTTTAGGACAATATTTCCAGAACCTGCTTATCTGGCCACCTGGTTCTTGTACTTGCTCCTGTAGAAAACTCTATGTATTTGAGTAACATTTTATACCCATTCTGCACAGTTAGGGGCTTCACAAGGTGGAAAAAAAAAAAAAAAAAAAAAAAAAAAGACCTTACAGATGTAAATTTTCCAAAAAAAGTCATTTTGCACTGCTTTGTTCCTTTTGAACAGGTTAGAAACTGACTCATCTAGGGATATCATGGAGGAAAGGATAAGCAATTAGCTTAAATTGAAGCAATTATTCAATCATAATATAGGAGACAAAATTTCGGGAAGAAGTTTTCCTTTCAACCAGAGAAATACTTTTACAGGCTTTCACGTCAACTTTCTTCTCCCCAGATAATGGATGTAAACACTTACCTTGCTAACAAAAATGTTAATATTAAAAAATAATTTCTAAGTTTTAGGCCACAGTCTCTCAGCAGTGCCTTTCTTCCATCACTGTCAGCCCATCTGCACACACGATGATGCAGATTCTTTTCAGTGACTGTCAGGGAGCTATGAAATTTCCATGGGCATGATCATCTTAGAGCTATCCATCCTAAGTCAGGATATAGGGAGGTGGTGTCTATCATTCCTCGTGCTGACCTACCTCCTTCCACACGAAGAAAAAAAAAAAAAAACTGACACACAGGCTTCTCTGGGACTCAGAGAAGAAATAAAAATAAAAATATGTAGCAGTGGGGATGAGGTTCTGCAGCTGAAAAAGCTTTTTCAGGTTATGCTAATGTAATCTCTCCAGCTGTGAAAATTCTCCAGCTATCTTTTATTTCCTGCCTATTATCCTTATTTCTGGCATCTTCTTCTTCCCTGAGTCACATCTTCAACCCCCAAACTAGTAAGCAAAGTTTTTTATGCTCTGCCTGTAGGCACAGTTTTCATAGGTATGGCCACTCATACCTGATTTCTTTCAGCTCAGTGTCCTCAGACATCAAGTTACCAGACAATAATTTCCTGAGATGCTCCTGTCTGGATTGCCAGCTCTTGTTTCCCATGAGGGTATTAGCATCATCAGTCATAAGGCAGGTCTTCTAACAATAGCACATACATAATGTACTATACTGCATGATGGCTCTGTGGGATCAGTTTCTGACTCATCAGCCAAAAAGAGCACGCTGTCATAAGGAAAGAACAGCATCAGCTCTAGATAGCTCTCAAAACCTTGTCCTTTTACAGGCTGAGATGTTGTATACAAAAAGGAAAAACAGTTTGACAGCCATGAAAAAGGTGTGCAGAAACAAACACAAGGAGGACTATGTTATATAAAGATTCTTAGTAATGTGAGAAGTGTTTTTAATAACATGACTGAGCATAAGAAAGTGTTATTTAAGCACATTTTCTTTATACTTTTCTCTGACATCTTTGGAAAGTTACAGAATGCTGAGCTATTTTCTTCTGAAACAGAAACGTCTCCTTAGGTGCAGAAGATGAATCAAATAAACTACAGCTTGCAAACATTTAAGTTTTGGAAAATCGCAGGATAAAAGGAACTCCAACAACGTTTGCAGAAACAGTATTTTATAACTTTCTTATTCTTCCTTTTAGTTCTATTTTCTAATGAATGCTGCAAAACAAGTCTGTGCTAATTTAGAATTAATACACATATTCTCCAGTGACACTCTTTCCTCCCAGTCTAGATGCTATTTGAGGACCAGGATGCTTTCTGAATCTTCCTGTTATACTGCAAACCAGTCAAAACTTCAGTTCAGGTCAGCTAGTTAGCCTGAGCTTCTGGACACATCCACTGTTCATAATCATGTTAGTTCCAAGGGGCTCATGCAGTGAGTATTACACATGATGAAAGTAACACAGGAATGCTCTGCACACGGCGATCGGTTCATGGATGATAAAATGACACCAAGCTGGGTGGTGCAGTTGATACCCCTGAAGGAAGGGATGCCATCCAGAGGGACCTGCACAGGCTGGAAAAGTGGGCCCCCGAGAACCTGATGAGGTTCAACAAGGCCAAGTGCAAGGTGTTGCACTTGGGTCGGGGCAATCCCAGGTGTGTGTGCAGACTGGGAGAAGAACTCCTTGAGAGCAGCCCTGCGGAGAAGGACTTGGGCGTTGTGATGGACGAAAAGCTGGCCATGAGCCGGCAGTGCGCTCTCACAGCCAGGAAGGCCAATGGCATCCTGGGCTGCATCAAGAGAGGGGTGGCCAGCAGGGAGAGGGAGGTGATCGTCCCCCTCTACTCTGCCCTTGTAAGGCCTCACCTGGAGTACTGTGTCCAGGCCTGGGGCCCCCAGTACAGAGGGGATGTGGAGCTGTTGGAGCGGGTCCAGAGGAGGGCCACCAAAATGATCAGAGGGCTGGAGCACCTCTCCTGTGAGGAAAGGTTGAGGGAGTTGGGATTGTTCAGCTTGGAAAAGAGAAGGCTCCGGAGAGACCTCATTGCGGCCTTCCAACACTTAAAAGGAGCTTACAGGCAGGAGGGGGACCGACTTTTTGCACAGGTGGATAATGGTAGGACAAGGGGGAATGGGCTAAAACTGAAAGAGGGGAGGTTTAGGTTGGACATTGGGAAGAAATTCTTCCCTGAGAGAGTGGTGAGGCGCTGGCACAGGCTGCCCAGAGAAGCTGTGGATGCCCCATCCCTGGCTGTGTTCAAGGCCAGGCTGGATGGGTTCCTGGGCAGTTTGATCTAGTGAGCTAGTGGCTGGCAACCCTGTCCACGGAAGTGGGGGTGGAACTAGATGATCTTTGAGGTCCCTTCCAACCCAAGCCATTCTATGATTCTATGATTCTATGATTCTATGATTCTATGATTCTATGAAAACCAAAGGTTTAATCATCCCAGCAACTGCAAAAGAGGCACTGCTTGTGCACAACAGAGGAAAACATAGTGGTAATTGAGATACGTAAGATGTTGAGCACAAATATGGAGATAGTAGCAGTGAAGAAAGACAAAAATACCTCATATAGGACTGGATTAAAAAGCAAAAGGCTGGTACTGCATTATAGTGATAATTCTTGGGACCGAGGCTGTGGCCATGTTATTTACTATTTCTATGACCACCTCTCTTCAGATCTGTGACTGAGGCAGTGTACTTGCCTCTAAAAGGAATAGTAAGAAAGGAAATAAAATTTGTGATTTTTCATTTCAAAATTACGGTTGAATAATATTATATTGGATAGAACAGTTCAAAACATCTGATCCTTATGGTATTGGGAAAAAAGCTCCCTACCACAAATGCAGCAAGAATGTCACATCCACATAGCGAGGGTCATGGAGCAGCACTCTGCTTCCCCCCCTCCAGAAGCACAGCACGAGACTGTGGAGGATCAGGAGATCAGTGATGGTATAAGTTACCACAGCACATCACTTGTTAATGCAACAATATATTCCTTTTATTATTAAGGAATTATAAAGCAAAACAACAACAAAAACTTTTTAAATGCATGTTACATATTAATTTTATTCCGATGGCAGGAATTACAGATGTAGCAACTGACTATTGTCCAGGTTAATGATTTACAGATTTACCAGCAGCCCCTTTAGCATGTTCTTCTCCACTTTCATGAAATGGTTAGAGGTGACTGCCTCTGGCTGCTACAGTTGATTAAACACAACAGTTTTTAGCTTCTTATCTACTTCAACATTATCGTCAGAAGGAAGTCCATGCAGAGAAATGCTTGCTTGCATACTGACATGCCATAAGAGCATGGCTATTTCTTTTACGTGTATATGCTTGTCTGAAAGAACAACAACAGATTTTTTTCATACAGATGCACATCATTGTTTAGTTAAATCAAGTTTATACCCTTCATAATCTCTGTTTTATGTTGACTGCTGAGATCTGAAGTCATGAGGGTTTTCACTCTCATTGTCTGTGTTTGCTATGTGAAAAAGACTTTCTATCAAGGGATAGACAAAAACAAGGCATGAGAAAAACAGAGTAGTTAGAAACCTACTGCTGCATTAAATGCACAACAAACACAGAAATTTAGTAAGGAGATTTGTATGTCAGCTTGACAGCTACTGTATGTTGTTTAGCTGGAGTGAGTCTCTACTTAATATTTACTAAAACCAGAAGGTGGCATCAAAGGCTGTCAGACATTTGCAGTAGAATGGCCTGAAAGGTCTCAGTGTAGGAACACAGAGTAGAAAACGTTTATTGTAGCTAACATAGAATAATGCACATGTGGGGAGTCACTGCTCATTTATTAGTCTTAGGATCCTACATTAAGCAGATTTCTGGAAATCTGTCCAGAGATAGAATCTAGAGTATCATGACTCACTCAACTCAGATAAATTATTTTTTATGAATCATTTTGAATAAATCATTTTGTTCAGGTTCCTCCTATTATCAGTGAATATATTCATTATCCATAAGAGTTTAGTTACTCATCTTGGCAAACATGACAAAATATATTTTATCTGTGCATATTATAATTAACTGGTGATGTCTATCTTGGCTATCAATCACCTAATATGGCTTTTATTACTCTTCTTCTCTGTGTCAGTCCTGGACAGTACTGAAGGGCAAAGCGCCCTCTCTATAGCTGTACCTGGTCAAACTAACCTGAGATCATGACAAGCTGTACTAGAAGCAAACTGAATGGATGGGGTTTGGGGAAAGTGATGATGATCTTCCCAAGGCTCTTGAAATTCAGAGAACTGTGAAGGAGGAGAAACACGGGGTGCGGAGTGCTGTTGGAATGACTTGTACATCCCACGGAGCGAGGAGAGAGATGACGGAACCATGTGAAGATTTGTTAACAGTGTTTGTATAGGGCAGTGTTAGCTGGCAGAAGGTGCAGAAAAAATAGTTGCATAGTAAACTCTCATAAAATTCATTTAAGATTTAGGGTCTAAAAAAACATTTTCTGTAAAAATAGACCAGATATTTTTCTGCTACCAATAGAAGTACTCAAATATGTCCAACAAAAGTAGTTAAACTACTATTTAAGTACTTCCTATTATTTTTTCTTTGAGGCAAAGCAGCCTGTCCATCTTAGTACTGAAAAATAAAGTACATTGCAACTATTATGTTCAGGAAATCCTAAAGACTCATTGTCTTCTGGTACTTCACCTGGCTCATATTCTTTTGTCTTCCCAGCTTTAGTTGTGTTTAGTCTCTTCTTTCTTCCACTAAAGCTCTTCAGAAGGTCATCTTCAGTCACTGAATAATAAATCTGCCTCTAGTTGCAATACTTCCCTTTCATCATTGCACTGGAGCTGTTACCTCTCTGAACATGAATATAATATAAATTATTTTTAATCTGCATCTTAGATATCACTTAGACTAATCCATTGTTAGTTTCTTATTTCTTCCCTTCTTACTCTTTTGACTCTTGTTCACATTAAAGCTAGTGTTTGCTAGTTATTTCTTTAAACAAATTCGGAAGAAAATAATCTAATTTATCTACGAGAATCCTGAAGCATTATCCATCACGTTGTTCCTTCTCTGAAATTCAAATCTCTTGTTCTGCCCTCAGATCTACCTCATGTCTCCATGCTGTGTTCAGCTGCTGCCTTGTTTACTGTCCTGATGGTTTTTTTTAACGGTACTAACATCATTACTTAAACTGAAAAGCTTGGTGGGGACTAAGGTATATAGTGCAGATTTTAAGTTTACCATTGCCAAGTTTTTGTTTGGTTTGGTTTCCTTTTTTTTTTTTTTTTTTTTTTTTAAGAACAAATTGAGATTTATAATGTTATGTGAACTTACTAAAAAAATAATTTATGAATTTAATACAATTTCCAGGGTGTGTTTTTTACTTTATTGTTCTGGCTTGGGAAGACCTAGCGAAACACAAGAAAAAATTGTTGATTGGAATACTAGAGCTGTTTGCCTACATGTTCCTTTTTCTATGCACATCCCTTCACTTTCAGTTATCCTCTATAACTCCATGTACTTCTACTTTTTTGATATTAGCCACATTTGGATATTTTGAACTGTTTATCATGTCTTACTTTTACTCATTCTTCAATCATTCCCAGTCAGATTTCTGTTGGTGTTCCAGCATAAAATAGATATATCTCTTCAGAGTTGATGCTTTTCCCATCAGTCTTCAGCTGCACAGTAGTATCCTTCTAGCAATGTGGTATTCAGGAACCAAGCCTCATAATTCTGGGATTTTGTAGTCTTAAGTACACAGTTACTTAGGGCAGTGTATTTTTTCTGTACTGCCTATCGTGTGAGTCCTTGTAAAGAGCCGAAATGCATGGATTAGAGAGCTGCAGCCTGTCAGGGAGAAAGCCAGGGGAGCGATCTGCATTCCATTCACCAGCAGGCACGTGGGGAGAGCTCGTTCGGGCAAGCACATGTTTACCCTGCATTAGGCACCACGCTTGCATGTCAGTTATGAAGTACATCATCAGATAATAATGTATGGCGAAGCATGTTTTTTTGCAATTATTTCAGAACAAACAGGAAATAATGAGGTAGTGAAATACAATATCGGTTATGAAATCATTGTTTGGAAACCTTTCAAGAAAAATTGAAGGAGTTGCATTGTCAATTTTAATGTTAAATGTCTGAGTTTGGTGATACAGTCTAAAATAAATATTCAGTTCAGCTCTCTTAAAACAGATCTCTCCAACTGTATTGTGGTTTCTTGAAATCACTTGTCAGCAAAAATGCAACCCACTGACCTTACTAGATAGTTTTTGAATTTACCCTGGATTTCACAAAGAGCTTTTGAGCATCATTAGTAAAGAACCAGCATTTTCCTCACTTACAGAGCTATGGTAGAATATCTGACAGAATATTTTCCCTTTGCATACATGAGGTTATCTCTCTGAGATCAGATAAAAGTGCAGCTACCAAAGATAAATGTTGGCTCACATATGATGACTAGCAATATTTTTTTTTCCTCAAGGGGAAAAAAATCATCTGAGATTCTTAAAGTTCTTGTCTGAAAATACCATGATGGATTTTCATAATGCAGTCAACTGTGTGAGGGGAAATAGGAGTACAGGGGAAAGCACAGAAAAAATTGCATATTCTATTCATTTCTCTGAACTTCATTGACTGAAATTAGCCATCTATTCTAAACTACATACTGTCATCCTCTGCAGTTAACATGGACTTTTACTTCTACAGAACCATTTATTCTGTCTTAAGATAAAGATCTAAGATTAGTAGAATAACCCTGGAGCTGCTCTATCTCTGTGTTGACTTTTGGACGATTAGTTTAGGCTAAGAACTTGACCTCTAGACAAGGTTAAAACATTTGAATACTACTTTTAAATATTTGAGTCTTTATTTTTAAAAGAATTTATGTATAATATCTCTTTATTTCTAACATAAAGTACAAAAGCAAAGCAATTTGGGGAGCCTCTAAATTCCTAATGCTCTAGGAAATAATCTCATCACATAGTTTCTCAGAAAGATAGAATTACATTCTTTGAGGCTGATTAATCAACTTAAACAGATGACTTTATCAGCATTATTGAAACAAGCAGGAGCTCCAGTTATGTGCTACCAAATTGTCTTGTTGAGTCCTGAGCAAAAATAAAAATAAAAATCTGGAATCAATGCGAACAAACCAAGAGCTGTTTATAAACCAGTGCATATCAGATGGAGAAACAGGCCTGCATTATGTTTTCAGTGGTTATGCTTTGAAAAAACTACTTTGGACAACACGGAAATCTTTTGTTAGATGGTTCGATTCAGTCCAATATTTGTATATGTGATCATTTTATCTTTAATGTGAAGTGATGGCATTCAGTTACAAGACGTTTTGGGACATCAAGAACTGTGAATGGGGGAGAAAGTTTGAAACATGGATCGCACTATTTATTAGGAGTGAAGAAACGAGATGGGATTTGGAGGGCAAATTGTTTATAACAAAGCTGTTGGCATACATCCATCCATACATGCTTTCTTGTAATTTCTTACCCTCAAATTTGAGTCAAGAGAACATTTCTTCTTATAAAAATGGGACATTTTCAGCCACTTCTGGAATGCTAAGATAAAGTTTCTTGGCATCTGTAAAGCATTCTGGCATTTTTCTGGTTTATATATGAATGCTGGTCTTTAATTCTAACTAAGCAACGAAAAATAACTGGTGTCATTTGGCATTTTCAAGGCAGATGTATGGCAGCAACCAGGTCTGCAAAACTGCACAAATTAAATCCCTTATATTTGGACATCCCTTTAAACAAAAACAAACAAACAAACAAACAGAGAGTAACATCAATTTAATTTTTTCATTGCATAGACAAATTGGATTAGGTGCAATAATGCCCATGAAAGCAGGTTTGAAGAGTCATTCATCTGCTAGCCAACTCTGTGCCAGCTCCCTTGGAGCAAACACTTAAAATATTACTACCAAAGGATGAGGTACTCCTAAAGAATTATAGCAAAGGTACCTTTCTCTTTGTAACACTGACAGTCTTAGGAAAGATTCTTTTAAATCTTTCTAACAATTATAAAAATTTGTTTAAGTTGGCATCACATTTTTTCCTGATAGTCTACCATGACAAGTGTTCCTTTGGTTAAAGAATGTCATTCATGTATCACCTCAGTGACTGCATGCTTTGGCTATCTAACATTCAATAATTACTGTAAGTAAAAATAACAGAAAACTGCACATATTTGCACACTCTGAGATTGCTTATCTGGAGTTAAAGTAAGGCCAGAATATATGCATTTTCCATGGGATATTTTTTCCTGGCCAAGAGGAAGGAGGGAGGCACCTCATTTCCCATGGGCTCCAGAGATGGGTTTTGTGATTGAAACAGCATCGAGTTTTCAACTGAGTAAACAAAAAACAACACACGTTTCTAAGTGTGTGTGAAAGATTTCATAGCCGTATGAGGAAGTATGTGAGTATCCTATTTTTTCATTACATACAAGGCCACAGAAACTGTTTCTTTGGAAATTAGGGGATCCTTTCACCTGATGATGTGCCAAGGGTGTTTTGGGAGTTGACAAAAAGCATGGCAAATGTTGGTCATGTCATTGCCTGTGTCTGAACTGAGAAGGGAATGAGCAACTTCACGTGATCACAGTCCTGGTCCCTTGATTGCCCAGACCAGAGACCTGGACAAAACATGTTTTCATCCACTCAGTGAAACTGTTTCATCAGGGTTTCTTTTGCGTTTTGTGTTTTGTGTTTACACACAGTCTACTATCTGGATGCTATTCAGAAGCAGTCAGTACATTTACATGGGCAAATAAATGAACAAAAGATGTAAAAATATATAAAAATAATTGTTTCTGTAGCCTCTGAGATTTTGATTTTCACAAAGCTAAGAAAACTCATAAATAATCTGGACAAATCTTAAAAACACCTAGAATTAAACTTACTTTCCTAGAAACCTGCTAACAGAATAAAAATGTAAAATCACGATACCATAAAATTCCAGAAATTATTATTAAACTGTAAATTAACAAAGTATTAACTGGAAAATAAAATACATTATGTGAAGTTCTGAACTGATGCACTGATGTAGTAAATACATATTAAATTGCAAACAAATGATCTGAATTTCTTTTCAGTACCTTCCTTCTCAAGAGACCCCAACAAATGTTAGCTGCTGCTGTGTTTTACAGGCACTACTTGTTCTGCTCTAGCATCAAAATCTTGGGCTAAGAAGCCCAGTTGTCACCCTAAAGAAACATGAGTCTTTTCCACGGCCACAGACTTTTCCACAGCACAATGGACTTCTCTATGTCTTGAATGTTTGAGAAACTGGGGCATACAACACTCTGCTTCTTCCTACCTCTATGCGTGGCACAAGTGGAGTGCAATGCAGCCAGACTGGGCATGTGCTTTCTTAGGAGACTGAACATTTGTTACCTGATGAAAGAGGGCATCTGTATTTGAGCCTGTTATTTTATTCTGCTGTTTTATCAGAATTAAAAACTGCAGAATAAAGTAGCCAAAAGCTACTTAATGTTTTCAGTCTGTGGGAAACCCAAGAACTCATGACAACAAGAAATTCAAGTCTTTTTATACTCCTTAGGAAGCATTTAACATGAAATTTTGTTTTAAAATCTGCATTAAGAATGAAGGCAGCAGGAATCAGAGAAAGAAGTAGTCAGAAACTCAGAAATAAGGAAAAGAAATAATAGAGCTGTCAGGAAATATCCTTACTTCAAGAAGGCATAATGAGCAGTATTTAAAAGCAATATCACTCAGAGAAAGTTAATATAATGTGCTTAGAATATTTTTGCATCATTGTGAAATAAATTCTACTTTGATTCCAGCTGATATAAGTAGACAAGAACCTCTTTTGACTACGTAGTACAACCTCAAATAAAGTAAGATTCAGACATAAGGAACAGCTCAACAAAGCACAGATAATGGTTCTGCTTGCAGATGTTGATGAAAATGACACCAACTTTATGGGAGGATGGGGTTTTGTTTTGCCAGTTGGGGTACAACTCTGGTTTTCTGTTTCTCAGCATGTGGTAACCGTGAGTAGCTCAGACATGGTATCAGTTTGATAGAATACCTATATTTTACACGAATATTCTATTCATTTCTATTTCTGTGTTGGCCTCCACCATTGCAAGGTAGTAGTAGCCAGTCACTAGCATCAGCAGGCCTGGATGAGCCTTTAAGTCAGCAGCGGAAAAAACCTTTCATGTCACATGAAATGCCATGTTCTGCCACAGATGCCGGTTCTGACATATATGCTGCAAGTTTGCCATTGCTTTGCTTTGCTTTCTGTGACCTAAAACTTGTGACAGATTTCAATTAACTAGAGCAGGATAGACTAGAACAAGGAAAGATTAAATTGTTGATTAATCAGTATTGGGTGTTTTTGTTCAGTTTCTTAACTGGGAGTATTTTCGTGTATTTATATAAATTGTCTCCTGTTTCTGTGATTTTTTTTTTTATAACTGTGTAATGATAGTCAATGATTGTACTGTTTCAAAACCTTTGTTTCTAGAATTCAAAATCAAATTAAAAAAAAAAAAAAATAATTGCTCAATTTTGTAGGTGGAAAGAAAACCTTGACAGTGTGAGAGGAGAATATCCTGAAGGCATAATAACCAGAGAGCAGATAATAAAAATTCAAAATGTTTTAATACAAAGCTGTTGAGTATTAAATGTGTTTTGCAGTTGAGGGCCCCTGTGCCAGTACTGGATTCAATTGCACTTGTGATGGTAACTGATTGCACAGCTACTGCAAAATGGCTGAGGGCAGAATCTAGTTCAGTGCTGTAAAAATGCCTGCACTGGCATCAGATCCATTGCCAACAAAAAGTACAAATCTGTTTCTCTGTGTGTCATGCATTTGTAATTTAAGCAACCTAAGACATTGTTTTGCTTTGGCTTCTAGAAATCCTATGAGCCTTGGAGGCTGGGCCTTATGTTGTATTCTGTGCTATAAAAGGCTGGCAGAGGGAACAAGCTGTGGGGAGCAATCAGCACATGGCACATGGTAGAGAAATTGTTTTCATTTTTTTCTCTTTAGAGTATGGATACTCTTGATCTGGTCCAAGAGGGAAAGTTTCTCTATCTCATGGGCCTTGAGTATGCTAGAAGAGAAACTTGGCAGTTCTTGTAGGAAGTTGTTTGCATACCTTGGTCATGTGTCTACCTCCTGGTAAAATAGCTCCCTTATGGGTATAAGAAACAGTTGACATTTTACATTGTTTTTTGTGGCTTTTTTATTCTCTGCAGAAACTTGAACATGTGAGCAAAAGGCAGGACTAGGTGGAAAGGAGGAAAACAGAAGGAAGAGCAGAGGTTCTGTAAGTGAAGAATATGACCACATGAATTCTTTAATTGTCAGATTATTTGAGCAAAAGCTGAGTTCATCTGCCCCTCAAACTCTGCCCATGGAAGTTTGCTATAGAAAATGGTTGTTCTAGCTCTCTTCATATCCCTTCATCAACGAGACTGTAAGCCTCCATAGTCCCTAGTCCTACCATAGCCTTAAATCAATGGGTTTCTCATGAATTCCCAAGAAGCTATATTTTTCTTTTGGTTTCTGCCTCTATTTCTGTATTCTGCTGGGCCTACATGGGAGGAGGTGGGGGTTGCAGGCAGAACCTGTGTGAATAATGGGCTCAGATATTGAAATTCTGCTTTCAAAGGTTTTCACAAGTCTAAGGAGCTGATATGTAAACTATGTTATGTTTGATTTAGGGGAATTCAGCAATGGAAAATATGACAGCCGGTGGTGGGCTTGCAGCACACCCAGACATTCTTCAGCTTGCTTTCATTCAGCCTTTATGCTACATTAATGAAGATCTGCAGTCACGCATATTTCAACCTGGACAATATTTAAAGCAGTTCAGGGAGTTCTGTTTAACACGTATCCTGATAGCTGGTTGTTTTGGGAAGCAGAAAAGCCAGTTTTCTAAGATTTTAATCTTAACATGGGTGGACAAAGGAAAAATTGTGTCGATGAGCTTTTTTTGTCTTTCTCTCTGTGGATACTTGAAAAGGAATATATCTTAACATCCCCCAACCATTGTTTTTCCCCCTGAAACACTGAAATTTTCTTTGACGAAAAAGTAAGCAAAAAAAACCTGACAACATACAGATGAATCAGAATCTGCTTCAATACAAGACTTCTCATATATTTTCTCCGCTTTAAACATGCTCCTTTCTTGAAGAGGAGTTTTTTCAGGAAAGATTTACCTGAAAACACAGCCTAGATACATGAGTTATGTGATTAAAACTACTGATAAGTTTTGTTTGTGACTTGTCTGTGATTCAGTGGAATGTGAGTATTTTATAGAACAGGACTAACTGTTATGTTTAGGTGACAGCTCTCTATAATGCAATGCAAAACTTTTTCAATAGCAAACTGTAACTGAGTTGTCAGAAGATAATAAACACATTTAAGTCTGTTGAAATCTGTGGAGGAAAAGTCTTTCCTTCCTCACTCGGCATGCTCTGAAGTGCAGTTGTGGAAGTCATTCAGGTCTGCGCATTGATGCAGGCACACTTAGCACAAAATCCACAATTAATTCCTGTTTCCACCTCCCCCACCGCCCAGGCTGTTGGCTGCGTTTGCGCAGCCTCCATACACTCGGTGCCCCAGGCTGCGGCCGCAGCTTCTCTGCCGATTGCTTGACTTCCTCTGCAGCCCTGACAGACACAGCGGTGATGTCTTGAGACAGGGAAAGGAGCACAGTGCTGGAGCCAGCAGCTCCAAGACATTGCTTAGCCCAGCGTTCAGAGGTCCCCACTGCTGACAGTCTCCTGCTTGTCAAAAATGGCAGCCAGACCACAGGCCCAGATGGGGACCACAAATGCAGAGTGAAGCTGACTGAAAGGCCTTAGTGAGTGATCATGCCTCACTCTGGTCAAACTTCCTTTCACATCAAGTCACAATAGCTTATTTTCTCTTTATTTGCTGCAAACCGTTGTCATGTATATTAAAATAAGTATATCTGTCAAAAGTGCCCTGTGTTTTCTGTCCCACGACAGAGCCGTTCTACAGGTCAGAAGGAAGGAGCTCAGCATCTGATTTACACACTCTGACATCTCAGATCTTATGTGGGAGCCCATGAATGTGTTGAAACACATTAATATAATCGATACAGTGTTAAAGCAATCATGGCAAACCTTTAAATCAGTTTAAAACATACATGCTCAGAGTCAAATACCGAAAGCCAGAGCTGAAGCGAATGCAGCAGTACCTGTATCCTTACTCTGTTAAATTTTGCCTTCAAACAGTGCATAGAAATATCACTTAAAAATGCCCCCACATATAAACATTTAGCTCTGGGGAGGATAGAAAACTGCCTGATCTTATTAATTACAGACCACACAGCATGTCTTCTTTCCCATTCTAAAGAGAGATTTATTAACAAAACAATCGAATTTCAATAAACACAGAAAGAAATCCATTTTGTGTCTTATGTCCTTCTTATTTTATGGCCAAAGGTCTTTTGGGGCAGGAATTTTTCATCCAGAAAAATAAAATTGATGCAAGATAATTTGTCCTTCAGACAGACATCCTCCTTCAGTCCTCCCTTAGAAACTTACCAGAGCTGCTGAGGCAACAAACACTTTGGTTTGCCATAGGTCACACTTGCAAACTGAGAATCTCATCTACAGCTGTTTGAAGTTAACAGGATTTTTTTTTTTTTTCCCACTGGATGTTTGCTCAGGCCATGTTACAGATGACACTGAGTGTCCATGAGCAAAAGCAATTTGAGACTAGAGGAAATTTACTGGCCTTGCTGTTTCTCATTTTCAAAATCAAGGCCACCATCATGTCACCAGCAAAATGTCTCTCACTCCCAAACATGTAATGACAGTACAACTTAGTAATTTCTGAATTATTGAATGAATCAGATTCATGTAATGTGACTTTGGGCGTCTGTGAGTTAAAGCCTCTAGGGTGGTAATGAGGTCACAGAACAGAGCAAATGAGTTCCTGCAAGAGGATAATGTGTCCAGGCTCCCCTTGAAGGTAGGGGAGGCCTACTTGCTAACATCTGTGCTACCTAGAGAGTCATGTGGTCACTGCTTCAGGATGAATTTATGTGTTCCTGAGCCTTCAGTGACTGTATTGACTAGATTGTCCTTGTGATGGGAGCTTAGACTCCTAGCACGTATGGGAAATTATATACAGACATCAGAATACAGGGGGTTTGGTTCATGTGTTGATGTTAACTCAATCTTTCTTAATAACTGATGGCTGAATTACCTCTACTGATTATATGGGAAACATGGACTTGGTCTAGCTAGACAACTGGTATTTGAAAAGCTACAGTTAGGTGAACAGAATCCTAACCCCAAAACTTGTTGAAGTTTTGAAAATTGGATGCTTGAGAGTAAGTAGAGCTTAGAAAATGATGTCCTAATGAAAACAGCCCAGTATCTCCAGCACATTTTCTACTGTCAGCTGTCAGCTTCTCTGCTCACTTGAAGCCCAGCTTCCTATGGCTCTGTCCCCCACAGTCAGCAAAGCCAGAGTCCAACGCAAATGTCTCTGGCATGGGTTGGGCTGGTATGCAGGACAGCTGCGGCATCGCCCCACCCCAGGGCCTAGAATGGCATGTGAAATAGAAAAAAATATTTTCATGTATTATAATGGTGAAGCTTTCCTCTCTTCTTCTGCCTTCTCTAAAGTAACGTTTCTGACTCACAACACTGCTGTGCTGTCCTGTCTCTGGCAGTTTAGGCTAAGACTGTGCAAAGGTATAAGTGATGTACATAGCAAGAAATAACTCCTGGTTTATATCTGTCTTCATCTGTAAATACTGTATCAAATATTTTATGGGAATAAATAAACAACATAATATTTCTGATAGCAAATAAATGTCTGGGATTTTAAGCTCTGACAGCCATAAGGAACTGTCTAGCAAGTAAATGTTAGGAATGAGTGTTATGCTTACGCTCAATGTAATTTTGAGGATTGTTAAAAAGAGTAACTGACTTTGAAAGTAAGTACAATTGCCAGTCCTGAAATTCATCTGCTAGATGTCCCTGTCATATCAACACTGTTTAAAACAATAGTGCTCAGACATGCTCCTTCAGAGTGGTGAAGCTAGTACTGCGAGACAGAACCAGATTTTGGCTTGCTAAATTTTGCATATCTTAGGGTGGTTTTCAGTCTCTTGTGATAATAAATATATACTTATTTCCTATGATAACTAATATCAAAGGTTATCTGGTAACAAATACCAAAGAAAAAATCATTCTATCTCCTGGCATGTTGGAACTTACATTTCATAGTTGTGTGTGAATTGGCTGACATCATAGCAATAACGAGGGAGGAATTAAAACATCCAAATATCTTTAAAAATAAATTGAGGAATGGTTCATCCATTTAAAAGCTAGCCTTCATCCAGCTATCTCAGTATAATTAAATGTCTTTCTTTATTTTCTTCTGAGTCATTCATAACTTTTGTGGGAGTTATCCATAGCTTTTTGTGCGAATATTTTTAGAGAGCACTTTGTTGAATGCTAGTAATAGGACAATTAAAAATAAGCAGCAAAATTCATTCCACTCCCGCTCTCTGCAGCTAGAGTTTACTTGGATACATCTGCCTGTTTCCAACTCTTGCTATCATTCTTTTGCCCCTGTACCTGATAAGTACAGTAAGAGGACAACTGTGGACTGGACTCCCTCTGGGAAGTCCTTTGAGACAAAGTGGAAAAAGTGGCTCCTAATGCCTTGTCAGTGGAAATTATTTTACTGTTTCTGCCATGTCTGTTTTTATGGAGCCTGAACTGTCCTCTTGGAGCATAAGTTCTTATACTGAAGGAGTTGTATTATACTGAGCTAGTTAAGTATGGAAGACCTTGAGACTAGCAGGAGTGGTGGTCAATCACCACGTTACAGTAGATGTTGTGCTCCAGCATACCAATACATACCATGGAATACGTAAGTAGAAATAAACTGTGAACTGGACTGCCTGTGCTTCTTGCAACAATGGTTTGCAGGAGTCCACCTGAGTGGTAAACAGAGTTTATCTTTTTTCCCGGAACAGGCTTGTTGTTATGCTTCCAAGCTCTAGCACTGTCGGCAGAGGATAGTTCTCCAGATTTACCAGTATTCCTTCTGCCCTTCCTGTGATTTGTCATTTCCACTTCTGCTCCAATAATAGGAGTACAAAGTTCTATGGAAATGTGGCCTGTGTGAGCTCAGGGACCCCCACCCTTCCTAGGGCTGAATAATACTCGTTCCCTTCTGGTTCTTCCAAAATCACAAGTGTTACAAACCCATCCCACCCTGGGTACCTAAAAGCCTGGGAAATACTACTTGGTGTTGGATTTCAGTGGGATACACTTCAGTTGTGAATCAATGCCATCTTGCTGCTATGTGAAGAGTACTCTTTCAGTGCTTGCCAAGAATCAGCCTTTTGTTTCCAGGTTTTCATTTACATTTTTCAGGGGCAATGTGCATAAATGCTACTGCCCTTCACTAGGCAAATTGCAGCTGAGCTGTAGGAGTAGGAAAACTTCGGTTAAAGCTTGTATTTTTCTTAAGCTCTTTTAAAAGGGATGAAGGCCTGAAACACAGGGAAAACCAGCTCCCTGTTGATGACGATAATGATAAGCCATTATGGCTGATGAGCTCAGTGTGGAACTGGAGCAAAAGGACCTGGCTGCTCATCAGACTGAAGGTGCAAGGCATTAAAGGGGATTAAACCAGCACAGTCTCTGCCAGCCTAATCCACTTGGCACCAATGAGCTGTAGGGAGGCCTGGATGCTTTGTGCTTATGGCATTTATAAGGAGGCTTAAAAGAAAAGAACTAGCCAGTTTAGTTGCTATGGCAGCTTTTGGGATAACTGACTTTTGTGATCCCCTCTATCCCCCTTCTCCTTTTTGTAACTGTTGATTAGAAACTGTGCTCCACTCTAGTTTAAAACACAAAACATAGGAAGCCTTTATTCCACAGTGAAGAATCAAAAAGGCTTGTGAATGTGCTGTGTATGGTCAGAGGGCTGCTTGTGGCACTACCTTTGCTCTGATTCTGATTCTGCTAAGGCAGGTCCAGTTTGGCTAGGCAGCGGAAACCAAGACTGGAGCCCCATACAATTTTTCAGTATCCAGAATGCAGCATACTGTGAACTCAGGAGTGCAATTCAAGAGTTGCGGTGGTGATATGTGCCCTACAAGGAGGAGGGAGCAGCAAGAGTGGAAGGTGTCTTCTAAAATTGATTTATTGCTTCTGTTCTGAATGATCAGATGGCTCCTGATCCCAGTCACATGTCCTATGCTGAAGCCAAAAATAAAAGGCTGCCTGTATTTAAAAGGAAAAATAAAACATGATTCTGTATAATCTACGGATAGAGACAGGCCAGAAAAGGCCAGAGAAGCCAAACTTTAGGCGTGCCTACTTACCTGGGGAAGAACATATACATCATTGACTATTAAAGGAATGTGGAGAATTTACACTGAAATCATCTGTAAGGATATATCCAGTAGTGTTTACAGGCAGAAACATAAATGCAGACTTTTTCATCTACAATCATCAGTGAAAAATATGTAATGTTCTACCTATTCAACAGTAATTGTTTCTAAACAAACTGTTTTTTTTTTTTTTTTTGAACACTGGATATTTGGTTGTCAACTTCTTCACTCCATAAACCTGAAGGGTGACATACTTCCAACTACCACCAACAAATATGAGGTGTGTGTTATTCAATTAACTAGGCTATTGCAAAGAATTGAAACTACAATGTCAGAAGGGACAGGTCTGGAATAATGCAGTACTTGCAGAGAGGTAATTTTTGAGGATTAATGTCACAAGAGCACTGAAGACCTTTCCTCTTTTCACTTTTACTTCCCATGTTTTCTGTCTGAACAGAGATTTCTGATTACGTTTTTAAAGAGTGTAATACAAAACCAGGACATTAATTCTTTTGAACAAGAAATCTGATAAATAAAGCGCTGGATATATTTATTGGTTAAGCTGAAGTGAAATGGTAACGATGATATGAAAAAAAAAAAAAAAGAAAAAAGAAAGAAAACCACAGTGGTAGCACTTTTTGAAGCAAAGACATTTAAAAAGGCTTTCCATTTTCTTTGCTTTTGGAGTAACCACTGTGGATGTCAAGATAAGAGATCATTAGACCTACATCAGTATGTGGCATAAGGGCTGCTCTTCTGTAAGCACATCAAGCATGCAATAACCCAGCTGAAATTCCCACAGAGGTTAAACAATGGCCTCCTGTTTGTAGCTGCCTCCGGTTCATTTATTAGAAAATGTATAACCCAAGTTTTATCAGATTCAGCTATAAAGACGAGGTGCCCAATACTTCCTGTGCAAAGTGGAGTTCTTTGATCTATTATCCTGCTAATTACCAATGGGGTTGACCTCTTCCTGGATTTAACTGCTCTTATCCATTTTTTTCTGGCTCCCTGTATTTGCTTAATTAGATACAGCTATGAATGCTCCCACAGTTCAAGCCATCTTGAAGCACTTCAGCTTGTTTGTGCAGATCCTTCATCCTCTGAGCAGAGAGCCAGACTCACTCAAGGATGGAATTCAAAGGCTAGTGAAGTCAAGGGGAGACTTTAAGTCAAAAGGCCAGGCCCCAGCATGTAAACAAGACCCAGCATGAGTCCATGGAGTGTGACTGGAGCCAGGCCAATTTGTGCCGCGGAGAATTTGGCCCAAAAGTTTACTTTCTAACTTACAGTTTGTTCTAGTATTATTTATGTAATGGGAGTAAAAAAGACAGAATCTGTTCCTGTGGCAGCACCGTGCATATGACATGCTAAGGAAGAAAACGCTTCATCATCTCTGAAAATGGTTCATTGTCTTTGCATGATACATATATATGAAACTTTGTGAGGGAGATTATTTTTAAGAATATTTATGTCTGCTTTTTAATTTGTTGACTCGTAGACAGCTAACCAAGAACAGACACTGAAAGGTGTTACAGGCCCTCTCCCAGCCTCAAAGCAAGTGCAGCTTTTTCTGTATGATTTCTTACATATTTCTATGTATTCTGACATCTTTCTACTCTACTTATAAAACCACGATAGAGACTCTGTTCGTCTTTAGCAATAAATTTTCTGTGCTTCCCTGTGCTAACAGTTTTTTTCCCTACTAATGTCTTTGTCTCCATAGCTGCAGTGTAGGCCCATTAACTGTTATCTTCCCATTGGATATGCAGAATGATTTATTCCTTTCTTTTTTTGTGATATCCTGTTAGATGTTTGAAAATGCTTATCATGTCTTCCTACATTCTTCTCCATCAAGACTAAACAAACTTCTCAAAATCATCTGTGTTTCTATCTATCCTGGCAGTGTGGAGGATGAATGTGTAGGATCTTGGTGAGGCAGAGCTAGGGACAGACCAAATCGCTTAGGTTAATGTGGATGTCCTGACACTGATGGGAAGCAGAAAGAGCTGCTTCACAGTGCTGAATCTGTCTGCTAAAACCTAGTGACCATCTGAACTGGCCACAGCCTGGCCAGCTCATTTTGCTGTGGCTCATGGAGAAGCCACGCTGCTTTCTCCTCCTAATCTCCAGTATCAGCTCGCAACCACTTAAATAGGGTGCAGCAATCGGGAGGAGTCCACAGGCAGTGACAGTGTTAATGCTCACCAACACTGAAGGACCAGGAATTGCATGGGTTGTGTCATGTTTCATTTTAAAGATGAACTGTGATAAATCCTTTCCCAATTACATTCTGGAAGTGAAAATCTGAGATAGAGCTGTTATGGCTAAATCTACATTTTACTGGGTAAGGGGGGGGATCAGAAGGCAGGCGGTGGAAGGAGACAGGAGGAAAGCAGAATGCCTCATATAAAATTTTATTTTCTGCACGGTTATGCCCTAGGTCTGTTTAAACACACTGAAGACGAGTATTTTCCTTTGAGAATAAGGCACAGGATACATGTTATGGAACATCTGTTATTCTCTTCATAAAGATTATATTATATTTTCATTATCCGGCTTTCTTGGCGCTGGCAAAATAAGGTGCGAGTATTTAATCTGCTGACAGTTTTGTGTGTGAATTTATGCTAGAGAAGACCTTTTCTCCAAGCTTGGGATGCATCAAAGGCATTGTTTGAGACAGCCCCATTGCTGAGGGTTAAAAATTGAGTGTTAGAACATCCTCAAAGTACTCCTCTGGTTTATTGTCTCTACAGTATCTCAAAGTGGAAGTATGGAAAGCTCATAGTTGGCCTCAGTCAGAATTTGATTTTGTGTTGTTTTTTTTTTTTTTTTTTTTTTTACTTTTTTCCTCCCCTGTGATTAAGGCGCAGGGATTATTTCAAAAGTGTTATTCAGTTTATTCATATTGTAGGGAATCCTTGTGTTTTGCCACACCATGTGCTAGCTATTTCTTTAGAAAACTACACCTCCTTTTGTGAGCTTTCCAAAGTGTGCAAAATTTGCTGGAAAGAAAGTATGTGCAAGGTTTCACTGTGTGCCTGAAAGACATGTTAAGGCATGGTATTCAGGAAGGTGACTCACTTCCACTAGCAGCTTTGAGATGCACATCTCTTTTCACTGACCAACCCCAGTGCTTACAAGATACTCCTTTAGATCTCTCTTGTTCATTTTTTTTCTT
>VXAV01000607.1:0-19137 GCA_013399715.1 Alectura lathami | reverse complement strand
TTAATTTTCACTTCAGGAATGGAGTATGTGTCATCATCTATGTGTTGCCAATAGAAAGCCAAATACCACGCAAATTCCAAAGCAGCAGCATAAAGCCATACAGTGCATATGTAGGCACAGCCTCTGCACTCTCCTGTCTGCAGAATCCTTCCTGTCCTGGGGAATTTTGCATCTCAGACATTGCTAACACTCAGGAGATTTCAGAGAGCATAGAATATGCTTACCAGCAAACTTAATTAAAGTAGGCCATGGCTCATGGAACAGCCACAGACATCTTACTGTGGCTTAGTGGGTCACAGGCACCCCATGAAATCATTGATCCAGGCAGTTTTCCTCTGCGACCCATGAGCTGATGAAAAACAGTTGCCTTTACTTCTCCTTTGAGGAACAACAACAAAAAAAAAAAGTAGCTATTTTGCACCGCACACTTCACCAGAATTAGCTGTTAATACTTCAGCTATCTTAGGGAAGATGTGAAATTCTTACTTTTTCATAGGTACGGAAATTAATATTGGGAGTTAAAAGAGACTGTCACTAGATCCAAGCTGGTGGGAGAAATAGTGGCACCACAAAACTGCAGTGAACACTGATAGCATATCTCATAACTGATCAGCATGCAGCATCTGTCCTGCTGCCGTGTCGCCTTCCTTGCAGGAAACAACTGTTGGTGCCTGCGCTGTTGCCTCTCTCTGCTGGTACTATGGACAACCTATAAGTAAAAACACCACATTGCAAGTAAAGTTTTCTGCATTACGAGGATGCTAAAGCACGCTTTATGTCCATAGTTGCCCATGAGAAAGACATTATCTCACTGTGAGATTTATTTTCTGTGCCACCTGGTCAGCACTCTTGTTTAAATGAAGGTCTACCTGCTGAGCCATTCGTCCATGGAGCACCTGTGGAGCCTGCAAGCTGTGTGCTCATGCTCGTAGCATAAAAATGGTGGGAGGGCCATGCAGTTTCCTTCCCTTCCATTATGTGCTGATGAGATCTGGCACAGTTTGTAGGCAGCCATGCTTTTCTTCATCAGGGGGAATCAGATGATTTTTAGTTGTCCATTTAAGCAATGTACAGCCTCCCTGATTAAGCTTTTCGTAAGCTTTGGTTGAAGACACTTAATATTCCTATCACTCAAACAAAGGTAGAACTAACATACTGGTGAACATCTGAGTGTTCTCATTTCCCAGTTGATAATAATTTTTTTTTGAAAATGATAAATAAGGATTTACTGCTACAGAATTTTACAGACAATGATAAACATAATGACACTCACGACCAACATCCCTGACAGTACCAGCAGAATCCCTTCTATTCATCTTTTCATTTACTCTAAATTGTAAATCTCAAAACAGCACATTGCGAAAAACACTCATCAGCTTCTCTATTTAGCTGAGAGCATCTGGGCAGCTGGCTCAGTTTTTCTTTCCCAGATAACATCTTCACTCTTCTGTAGAGTTCAGTGGGTGTGTAATGTGAAAATATATCCATGGTATGAGTTGGCATGCAGATGAAGAATTTAAATATAGGTCCAGCTATTATTGCCCTAAGCAAGCAAATGCCTTGGAACTAACTATATTCAGTTACTTCAAAGTGTTGTACTTAGAAAATCTCATTGCTTTATTAAAGGTATAGAAGCAGAAAAAGGTGATTTTGTTTGAATGTGCTTGCAGGTCTCCACTGAGGAAGGAGTGCAACACGCTGCTCTCATTATGCTGCTCTTATAGCTGAGNAATAATATATATAAATATATATATAAGGTTCCTGTTTCCTTCTTGCCAGAGAACCTAGGTGCAAAAAATAAGAACCGGAATAACTGTGTTTTGGAAAAAGAATTAATCTTGGTAGTGATACTAGAACATAGCAAACTTCTCAGTTGATTAGGTTGTTGTTGCAGGGACAGAGGTAGAACATCATGCAAATAGTGAAATTACCTTTCCCAAGGCAAGGAACACAACTGAGGACCGGGGTACCCCCAGTGTTTACAGACTGCTGTTCCTACAAAAGCACAAATCTCCGTACTCCCATCTGGTGCATGCAAGACATGGGAGAGCAATGTAACTTCTTTTTTATGATTTATTTTTTTGCTTGTTTGGGTTTGTTTTTGTATCATCTCTCTGTTACAGCATTGTGAGGGATTTCAAGCTGAAAGAAAATGTTTCAAGGTCCATACTGTGCTAATACTGCAACACCTGTGAGATTTTCAAAATGCAGAGACAACAGTTTCTTAATTGCTGTAGGTCTACAACTGAAGAGGGCAAACACTCAGCTAGAACTCTTCATAAGAAGGCATTGAGCTAACAGTCAGTCAGTGAAAGTGAACACTGCTGGGTTATTTTCTGCTGTGAAAACAATAGACCCAAAATGATTAATATTGCTCATGAAGCTAAAAATGATCATGAGTGAAATGAAGTATGGGGGAGAACAAAAATACTTAAAAATATTAACTTTTTAATTTTTTTTTTTTTTTTAAAGGATTTAGGAATGCAAGTGAAAGACAATTATTTATTTATTTTTCTAAACCAAAAAAAAAAGACCAATAGCTAGCCTCATAGAGAAAATGGAACTTGGTTAAGAAAGAGAAATCAAAATATATAAAAACGGGGAAGAAAAAGAGAAAGCAGACAGGCATGAATTTAGTAATTGTGGGAACCTGCCAAGAGAAGCAAAACCAGGTGAGTATAAAGAGTTTGTCAATGTACCTATGAACAATAAGAAGGCTTTGAATTATTTCTGTCTAGAATAAAAGAAACTCTGATAGTAGTTTTTATTGTTGTTTTTGTTTTGTTTTCTGCAGTGGAGACGGTGAAATTATCAGTAAGATAAGCAATATATATTTATGCCATCTAAGTAAAGCAATCCGAGACGAGCTTTCTTAGAGCTTTCCCTGGCCCTGAGAAGACAGTATTAAAACTGGTAGATTTTTCATCGAAATACAATGAATTACATTAACTTCTGAATTTTAACATATGAGAAGTGATGTTTGGTCTATATGAATTATTCTACATGATAAATCATCTTATCCACATCTGTATGATCAATGTATTTAAGGACAGCACTGAGATTAATGAGAAGTTACATGAACAGCTTGCATTTGCAGTCATGAGATTCCTTCATGGAAATGAAAGCGTTGTTAGTTTGAATAGATAAGAAAGAAAGGGTGAAAAATGTAAAAGATGAAAAAAGGAACAGCTCAAAATGATCAGTACAGTACTCACACACACATACAAAATTACAACTATAATGTCACTATATAGATGCCAAATATTTGTCTGTTTTTCCTTCATGTGGCTACCTACCTTCCTCTGTCCAGCAAAGACATCAGACAGAAGATTTTACATTTCTCCTAAATGAAATGTAGGAGATGAAATATCTTACTGAGAGCTTTTCAAATGCTTCGCACCTACTTTTATAATACCATTCTGAAAGCCAGAACTGGAGAAAAATAAAATCTTATTATTCCTGAATAAGAGGGGGCCTACGGTTAACACAAAAATGGTTCAGACAAACAGAGGCTGCAGAAAAGGTAAAGGTTTTTTAAATTCTTTACTGAAAGTAGAGTTTTCCAAGTTTTCCATTTCATTCTAGGACTTGCATGAAGTAATGTCTTTTTTTTTTTTTTTTTAAGTTCTGCTGTCAAGTGAATAAACATTTTCCAGCTTTGATGGTTAATGAGTGGGCATTTGAGAGGCAGGAAATAAAGGTGATACTGCAATGCTGAAATCCACACCATATAAGAGGGAAAAACTTTGTTACTTTGTTCCCTGAACTCTTTCTGTAGGACTGCAGAGCTACATTATTCATCCATTACTGACATCCCTCTTGCAGTTCGGACTTAAGTGTTACTAGAAAAAGATTAGACACCTTGGTATGATGCCAAGTAGACTCGGTATCACATGTGGAAAATACTACTGTGAGGCAGCTGCATCTGATCTTCAGTACATTTAAGAATTTGTAAGCTGTAAATGCCACATTAAAAGAGGAAGAGCTGAAAATTGCATTTGATCTGACAACGTCAGTCACAGTAGATACCAAAATAATATTGCTAACTTTGATATTTATGTGTTATTTTAGTAAAGGATCTTATCTTGCAGAAGGATAGAGTGTTCTTTCGCAAAAGTGGCAAAACCACCGTAATGTTTTACTTGGTGAGTTTTAGGCTTATTATTTTTACCTGTTGTTTGGAATGTTGACTTATTTGCTGAGGATTAATAGAAGAACCAGTAGCCCCACTGCACTGTTTGAAGAAGAATTTGCCTAAGGCACTGCTCTGGCCTGAGAGACATGGTTCAGAGGACCTGGAGTGAAATACTGCAGTATGTCTCAACTTTGTCTGAGTACCACTGGTAATGGAAACAGAGTCACCATCACAGCACAGAGCTCAGATGGTTGAATCTGCCCTTCTTTTTCGTCGGCTGATCAGGCTCACCAAAGCTGTATCTATGCTAAGAGCACCAGCTTTGGGGAGCGATGGCTGGGAGCAGGCTGGGTGGCTCATGTCTGCGCCTCTTAAGGCTTAGTCCTCTACAGCAGGTTAGCCCAGGACATGCTACGCACACCTTCATCACCAGTTTCTCCTATCAACTTAAGACATCCTCCAAGCTGTGTCAGGGGAGGTTTAGACTAGACGTCACGAAAACTTCTCTACCATGAAGGTGCTCAAACAGAGGAACAGGCTTCCTAGTGAGGTGGTCCTGAGGTGGTCAGCCAGTTAGACACGATGATCTTTGTAGGTCCCTTCCAGTTTGTATTATTCTATTCTGTTCTTTTCTACTCAAATGAATGAGATCTTTGTTACTTTTCCTCTTCAAAGTGTGTGCAATAATACTACAAACCCTAGGCTGGGAGTTTTGTTACTGGGCATGCTTTGCATGATCTTCAGTGTGGCAGAGGCCCAAACCATGTCTTGGAAATATCTAGTGTAAGTTGTCCAGAGCCAGAGAAAAACAACAGCTCTGTAAAAGAAAAGGCACAACACTGTGCAAGTTCATGGTCCCTCTTATTTTACCTAGAAGGATGAGCTTTAACCAGACCAATTAGTTTCAAATCACCTCAAGTCTTTTACACAACTTTGCAGAGTCTAACATGATTGCTCCCTGTCTTTCAGCATTAGATACTGGTTTGCACCCAGTCGCTTTTGGCTGTCCAGCAGCTGGTAGGAGCCTTCTCTACAGGAATTAGCAATAGTGGAGCTCACTGGTATCACTGTCAAACTTTTCACCTATGGACCAAGGACTTACTGAACATTAAGGATGAGCTTCTCCCCTTTCCTAAAGTCTTCTACATCTTCTACATCAGCATGAACTGTGAGAACAGGTGGACTGTCCTGTTCCTGATCTGCCCACCAGGAGAGCAAGACTTGATCTTCAGAGCTAAATATTTTTTTTTCTTTCTCTAATCTTAGAAAACACATTTTATAATGTTTTGCCACAGAGTTATCTTATTTTACCCTTCAAATTTCTTTTGAGAGATTGTGGAGGAGGTTGATTTCTGGCATTAAACTGTGGGTCTGCGAACAGGCAGTGTGTGTGTGTGAGCGCTACACGCAGCAAGGCTGCTGAGATAATGTTTGCTAATCATATCACGTTATGAACTTCTGAAGAGTTCCAAAGAATGCAAAGGCTGTGGTAAGGCTGGGCAGTAATATCATCTGCCCCTGCAGTCTAAATAAACCAGTTCTGAAAGATCAAAATAACAGCTTCCAAAATATTGCATTTAAAATTTGCCGCTCTCTATATATTGGGAATACAGTCTTCTGTTCCCACTTAAGGTCCTTCTGTTCTCATGCAACCATTTACTGGAAGATGTCCCTTCTCACCACACAGTTCATTTTCTCTCCCACTTGCACCAGTGCTGCATGATATTCCTCAGCATTTGCTGTAGAGTACATATTCCCTTTGTATCCAAAGTCATGTTAAAATTAAACAGCAATGAGTATTACTTAAAAAGCTGCGTTCCTGCAGATAGAAAAATATAAATAATTAAAAAAAAAAGATTTTTTTTTTACTCTGAATAGTTTGCAGCAAAATTTAGACAGATTTATATACATAGAATGGTTTACCTGAGAGTATGATTGCAAGCAAAGAACAACTGCACAAAGGAGGAAGTTTTCAGCAGCGATTTCAAAGGCTGTTGACGAACTATGAATGAAAGCTGTAAAGGCTGCGGTGGGGACCAGATTACTCATAAAATATCTAGAGGAGGTGCAGAGATGTTAACTTCAAAATGCTATCATATGCAGTTAGGTGATGGAACAGCATTTTGGGATACATATCACATAATGTTGATCATCTAGTAGTTGTATGTACAATCAAGGCAGGTTGTCTAGATTCATCTTACCTATAACAAGTATCCAAAGGAGGAAGGAAAAATTACCCATTGTGAGTCTCTCTTTCCACTGAGGGAGGCAAGTGCTTAATTGTGTAAGTGCTAATTTCTAGATGTATAAAAATGGGCTGGATGTATCCTGCCTTCAGGATTAGGTTGCACCTAAATACAGATGCAACCTAGGCAAAGATGGGATCTTCCATCTTTCTCTTCCATGTTTCTGTTTGCATATCCATAAAGTCACCATTCAGTAATGTCTTCTGAGGAAGAGAAAGCCTTGGAATACAATGGCTTATGCAGGACAATGTCTTAAAGACAACATGTATAGGATCCATGTGAGTGACCATGGTTATCTATATCTAATACATCTAAGTTCCTAAAGTAGTCAATAGAGATCTAACCATTGAAATAAGGATCATCTACGCAAATGTAGGCATCTGGTTTAAGAGGAGAGGAATGCCACCCTCAGTTACATTAACTGGCTTCATTTCCTTTGACCACCTGAGGAATTGGTTTAGATGTGGTTGTTTGCAGTGCAGAGCATTTGAACAGGACAGATCCCACCCTTAATGTGTTAATGTGTTTAATTTTGCTGCTTGTAATAACAGCCATATTGAAGAAGAAAAATGGCTATACCATAAAAATAAACACTTTTAAAAATCAATAACAACATCATTTAACTGTTTCCAGATTCCCAGGTAATTTAATAATTTGTTGGTGATACTAGTGAAAAAGTCCTGGGAACAGATGATTTCATTTCGGGATTAAAATGAGAAAGGCCACAAAAGCAGCCAGTAGAAATAATTTCTGCTTCAATTGAAAGATAAAGCAGTCCCTCAAAGTGCTAATTCCCAGCTCTCAGAGGCTCAGCACTTCCCACTATCTCTTCAGTTAGGATTGTACGTGCTGAATCTTTCTCAGAAGAGATTTAACGTAATTGCTCCAAGGACCTTGTTGCCAGACTAAAAGCATCAAGCTGCCCACAGGCCAGTTACAGAGCCTAAATGCTAAACTACTAAATCAAATTTGCTTCAATGACTTGGAAACTTTTGATAGGAGTAACATCCTTCTGCCCAGGAAATTAGGCCTCCCAATTTATGACTTTGTTAAATATTTAATCATGAATTAACAACACATAATACCATACTAAAACATTCCACTTGAGATCAGGGACCAGAAAGTTTATTTGAGCCTACAGTCCTGCTAGACAAGATTTGTAGCATACATTTATAAAGACAGCTGGTACTTTCACAAAAGGTACAAAAAAGTTTCCCCTCACTCACAGATCCATCCATCTTACAAAATGTTTTAATTCTGTTATTTTCAGAACTTACAACTTGATGGCAAAACATGTTTAGCGTGACCTCCTAGAAAGCTAGATATCAAGAAAGTAAAAAAAGATGAGGTTTTGTTTACCATCACTTTCAGACAGTGACTTTGGGGAATTTGATCGGTTGTGTTTCAAGTATTGAAACGTATCCACCAAAGAGCGTGGCAGTAACATTTCTGTAGTTATTTGGATTCATCCAAGGATACTTCAGAGGCAAATGGAAGGAAGGCAGAAAAAGATGTGAAACAGAAATCTGTAACACTTGGGCAGCAGACATCTATTTGCCACTGTTATCTTGTGATTGGCCTGTATGCAAGGACATTCCGATGGAGTAAGGGCAGACCTCCATTTGGACTGCTTATAGGCTCTTAACCACTGGTTAGGGGAACAAGTAATCTATCTGCCTTTGAGTGCATGGGTAGGTGGCAAGAGCAGCAGAGGTTTCTTCTCTCCTACAAAAGCAAACTTCATCTTGGCATTTCCTTACTTGTGAATGTTTGACTTTGCAGATTTATTTGCCTATTAATCTAGCAAGAGAAGGAGTTGAGAGAGGAGAGAGGGAACGCTAATGGAAAATCCTGTGGCTTTTTTAAAAAGGAAGCTGACCTCCTCCAGGAAATCCATTATATAGCATTACAGCGACCCACACAGTTCATCAGCAGAGTTTAGCTCTTTGCATCCTTTTGAGTTAGTAGTACATTTGTCAACTTCCGCATAAATCAGAAAGAAGGAACAAAGCCATATTTTCCAGCAGTATTTAAAGATGACAATAGAGGAGTCCTAGGAATCCTGAACCCATTCTGCACTCCATTTGCTATAGAGCCTTCTGACCACATTCACATTTTGCTTGTCTTCTTCCTTTATACAGACAGGAGGGAAATCACTGCTGTTTCCACACTGTTGTTTTATTCTGGTCACCTCCAGGTGACCACAGTTGCTCTCCTCTCAGTCCTCAACACTATCTGTATTAGAAACTTTGCTGTGTCATTTCAGCTAAAAGCAGAAGAGAAAACATCTTCTCATGGTTCTGGTGCCACAAGGGCCCTCACCAGCCAGGGAATAATTTGCAGAGCAAGGCTGGCTCACTTTGTGATCTTTAAAAAGAAAAGTGCCCTTGCCCCTTGCCAACCTTGTCTCATGTAGGACAACGGAGGTCCTTCAATGCTTCTTCAATCTTCAGAAAACTTATCTGTCAGCTTCTGTTGGAGGCAACCTTCTGTTGCCTGCCCAGCCTCAACTGGGACCTCCGTCCCTGCACCCTCTGCCCATGGAGCTCCACCAAGGCTCAGGCCTGGGCCCCCACCTTGCCTGTACCGTGTGGTAGGTGGACAGGCCTCTTGCTGGTCCTGCCTCATGGATGAATCTTGCACCAGTGCTGCAGGTAGCTTGTCTCCTGGGTGGAGACCTCATGTGTATTTTGTAGCTTGTCTCTAGCCCTACTCTTTTGGCTTCAAAGCTGGGCTCCCTCAGTGGGATTTGGCCTTGGTTTATCACATGCTGTGTAGGGTCCCCAGTTCTGTCTGCTGAACTCAGCCTCATGGGAGTGTGCCACTTGAGCAACACACAACTCCTATACCAAGTATGCATATAATGTGTTCTAGTGTCCAAACCTATGCAGACCTCCACCCTTGTCCCTTTGTGTCTCCTGAATAATGGCAATTCCCTCCTTCAAATCAGGAATGAGATAACAATCAAAACAATTTCTATTAAAGTTCTTGTTTCATTTTCTATTAAAAGGATTTCAGTTGTCTTGTAATGGGAGAAACCTTAAATCAGGTGTTAATACCAGAGCTGTCGGGAACAAAATGGGTAAAGTTTTATTTTATTGATAATAAACTTGATTTATGAGTTATCATTAAAATATGCACATTGTTATTAGCTATATTTAGAGCAGCACAGAGCACAATGTTTCCTATATGACAACAGAATTTGCTTTACATTCACATAAATTCAAGAAAGAGATTCTTTATTTCTTCAGCAAACAATACCCACAGTTACCCTGTTATTGGAAATTCAAAGTAAATGTCTTTCAAATTGTTGGTTGTGTTTGTTTTTTTGCCATTAAAACAAGTTTTTGGAAGCCTACAAAATCTTCTATTGCCCACATAACTCATTAGCTTACAGAAGCAGTTACTTAAGTTTTCCGTTATCATATATCAGATTTTCAGAAATTGTGTTTCCTAGAATGTGATGTTTTTTATCAAGAAAAATGAGTTACCATTCACTCAAGCATCAAAAAGAGTGACGTTCCTGATGCTTAATATAAGTATAGCACATACGATTTCTTTTGACAAAATTAGGCTAGTTCCTTACTTGAGCCATATCTGGATAAATCTGGAAAAGTACTAATGAAGTCAGGACTTATTCTAGATTTACAGCTTCATAGGTGAGATCACATTTAGGACACGTAACTCCTCCAGGAGCTAGGGTTATTTCTTTCATCTCATTTTGCCAAGAATATTGCATACTACTATGGCATTGATTCATGATCCTAATGTTGGATGAATGAATGATGAATGATGATGAATGAAACCTTTCAATCAATATAATTTAAAATTATAATTTACAGTAAATGAACTCAGGCGCTGTAATTTCTGTTTTCTCTGATAGAATTTGCCATACATTTTTTTAACAAATGAGGAATGGAACCATCAAAGGTATAACAACCTACCCATAGTGTTAGTCCCGGTAGAGCAAAAAAAAAAAAAAAAAAAATTATCTGAGGAGTGTTAAAGCACACAACATAGGCCCTTGATTTAGCACTGTGGTTTGCATTGATCCTTCTTAATTTGAAAGACTTAACACAGGCACCTAAATTAAGAGAATAAACTTAATTTGTGTCTCTCTATAAACAATTACATTAAAAGAGGCTGTTATTTCCAAAGACCAGGTCAATGCAGTTAAGGTCTAAATTGCTTTCTGTAACCCAATTGTTCCTCTCCAGCTCCAAAGACTCTGACTGCTTCAACAGACACAGAGAGAAAACATTGCAATGGCAAAGAGAGGTGCCTGTCTTAGCTTACCTGTAGAAGCTCGCCTGAAAATAACCTGAGTTCAGTTTTATCAAGCTTTAACAGTTGCGAAGACTTGGATTTACAGTCTAGGCTACATTCAGAGGCTCCTGCACAGTTACTAGAGAAGAATAGGCACTTCTTAATTAACCCCTAATGTGAGTATATTAAACAGGTAGGATGAATTGCCCTCCAAAAGTACCCATCCCCTTTCATTAGGCAGAAACAGTTGAAGATTATTACATTCTTAATATAATTCCCTACCTGCTCTTCAGGTTGTTTTTTTTTTTTAGAACTGCGCATATAACTCCTTGTGGTTCACAGCTGCATGCTGTAGGTATCTATTGAGAACTGAGATACCCTCCTAGGTCCTTTGTGGTGCCAGAAACAGGATAAACTGCTGCTCTCAACAGCACATGATATGCCTGGGCAGTGATGCCTCACTTTAGAAAGCATCCATCAACATAAAGGAAGGAAGCTCTTTGCGGAGGAGTTCCACCAGACAGGATATGGTGAGTTGGCTCTCTGTGTTCCTCTGTGGTGCTGGTCCACTGCAGACNCCATATCGTTGAGCATTTTGAGCCAAATCTTGTTGGCTGTGCTTTCGTAAATTGTCCCACTGAAGTCACCACAACTCCTTGTGTGTGAAAGACAGACTTTGGCTATGGAAAATATATGTAGCTGCTTTAGGTAGCAATTAAAAAAAAAAAAAAAAAAGAAAAATTAACATGTAAATAAATTACAAGCCATCTTATTGAGAAACACTCCAACATGAAAAGACTTGGAAAACTACAAACAATTAATGTATGTCTTTTTTTTAAAAAAAAAAAAAAAAAAGAAAACAAAAAAGCTTCACGTACTGAATCTATATTTCCTGAGTAAACTACATGAAATATTTTAGATATGACAAAAAGGCCTGTAGTGCCAATTAGATGGCTCCAAATTAAATAAGAAACTCTGAAAGCCTATCTCATTCACTGTTGTCATTGCCACTGTATATTTTTGTGCCAGTATATGAAAACACTTACACATTTAGGGCTGGCTGCAAGCCAGCATATGTGTGTATATGAGAAACAACAGAACTTCACTCTACTGTAAAGGCTCCACAGGGTTATCAGCCCTTCCACTTGTTCTGGTGCCTATAAATAGACTAACTTTTAGTTACTGTACAATTGCAGCCACCATACAATTTTTGGAGGAAGAGCTGAGGAGTAATAGCATAGGCAGAAACAGCCAAACCACTTTTACGAACTGGTTTAGAGCACTTAAACACAATGTCTAGAGTTAGTAATGCTCATTCCATCAAATAACATGAAAAAAGAAAACCCTGTTTTCTTTGCTTGGCTTCGAAATATAAAGAAAATGCAAGCCCTCAGCCTTAGTGACCAGCCACCCTTGGATTTAAAAATAATAATAATAAAAACACAACAAAAAAAAATTAAACCAAGACGCCCAGACTTAGTGTTCATTGCACCTGCTATTTTTGAGCCCCCTGCTGGCAGGAATCTTTCTAAAACAGACCTGTTTAAATTAACACAAGAAAGTGTGAAAGAAGCAAGCTAAATATGCAATCAATCATCAGTGATTCGAGTCAAAATCTCATTCTGTCTGTGCTACAATTACTTTTCCAGGAAAAGAGCTATCTTCTGTTAGTTTCCTTAGCCATTGTTTGTTTCATTTTGTTTTCAAGTCCCCCAACCATATAAAGAACTTTTAACATTTTGTAGACAAAAGGAAACCAGCTATTAACATCTGGGGTGCCCGGCACTGACTTCCATCCTATCAGTCCACCTGCCCTGATCCATAGATCAGGATCCTTCAGATCCATTTAACAGTCCTTGTTCTGCATCCCTTAGAAGCCTCTGTGCATCTCCATAGAGCACACAACAGTGTGGTTTATCAAAGGATCCAGTCAAATCTGAATGAGTTAATTCAAACTCTTTCCAGCTGTTTCTAATAAAGTGTCAAGAATCCTTAGCCATTCCCGGCATTACTAAATCCTAAATCTTACCAAAATTACCTGGAGTATTTCTCTAATCTTTGTCAGGCCCAAGCAGGCTTATCCTAAACATGCAGAGTGAATTATGTCTTATGTCCCTGAGACAGTTCCCTGTGCAAGAAGGGCTCCTTTGTCCCCTTTACTTCAGAGGTGTCTGACCCCAAGGTGCCTGTCCTGCTCACTTCTGTGCTTCCTTCAGTTGCCAAAGCTTACAGCACCTACCTGGTTGGACTAGAGGCACTGCAGAGCAGCTGAAGCCCAGTGGTATGAGTGAAGGACAGTAAGACCATGAGAGCAACAAGTGCTTGTTGAAGGCCAGACATTCAGGGAAGGAGAAGAAGCCACTGGGCAAGATGGCAGCTGGCCTGGGGTTTTTTGCTCTAACTATGGAGGGGGACAATCCTTAGAGTGTTGGGTTTTTTTAATAAGCTGAGGCAGGAGGAGTCAGGTGATAACAGCAGATCTTGCTGACTCCTGAATAGTGAAGAAAATGGGCTGAGTTCCTGGCCAGAACTTCACCAGCCAGGAAGGTTCTCATGTGTGTCTTTGAGGAGTGATTCCCATAGGTGACTTACAAACGACACACGAAAGAAGGATCCAAGGCAATACGAAGGGTGGGATTCAGGTGCCTAAATATGCCCAGAAGCATTTTTTTAGATGTCTTTGTGTATTCTGCCTTGCCCCTGCTGCACCAGGAGACTGCGGGTGGTTCTCAATAGGTCCTGTGTCATATTTACTAACCCAGGGTGATGTCTAATATAACAAATAGCACCTAAGATAGTGCTAGATGCTTATGCTTAGGCACATGAATCACTCTCACGCTCTCTAACCAGCAAGTCTTGAGGTGAGGGTATTTGAATTAAAAATGTGAAGTGCCAAATAACTGATTTTCCAGCATTTTTACTTTATTTATTTTTGAAGTAAACAAGATTTTATATTAATGTTTCCTGAGAGATTGTATAATACCAGCATGACAAGCTACACAGGTAATGCCAAAGTCTAAGGAATGGACAGATCAGCCCCTGAGAGATAACTGGGGTGGTCTGATCAGCTTCAGATATCACCATTCACCCTGTCTGAATGCTTGTTAGGGCAGAAATTTACTGCTTCAAATAGATCAAACTGGGAGAGTGGGGGATGTTTGTAAGCGTGTGCTCTTGGGTAAAAGGGAAAGGAGGAAAGGAGTTTAATCAGTTCTCTCCTGAGCCCTAGAGTTGAATGATCATGCTGGCTCTGGCTTGTGAGATTCTTCTAGCAACAGTACGTTGAGTAGCAATTTGGGGTTCACCAAAAAAGTATTCTATTTAGGCCAGTATCACTTCTCTGGACATATTCTTGCCTTCAGCTTCACAGACAAGAGGAACTGCCTTAGCAATCTCCTTTCTGCACCAAAATAATCTTGTGACATGAGCAAGCACACGTTGGAGCTGGTATGCAACCAGGCAGGAAAAAAAAAAAAAAAAAGGCCTTTTAGCCTTGTATCGGGCACATTTTGAATGCTTTACAGGAATTTCAGGCAGTACAGCCCTGGAATTACTCCAGGACAGTCCAGACCCCCTCCAGCCAAAAACAGGATGTCATTGCTTAGTTGGCACATAATGCAAGGGTTTAGCAAGGATCGCTAAGATATGCATCTAAGAGCTTTAAACAGCACTTCTGGAATACAGCTTGAACTGCATATTTGCACTGAAGCTCAGCAAGATTAGGAAACCTTTGTTTACTATTCTATCTCTAGTGTTTTTTTCACTGGGAAAGATTAATACAGTAAAATGTATTTAGAAATTGAAAGAAAAAAATAATAAAACCTTACCTGCTAATGAATCTAACTCTGTGTGTATAGTGGGTCATTTACATCTACTGCTTATAAAAGCAATGTTTCATATAAAACAGGCTTCATTTATTATGTGCTTTGTTTCTTTTGAATCTTCAGATCATACGCTTTGCTACTTTTTTTCCTAGTCAAAAGCCCTTTATTAGTACAAGGGACCTCCTTAAAAACAAGGAGCATACTTGTGAAATTTCTTATCATGGAGACAGAAAGCCATTTTGCTGATGATTCTGTTAGACAGTCTGCTTGGAAATCAATGAGAGTGGGTATGAAATGTAGCAAACAGGAATATCAATTATTAGAAGGAAAGATAACCAGAAGTCCAGCAAAACAACTAACCACTGGTAACACAGATGTGTTCTGATTTCTGAAAAGTCTAGTTTCAGGGCAACATTCATCTTTCATGCACACATATAAAGCAAGAAGGCCAACGGTATCCTGGGATGCATTAAAAAGAGTGTAGCCAGCAGGTCTAGGGAGGTGATCCCTCCACCTCTACTCAGCCCTGGTGAGGCCACATCTGGAGTACTGTGTCCAGGGCTGGGCTCCTCGGTACAAGAAAGACAGGGATCTCCTGGAAAGAGTCCAGAGCAGGGCCACAAAGATGATCAGGGGTGTTGGAGCACCATCCTTATGAGGAAAGTGAGAGAATTGGCTTCTCTTCAGCCTGGAGAAGAGAAGACTGAGAGGGGATCTTATCAATGTTTACAAATATCTGAAGTAGAGGAGTCAAATAGATGGGGCCAGGCTCTTTTCAGTGGTGCCCAGTGACAGGACAAGGAGCAATGGGCAAAACGAGGAACATGTGAAGTTCCATACAAACATTAGGAGGAATTTCTTTGTTGTGAGGGTGACAGAGCACTGGAACAAACTGCCTAAAAACCTGCCTGGACGCTTTTCTGTGTAACTATCTGTATGGAACCTGCTTTAGCAGAGGGGTTGGACTAGATGCTCTCCAGAGATCCCTTCCATCCCCTACAATTCTGTGACTTTGTGACGCTGTGATAAAAACAAACAAACAAGTAAAAACCCCCACCTTTTTGCCTTGGCCTTCTTTCTTATGTAACAAAATGTCCTCTAAGAATTTGTTATATAAATACATGTTTTTGCACAGCCAGCCTTCTTTATCACTGCAGTCTCTCCAGTGCCATGTCAGATGGATGTGTTACCATCAAAGAGAGTCTAACTGACATCTCAGCCTTTAGACTGTATCATGAAGGATCTTCTGGGATTTAGCTTGTCCCTCCTCAAGCGCGCTATGTCTGTGTCGTTGCTTAGAGGCAGAGTAAGAAGTTTTGATCTGCACTGTCTCTATTTATGATTGACTAGGAGAGATTGCATGGCTTCCCCAGGCAATCTCCTTTGTTTAATTAGACAAATAGGTATTAGGTCCTGGTTGAGTTAATCCCACCCTGGGGCAGAGAAATGCACTATTTGACCATCTGACATCCTTTTTAGTCCTACCTTTTCCTACAATTCTGTGATTCCTTCCTGATAAGAAGGCTGGTGGGCTCTTCAAAGGGTTAGGCACTGGAAAGAGATGAGGATGAAAGACTGAAGCTGTAAATATATTTAGAACCTTCAACTTCATTTATTTCTATGCAAGATGCATTCAGTTATCTGAGGTAAAGTCAGACCATAAATTGTGCAGAGATAGACAGTCTCTCCTGAATAGTACTTAGACTATTCAGGCTTAGACCTCTGAATATTACAACTGCAGTTCAAGGTATACATGATAAGCTACAAAGCTGAGTTATGTCTGGTAGCATGCTGCCTGAATGATCATATTTCTGTAGAACTGGGATCCTTTGCCATTGATTCAGAAATAGGAGAAGTTTTCTGAATTACTAATTTCAAATTTAACACCATTACATAAATAAACTAGCATAATTTGGACTGCTGCAACTCCTTGAACTGATCCTTCCTAAGATCACTTCACATCCACAGTTGCCTGCCATGTGAAGAGACTACTGAAAAGGTTTTAAGTATCAGTGCTCTGTAAATAAAATCCTTACCAAGGAATATATAATATAAAAAATGATATGCCTCTAAAAAAACTTGAGTATCCAGGGCTGTCCCATGTTGAGATTTATGAGATATAAATTCTGAGCATTTTATTTTATGTTCATGTGAAATGCATATATACTAGGGATTCCCCTTCTTTATTTAAATTACATGCTTAGGGCTCAGGTTTTATCTTATCTATAGGAATGCAAAGCAGACATATTTCCATCACAATCAGTGGTATCAGAGTGAGTCTTACAATAATTGTAACACCATTTACAGTGAAATAAGAAATGAATGCTTTGGGTTGGGTTAAATTGAGTTGTCTGTAGGTGTCTGTAGTGAGGTACCTATCTTACTAAGTTCTCACTGTAATTAATGCAGAAAAATATTTTTTTTTCCATTAATTCAAAGGTCATTTAACCTGTTTTAGATTCAAATTCAGGGTTAAGTTAAGTGAATTCTAGGAACATTTATATCTGAGTAAGCAGCACAGTTCCTAAGCTTAGATTCAGGAACTCATCAACTAGGAAGGAAGAAGTTTGCTTTAGCACAGTATAACAAGTTTGGTATGTGAATGTATGTCAGAGCACGTTATTCTGACCATATACCTGGAAGTCCTTCCCCTTTGTCAGATGGCAACTCTGTCTCCTGTGGGTTTGTGTAAACAAATTAAAATCATATATCCTTTTTTATGAAGAAACAGACCTGACTGAAAGTCACTCAGCATTAGAGAATGCTAACTCAACTAGGTGAATATGTTACCAGGAGTGAATCACTGCCAGGAAAACATTCAGAAACTGTCTTTCAAAAACTGTCATCTTATTTTGTTAGGTCAACATCACAGATGAATGAAAGTGTTTGAGTAAAGTGTTGCTAAGCACATTAATTTTGCTTACAGAATGTCCTTTTCTACAGCACTGACACTAAAGAGTGTATTTACTTCAAGTGAAATCTCAAGACTTGGCTGGCACTTTGGAGGGTTATTTTTAAACTCATCTGTTTACAAACCTATGGAGTTAGTTGGTCATGACCTAGCTGTACAGCCTTGCAATAACTGAGTAATTTTGTCTTTGTTTTGACTACATTACAACTTGGTTACTAAATTAAAGATGTTCCTTTTTGAATTAGCTTCTTCATGTATCAAGGATTTTCCTGACATTTGTCCAATAATAGAAAAATATGGCTGGATCATTGGGTTTATTGCACCTACCCCTATATAAAGAGCTTGTAAGTTAACCTAAGATGTGGTATGTCTTACTGCATCTTGAAAATCTTTGCTTTTTTACAGTTTGTTAGATTGTATTTTAACATAGTGTTAATCTAACTGACATACTACTATTCATCATGAGACTCTGCTTCTATTCTAAAAGTTGTGTATGTTTGTTAAGCTAGATGGCTGTGTAAACATCAGAAATCAGGCAGCACAAATAGCCCACCCCACTTCCATTCAGCTTTTTAGTTTATTTGGATAATCTCTAATAAAACTGTATACGTATGTATATTTATGTCATATAAGATCAGTGTTGGTAAGGTAGACTGTGCCATTTAATATGCAGCAGTTTATCTGAGGTTGTGCTTTTGTGGTGTGTAATCAGCAAAATTTCAGATATGGTAACCTCCAATCATGAGCACTATAGAAGAATAAGAACAATATGAAAGGCATTGCATCTCACAAGCTACCCTCCAAAACCATTTTTCTTTTAAGAAGTATTTGCTTTGAATACTGTAATTTCAGGACATTGTAGAGCCTCTAACATATCATCCCTCTTCAGAGAATGTGCCATTACTCCCACTTTATAGCGTACAGCAAAAAAGATTAATAAGCAAAACATATAAAAATTAGTCATGTGATATAAATGATGTTTCAGGCTTCCCACAGTGTACACCTGGCCACTGTGAAAGGATGATTCAGTCCTCATGTCTTTGACAATCCCATCTTTAGGATGGAAAGAATCCTCTTTAAAACATGTCTCTATTTTCATCCCTTTATCCCCAGTCAGTGCGTCTGACTTACTCACTCAGGCTTTTCTTATAGTAAATGGAGACAGAGAGGTTTCCAGGGCATTATTCATCGTACTGTGAAGTCGATATCTAAGGTCAGTCAGAAGAACTGCAAATTAAAGCACTTTTCATTTCCATTAATCACAAAAGGAGTGATGAGCACAGAAGTATCTTCACTGTAGGCATCTGAAGTTGGATGTAATGAGATGCTTCCATTCAGGCACAACCTGCGGGAGGGTGCATATTTGAAGGGGACTGATATTTTTTGTGAATAGTAAGAAAAGCTCCCAGGAGTATTACTTTTCTCCTTCCTATGGCTTGTTTAATTTGCAGGCCTGAGATAAAGGGATCTGAGTCTCCACTTACCAGATTGGAAAATAATGCGTTCCTCCTCTGGAGCTTTCGATCTTGCATAGCGGGCCCTTTGCTAGTCTAGCTTTGGGAAGAACAGAAGGTTTCTTAAAACTGTGCTGTAGCCTGGCAGTTCGGATAAAAGGGAGAAACAGTTTAAATCCTGTTGAACTGTCAAAACCCTAAAATACACCTCCTGTGCTTCCTAAGAGGTTGCTCAGCCCAATAGTTCACTTGCACATATCAATTATGAAGAATATTAGTTTACCTCTTCTTTACAACAAAC
>VXAV01000606.1:54839-93887 GCA_013399715.1 Alectura lathami | reverse complement strand
GAGCTGCTGAGGCTGTAATTGCTGCTGATTGCTTGAAATAGCACCTCCAAATGATGGCCAGCGTGGCTTGTTTAATTTTAAACAAAGACTACAAATTGTGTTTGTCATTAGAGCTGCTGATTTGTTCAGGGAGACCTTTGGCTGGAGTCTGACTGAGAAGCATTTCTGTGGCTGGTAGGGATGGGACGATGTGCACAGCAGGGGGAAGGAGGGGGCTCAACGGGAGATGTTCAGTCTGTAAAATCAGAGCGGGTCATGATAACCCAAGCTAAGTCAGCGGAGACTTGTTGCAGGGGGCATGAAGGGGAAGGAAAGCAGCGCTGCACAGGGTGGCCTCCTCCAAAGACCCCTTCTACATCTCCCCATGCCCCTGGGTGGGGTGAGATCTGAAGGATCTCACCTGGTCAGAACGTCAACAGGTTCAGTGAACTGCTCAGAAGAGGAATTCAGCTTGGCAAAGAAATAGTCTTCACGGCTTTTGAGGTGGTGTGATGGTTTTTCCTTTTTTGTTTTTCTTGTATAAATGCTCCCTTAATGTTTAAATTTGCAGCCCTGCGGAGCTGTGCAGACTTCTCTGTGAGCTGAAAGCCCCGTGAGGAAGGGGATGCTGAAGGTGCCGTGGGAGCAGCATCCTGCGCTCTGTGGGGCCGACTTTCCTGCCCTGTGAGGAGGAAAACCCATTCCCACAAAAGGGGGCTCACTCGCACCCAGACAGCCTCTGGCACAGCCTGAGCCGGCGGGGCCGCGTCACCCCGCCTGCGCCGTCACATCGGGTTTGCAGCAGCAGCAGCGCGATTTCTAGCTCCTCTATTTCGGGAGGAGGGTGTGGGACGCGGTGTGAAGCTGCGTCCCCAGCGGGCTCACAGGCAGTGAGGCTGATTTCTGACACCCCAGAGGCTGGGGACCTCAGCCCGGCAGGGAGGAACGCGGCAGCTCTCACGGACACCTCGGCACCTTGGGGTGCCTTCCCTTTCCTCTTGCGCTTAGAGCTCACTTTGGCTTTCCTCCCCGCTGGCAGCGGTCCCGGCCGCGCCACGTGCTGCTTTGCAGCAGGGCTCGCTGATCACATCATCTCCCAGGCTCCCAGAGGGCTTCTGCTTCAGCGTGAAAAATATTGTTGTTGTCGAGGCACCGCAGTCCTGCGAAGTTGCCTCGAACCATTCTATAGTACTAAAGGTAATTTAATAAATGGTTATGGATTTTCCATCTCAGGGCCTTACCTCTCCTCAGGAGTTATTAACCCACAGTATTTATCTCAAGCAGCTCCAAGCTGCGTTTTATTATTTTTTTCCCTCGCTAGGATGGATCTTTGGTAAGGCACAAGTATTCATCAGGGAGTGTATCCTTAAGGATAGGCAGCGAATTCCCATCTAGGAGCGAAGCACCTGAGGCTGCTGCAAAACCCTGCCTCGCTTGGCCGTGGGGAGCACCTGCAGCAGGCACGGAGCGAGCGTGTCCCTCCTGTCCCCCTGTGTGGCATTAGGAACACGAGCAGAGCTACCATGAGCATGTACTGATGGGTAAAACAGGGAACATAATCTAAGTCATCGGGAGATATTTGGAAGTGTTAAACCATCTCCGTCTGTTGGCAGTGGCTGGCCGAACTGTAAACCCAGCTCCATCTGTAAAACGAGCCTCTGAGCTGGTTTGCTGAATTGGTCCTCGGTTTGCCTTTAGAAGCTGTTCAGGAGCTGGTCGTGCTGTCCTGCGGGGAACACCTGCAGCACGGCAGGGGCTGAGCCTCACCCCACGAGATCTGCAGCGTATTGGGTCAGAATGACCCAGCCTTCGTTCCCCAGAGCACTAACCGCCGCTGCTCCGGTGTCTGTCACCACTGACCCGCTCCATCGTCGCGGAGCTGCCCAGCCAGGCACACAGTTCCCATCACTGGCGGCTTGCAGGGGCCTCATCCTACCGAGGGGCCGCTCGGGCTCATCTGTCCCACGCAGGCTTCCCACTGCAGGTTGGTGTTCAGACACATTTTGTGTTCTAGGTTCAGCCCTCTGGTACCAAAATATTTCATCAAACCCCAACCGAAGAAAGAGGAGGGAGTCCTGCTGGAGCCCTCGGCATCTGCAGAGGGCAGCAACCGGGACGTGGGTTTGGAGGAGCCAGCCCAAGCCATGGGAGCAGCAGGAGAACCCGCTGCAGAGCCAGCAGATGCAGACGACCCCCTGGAGACACAGGTGGGTTGGCCGGCAGACCGACCGCCTGCGTTGCCTTCACCTCTGGGCGTCGCAGTGACAGCCACGGAGCAGGTGAGCGCTTTCCCAAAACCTGCTGTCTCCTGGCTTTGGAAACGGCTTTGGGTTTGCTGGCCGGAGGTTGATCCTGGTGGTGGTGGGAGCTGGTGCTTTGATCTGCAGCCTGGCCAACAAAAGCAGGAGAGGATCAGGAAATGCACGAATTAGCGTTAAGTTCAGGGAGAAGGGCTGCACCTGCTCGCATCCTGGTGTCGGCAGTTTTAGCGTCATGACTCTGCACGTTTCTTCTTAGTCAGGAGAAACGATATCCTGTGGCTGCAAAGAAAAGCCTGGCTGAATGCTGAGTTAGAAGCATGAAGTCTTTTTGATTTCCTGCTTGGCTGCCACGTGTGCACGAGTAAACCCAGGAAATCCAAGTGGATGTGCCTCAGTGGGATCCAAAACCGCCTCGGATCTGTCCTGCAGTTTGATCTTCTGCTGATGTCACTGTTTCGAGGCGCTATCTGTGTAACCTCCCCTGGGAGAAGGGAGATCGTAAGCTTGGAAACAGCGTGGCCAGCGTCTGTTGGAGTACATGCCTTGTGAAGCTGTGCTAGTTTTGAAGATGTGGCGATGACAGAAAGGGCGTTGAATCCAGGAGGCATGTTTGTCGTGCAGGAGGATGTCAGGGAGCAGGGGTCCTTTGTGCCTGGGTGCCATCTCGGCTGCGTCTAGCTTGGCAAGGTTCTTCTTTAACCGCTGAAATAATCACAGGAGGTCATCGCTGCTGGTTCAGAGAAGAGCCCGTGCGGGGGGGATGTGGATGTAGCCGCAGGCTGAACCACACAGCAATAGAATATCCCAAGTTGGAAGGGACCCACGAGGACGGACCATCGAGTCCGCCTCCTGAGACTGGTCTCACCCAGGGCAGCCAGCACCCGCTGCAGCTCCTGGTGCTCTTTTTCCAGATGTTACCCCCTGCTGCCAAGGAACTGGCGAGTGCTGCGGGGCCTCGGAGCCTGGTGCAGGTCGAGGAACTGATGGAGTCTGTGGACACCAAGCCCCTCACCTTGGGCGTGGAGGAGGTAAGAAGTATCTTCTTGGTCTGACTCCCACATTTCCAGTGTGGCCCTTACACGTGCTGATGGCCCTGGGTGCAGCTCAGGGTGGCCTCACGTCCCTCCGAGCGTAGTCGGCATTACTCATCCTGTCAGCGTTAACCAAGTGGGCAGCAGGAAGTTTTGCTGCAGCATCTTAATAGAGGGCAGCGTGCCAATCTGTGGGGGCGGAAAGCACGAGGAGCCACGTGGGCTGGGCTGGAGCCCTCCGCCAGCTCCAGGGCTCTCACCTCCAGGTCTCGTGTTTCTCCAAAGGCAGCTAAAGGCACGACCTCCCAAATTATGTTAATGTAATGGATTAATGAATGCATTAATTAGTGAGGGTGGGAGGAGATTTCCCCATGGTCCCTCCACTGGAAAGTGGACTGGCTGCAGCAAGAGGCTAGCATGAATTTGGCTGTCTGAGAGCCCCTGCAGCCATGTCCTTCGCTCCAAGCCGAAGCTCCAGGGCAGGATGGCTGTTCTTCAGCACCAACCTCGACGCTCCCCACCCTGACCCCCGCTTCCCCCAGGTTTTCGACATCCTGCCGCTGTACGGCGAGCTGCAGCCAGGCGAGAGCCGGCCGGTCACCTTCACCTTCTTCGGCCACGCCAACCTGGTGGCCCGCGTCACGGCGCTGTGCGAGGTGCAGGGGGGCCCCACCTACGAGGTGACGCTCAGCGGGGAGGCCTCGCTCGTCAGCTACCTCTTCGACATCACGGAGATCGACTGCGGGCTGCAGGTACCACAGCTTCTCCTGGGGCTGGCCCTGGTGTTGAACGAGGTCTAGGACTCTCTTTCCAGCTGTGTTGTTGGGTAGACAGCTCTCCCTGCCCTCCTCACAGCCTTCCTCCACATTCGTGTGTCTGGCACACAGGCTGTTGCTCTTACGGCCATCTGCAGCCCCCAGAGGTGGGAATTCCTCCTCCTCGAGGCATCTAGCACTGCTTCCCTGGGCTTGACGGAGAGAATTTCCCAGAATAACCCCCGCTTTCCCTATTTTCAGCTAAAACCCATTTCTAGCTGTCGGCCCCACGTGTACAGCACCCTGTCTGCCTTTTTGCTGTCACTGCCAGGTCTGAAAGCGCTGGCAGACAGGTGCCCACCCAGGAACTGCAATGCACATTCCACTTTGCCAAGGATAAATGACATCTTATAAATGTGTGACTGACAGGGCGGTCACCAGACTTTGGCACCACTGCCCCGCTCTGTCCTTCGGTGGCATTTGGCCCTGGCCAGCCCCAGAGCAGCACTGCTTATTCCTGTTCCAATGCCCTGCAGCTGTGGGTTCCCCAGGTTGGCACTGTCCCACCCGGGAGGGTCAGTGCCCCTCATCTGTCCCCCCACAGCTGTTCAGTGAAGTGGCCGAAGCGGAGCTCACCCTGCAGAACAGCGGCAAAGTGGGGTTCCAGTACCGGGTGCTGAGCCCCAGCCCAGCCCCCGCGGACAGCCCCCTGCCCGGCGTGCCCCTGGTGCTGCCCAGCACGGTGAGTATGGGGTAGCATGAGCAATTCACCCCAGCCCTGTGTGGTGCTTTCTGGGAGGGGAGTTATGGAGGAAAAAAAAAAAAAAAAAAAAAAAAAGAAAGGAGGGAAAAATAAAAAAGAAAAAAACCTTCAGAAAACCAGCTAGCAGAGGGCTGTCATTAGTTTCTGCCGTGGGGCGGAGGAGGTCAAGTAAGCACAATCCTAATGAAGTCCCCTAACGCAGTCTGGCAGCGGGGTGCTCTGCTGCCACGTAACACGAGCGCCCCGGCAGCTCTCTGCCCCAGCTGTGCTGACGCTGGAGCTGCGTTGTGCGGGCTCCTCTCGGGGTCACCTTACCCCTGCTGTCCTCAGGCAGGATTTCCTCCTCGCCCCTGCCCCTAACAGACCTGAGTGCACCAGCCAGGAGCCCGACAGCAGGCATCAGAGAGGCCTGGATTAACCTCTGTGCACCTCCAGCACCTCCTCCTTGCCTTTCCTCTCTGCTTTTTGGGACCAGGCTTCCCCAGCGCCCCAGCCGTGATGCCTGAGCCCATGCATTTCATGCACTGGCTGCTCCTGCTCTCCCGCTGGGGCGTGTGAAGCTCCTTTGCCACAAATCGGAAGCCCTGGTGCAGGTCCTTTGCTCCCGCAGAGGTTTGCAGGGCAGTGAGGGGGGCGAGGAGGAGAGGAGCGTGCAGCAGCCTCCTCTCCTGCAAGGATGACACGCTGATGCCCTCTTGCTGCGAGCTTCTGAAGTCGCAGCTGAGACTGGCTGTGGCAGCACCAGCCCTGGCTGCCGGTCCTCCTGCCTTCCCCTCTCTGCTCCCGTCTAACACCCACCCACCAAACCCAAACCCTCTCTGGTGCCTTCCCCACTCCATTTTCCCACGCCCTGCAGGGTTACGTTGGACCTGGCAAGGAGCAGGTGCTGAAGGTCTCTTACCTGCCGGGGGTGCCTGGAGTCTTCTGCAGGACCTTCCAGATCCAAGTGGGTCACCTGGAACCAGAAATTATCACCCTGAAAGGGGAGGGGAGCTTTCCCAGGATCTACCTGGATCTGCCAAGGAAAATCAAAGGTAAGCTCTGCCTGGCTGTCCCCAGGAAGGTCCCCTAGTTTCTTCCTGTGTCATAGGCACATGGGGCAGCTGCCACCCACCTGGAGGCTTGAGGGGTGTCAGACCCCAACACCCAGACCTCCGGTTGCTCCTTGACTCTCTAGTAGGGGAGCCCATGTGGGCTTTGCCCCAGGAAGCATCCTGTAGGGCTTTCTGTCAGCTGGAACAGAACTGCCATGTTTTTTTTTTTAACTCAGGAAATGAAAAATATGAGAAGATCCTCCAGGAGGCAAAAGGAAAGGTGGAGAAAGAGAGCCAGAGAGACGTTGTGCTGGGGGAGGCCACGGCCACCGAGCCACCCGTGGATGACCTGGACACCGTGGTAAGGACGCGGTGCTGCCCTGCTGGGCGTGTGCCACCCTCCTGCAGCAGGGCTGGGCGTGCCCTGCTGGCACCTGGGGCCTCCTGCCCACGATCATCTCTCCTCTCAGCATCGTCCTTGAGTCTGTGGTGCTTTGTGGTGGAGATGCGGGGCATCCAGGTTCACGGAGCCCAGCGGCAGGACTGGTCTGAGAGCATCCCCTGGCTGTGGAAGGGGAGCACTTTGCCCCAGTGCCCTCAGCACAGCGTCACACGTCCCCTCTGAGCTGCTCCTCAGCATCTCACGTGAAGTTAGGAGCAGCTGGGGCTGGGGTTTGGGTCCTTGGCAAGCACCCCAGCAGCAGCCCCTCTGCAGCCCTGCTTCCCCCCACTCCTGAGCTGCCCAGGCCACCGCAGGCTTCCTGGCCAGGTTGCAGCCCCTCCTCCTGCCTTGTTCTTAGGATGAGAGAGGGTGTTTAAAACGTTACGTGGGAGCAGCTCCTCTCTGAGGCCAGCCTCAGGAAGGAAGGATCTGTGCTGACCAGCCACCGGCTTTACTCCCTGCAGTTGGACACTCGGCTGCAGATGCAGATGGAGGAGATGCTGGTAGGGGAACACGCCCTGGAGCAGCAGAAGCTCCTGGCCTCCTGTCCCCCAGAGGACGCAGCCTTTGACCAGCGAGCTCGACGGAGGCTTCTCAGGTTTGTGAGGACTCCTGTACCCTACCTCCAGGTGCCCCAGGGGAAGCACCCAGCACCCCTGCTCCTGAGAGCAGAGCTGGGACTGGCTGGGGGCTTCGGAAGGGGCCGGATCCCGAGGGATGTGCCGTGCTGTCTGCGAGCAGCTGGGTGTTGGACCATTGGAGGCCCGGTGGACTCATCTACAGCGGCTTTTCATAGCAGAGGAGCTGTGACCACTATCCACGCACCCTTACACCACTTTAAACAAATTTGGTTTTGTTTTGAGGCCTCATCGCTAGCAGATAAACGCTTCAAGGACCCTCCTTATTCCTGCTTTCAGAGTGCAGCTGCCTGAGTACATCCTGGACTTTGGCTACGTCATTCTCGGTAGCATCCACACGCACATCGTGAAGATCACCAACACCGGGCGGCTGCCCGTGTCCTTCCACGCAGACGGGCGGCTCCTGCGTGACACAGGTACCCTGGATGGAGGTGCTCCGCGTGGGCCGGAACCTGGGCTGGAGGTCCTTCATGGGGAGGTCTGTGCACCTTTCCCTGGGGTGCCTGGTGACGGGTTGCCGGTGCTCCTCAGCTGATGAGTTTCCTTTTAGCCACATGGACCTTGAATTCTGGCCATGGAAAACTTTTTTTCCTTATGGGGTGACAAGGGAGAAAGAGTGTCAGACCCATGCAGAGATGCCAAGGACTCACTGAGCACCCACACCCGTGTGACCTGAACACTCTGGGACCACATTTCGTGTTGATCACGAGTCTCAGCTGCTTCACTTTCATCCCTGAAGGCTTCACCGTGGAGCTGGACCGCGTGACGAACCTGCCGTACTGCGAGACCGAGTCGTTCGAGGTGCGCTTCGACCCGCAGAGCGCCAACGTGCCGCTGGGAGCGGTGGACGTGCTGCTGCCCATCAAGGTACCATGCACCGCTCGCCTTCTTGCACCCATTGTCACCTTTTGTCACCTGTGTCAGGCGGGGAACAGCCAGGAGGACTCGCCTGGGCTCTCAGCTGGACGCTCTGCTCTTCGCTAGGTCGCTGGAGGCCCCACTTTTCACGTCTGCCTTCGTGCCAGCGTGACTTTGCCGTCCCTCTGCATCTCCAGGGACAGCCTGGAGTTCTCCAGTGTCCAGTGTGGGCAGTGTCAGGAGGAAACCATGCAGCTCTACAATCAGTTCCAGGTCCCCTGTAAATGGTTCGTCACCGTGAAGGAGCCTGTTAGAAAGGTAACGGACAGGACATAACACTGGCTTCTCAGCTGGGTTTCCTTCTCCTCTCTTGCTTTTTCTGGCCCAGTCTCTGAGCACTTAGGCTACAGCTTATGTGAGGAGGCTTTGGAGGGTACAGAGCAAGGCTGGTTAACCTGGACCTGCTCCCTAGCTGATGCTCTGCTTGTCTGCCATCTGCACCTGCTCCTCCTGCTCTGGGCACGGTGCCTGCTGGCCACAGCACTGTGCCTGACCCTGCAGGAATGGAGGGTCCGCCCCTGCAGACCCAGGAGGCCTCACAGCGTTGGTTTCTGTGCCCAGGTGGACAAACATTTGCCAGCGAGCATGCGTCGGAAGCTGCAGCAGGAGCTGAAGGCCAAGCGCTGCGTCTTTGAGGTGCTGCCCGTGGCTGGGGACCTCGCTCCAGGGCAGCGATGCCACGTGCGGGTCAGGTTTTCACCCACTGAAGAGGTGAGATGGGCAGTGCCGTAACGAGAGCTCGGCGCAGGGAGCAGGAGGTGAAGTCAGCCTCCACTGCCGTCACTGCCTCCACATGCAGCTTTCTGCATGCCCCCAAGCCCCCTGTGCCTTGGTTTCCCCTGCAGCACCCTCTTCTGAGAGGCACTTTGAGATGTTAGTGGGGAACCTGCACAGGGAGCATCATGTGCGTGGCTACATCTCAGAGCTGAGGGGGACCTGCCCCTCTCCCCTCCACTCTTCCCCACGCAGGAGCAGCCTGCAGAATGAAAGCCCTGGAGGGGCTGCTCTGGGCTGATCCTGCCGCTGGTTCCGGCAGACCAAGCAGTGATCAGACGCATTCCTGGGCACGGCATCACAGGCATCCACGCTGCTGCGTTGCCAGCAGTCCCTGCCATCTGGCCCAGGCAGTCTGGGAGGCAGCCCAAGTCAGGGAACCTTCCCAAAATATGGCTAGTATCTAATCCCCGTGACTCGGAGCCTGGCAATGTGTGGCAGCGTGGACACGGGCACTTATGTGCCTGGGAGTGGTCCCAGCGGTGCTTCAGTTGCTAGTTGAGATGTAACCATCTTCCTCTGGCTTTGACCAGAGCCAGGCACTGAGCAGAGATGTTTATAGCAGGTGAGAGCTCATCTGCCTCTCTCTGAGAGCAGTGCTGGGGCTGTGTTCTGAGCAACACAAATGTAAGCAAGGCGGTGAAGTGGAGCCTGGGCCCTACAGGAGCTGAGCCCGTTCCTGGGGACGTTTCTCATGGGCATGCGCTCCTGCATGACTAGGGGAAAGCATTTGTTAGACCATTTTAGGTCCACCTGATACCCATAGCACAGATGTTGTGCGCTATGGGTAAATGTCTGTTCGCCTTTCACCTTAGAGGTACCTAACGCCTCTTGGAGCAAACGTGACTTTGAAGCCCTGTCACCTGGAACTTCATGTAGGAGCCTTCTGCACTTCTCTCTTTTCAGAGGTCCTACAGAAGTGAGCTGAAGATTAACATTTGCCAGAGCAGCCAGCACCTCCAGGTGCAGGTCTCAGGGCATGGGCTGGAGCCACAGCTGGAGTTCAACCCTTCAGTGCTTGAGCTGGGACCATTGCTGCCATACAGCGGTGGGATGGAGGGGACAGTGGTGGTGAAGAACCCATGCGAGTTCCCCATCGAGTTTTACTCTCTGGAGTTCGACCAGCAGTACCTTGCTGAGGAGGAGGTGAGGAGGTCTTGTCCCCACGTGCATGCTGCCATGGCTTCATGGCAGTTCAGCTCCCCAGACTCATGCCAGGGGGATGGAGAAAGTCCCCATGGCTAGAGGGAGCTGTTTGAGTGACGGAGGTCTCCTCCTCTCAACGCACTGGTTGGTTTCTCTTCCCTATGCACGCAGATCCTGCGGACGCTGAAGGACTACAACTGCCACAACACCCTGTTGCTGCCTCCACGTGCTCCGGGTGAGAAGCTGCCCCCAGAGGTGCTGGAGTACTATCAGGACCAGAAGAGACTGCAGGAGGAGCAGGCGAAGTCCAGGACTGGGGGTCCAGCAGGCCAGGACAATGGTGAGATGCTGGCATTGGCTGTCCTGGGTGTGGACATAGTGTGGTTCCCTTCTTCGACCCCACCAGGCAAATGGCGATAAACCGTACCCATGTCTCCAAGGTGGGCTTCAGTCTGCCTTCAAGCACTTGGGCTTGATGGAGGAATGCCAGGGTGAAAGTCTGTGGCTTGTGGCGTGTGTCCTCTACGAGCCCTGAGTGCAGCAAGCTCATGCCTGCCTGTCATGGACGGGGGAAATACCCCTAGATAATCAGATCCCCTTGTGTCTCTTCCACAAAGAGGAAGATTGGATGAGTTCTTCAGCTGGTAGGATCAGGTCCAACATCACCAGCTATCATACGTTAAATATTTTCTTCCCAAAAACAAGAGCACAAACTCAAACTTCCCTGGAGAGGTTTCTGAGTGCCTTGGGATCTCCCTTCTTGGAAGATTTTCCATCTTTTGGCATACAGCCCTGTAAAGTGATGAATGGCAAAGAGCAGACTGCCTGGCCGTGTCCGTCATCTTCTGCCCTCCCCTTGTTCTTCCTCCTCAGCAAACGCTGAAGATGTCCAGCCTCTCTCAGATCAAGGAGGAAGGTCCTCTGCTGGGGTCGTTCACACCCTCTCGTCCCATAGCTCCGTCATTCCCTTCTCGGTTTTTGATGAAAGCCAGTCCAACAAGGTGGACTCTAAATCCGAATGGGGAGAAGCGGAGCAGGGTCCTGAGAAACGGCGTGGAACAGGTAATAACCCACCGGTCTTTGCCTCTCCTCTGCCTGCTGTGGCAAAAGGCCCTTTGTGGAGGACTTTGGTGTCATCTCTCTCACTTCACTGCAGCCTCGTGCCATCTTCGCTCCTGTAGGACCTGAATCCTCTCGTGCCTATAAAGTCTGTGTTAGGGTCCTGAGAACGGTCTGGGGGCATGAGCAAGAGAGGCAAGGGAGATCTTCCCCAGGGCCCTCAGGCAGGCCCTGAGCTGTGCAAGCCTCAGGGAAGAGCGTGGGGAAGCCCCGGGTGTGATACTGGTGTCACCAGAGCCTCCTCTCCCAGAACCTAAGGGGATGGCAAAGAAAATCAGAATCACTGGTGTTCAGGAGGCTGATTTCTGCACCCGACTCCACCCTGCAGAGCATCCGCAGAGCACCAGCGGCAGCAAGGAGGCTGCGGGAGAGCTGGACGAGAGTCCTGTCAACAGAGCCATCGCCCGCCACCTCGGCATCGATATCTCTGCCGAAGGCCGCGCAGCCCGAAGCCGCAGAGGGATTGTCATCATCGTCCACGGGGCACCCCTGGCAGGTAGGTGGGTGGGCCCTGGGCAGCCTGATCTGGCGGGGGGCAGCCAGCCCACGGCAGGGGTTGGAACTAGTGATCTTTAAGGTCCCTTCAAACCCAACCGTTCTGTGATGAGAGGCGTCCTGCTGGGCCATGGCGCTTGGCTGACCACGGATCTGTTGGCGTGTGAAGCAGCCTCACGTCTTTCCCGGGCTGGTGCAGGTGGCTCATCTGGTGTCTGCACAGCCTGCCTTGCCTCCCCTCCAAAGCAGGCGGCCTTACCCACGTTGCCTCACGGGAGCACCTTGGCTTGTGGCCACGTTGCCTTGTGTTGCCCCCACGCTGCCTCAGTGTTGCACAAAGAGCCCTCTGGCACAGGTCTGAACAGTGGTGGGACAGGGCCTGAGCACCACGGTGACCACAGGGGACAAAGCCCTCAGCTGGCAGTGAGCTGGAGATGCTCTCCCCGTCTCTAGGACGTGTCCAGCCACGTTCAGGCTGCCTCCCGCTTGATTTCCCCTAATGATCGCTCCCGTGCAAGTGTCACCACGCAGGCCTTCCTCTCCCCCAAGGAAAGACGTCGGTAGCGGTCGCCCTCTCCAGGCACTACGGCGCAGCCTGCCTGTCCATCGACTCGCTGGTGACAGAGGCCATCTGCGACAGGAGCAGCTCGGCCGGGCTGTGTGCGCGGGAGCTGTGCAGCAGGGCCGCCCTAGAGCAGAGCCGCAAGGATTTGGAGGACGCCGGTACGTCGAGACGCGTGGCCAGGGCCATCCCAAGCACCCACGCCTATTTTCTCCACGCAGGCAGAAGTTTGCCAGGCCCTGTCAGGGAGCAGTGTGGAGAAGTGCAAAGCCAGCTCTGGTTGTTTGAAATCTCTTTGTTTGAAGGGCTCACACAGGGACGCTTCCTGCTGCCTGTGGGCTGCTTGGCACATGTCCCTTTTCCTGAGAGCGGTGAAGCACACCTGTGTATTTCTCAGGGCTTTTAATGTTTCCTAAAAGCTGAATTCAGCCTGCTCTTCATGGCCACTAGGCAGAACTGCTGCCCATTTTAACGAGGAAAAAGCCCTCTGAAGTGGCTCATTAAGCACTAGATGCCTGGCTTGGAGTGTGGTTTCACAAACATGAGAGAAAGGCAAGAACAGCCTCCCTGAGGAGCTTCGGATGAGAGACAAGCGGCGCATCAACTCTTTCCTCCAGAGATTTTTCCGATATATGCCATCAGGTCACGCGGCCGGTGGATGTTACGCTGCCCTCCACACGAGACTGGCGACCTCCAGGATGGTTTATTGGGCAGCTGGTGCTCCTGGCAGTGCAGGCTGAGGGCAGACCCCTGCTCTGGGGGAGCCTTTGCATCGCCGAGCCTTGAGCTGGGTTGGGAGCTGCTAGGGATGGGATGGGATGGGATGGGATGGGACGGGATGGGATGGGATGGGATGGGATGGGATGGGATGGGATGGGATGGGCTGAGATAGCCTGCATGGAAGATGTAGTTCCAGTAGAGGTGGGTGATGGCCGCTGGGGCAGAGCTGTGCATTAGAGCATCCATGGGAGAATGCAGGATGGTTGCAAGGCGTGGAAACAGTGGGCAAAGCGTTGGCTTGATGCTCAGCTGGTGCTGCCTGTTTGAAGCTCATTATACCCAACGCTGCATTTGACCAGCAGCACCTGGCTGAGCTTCTGTCCCCTCCGCAGGCCAAAGCACAGGCGCACCCCTCAGCCAGCAGCTCAGCACCGAGGCTGGGCACAGCCTGGCCGTGAGCCAGTCCAGCTCTGGGGACGAGGTCAGCGTGCACTCTGTCAGCTCCCGCAGGCAGATGAGCGAAGGGATGGGCAAGAGGCAGACGGGCAGCCACTCCTCCCAGTCCCACAAACAGCAGCTCGCGGACCTGGCAGGCTCACAGGTGAAGAGGGATCACACTGGTGACGTGCGGGACCTTTCCAGTGTCTTTGAGCTGTGCTGGGCGGGCTGGGTGTGGGAACAAAACCTTGTGCTCCAGCAGAAGACCTCCGCTGGGTCTTAAGGTTTGTTGGTGAGGTGCAGCCCTGGGCTGCAGGCAGTGGGCAAAGCTTGCAGGATGCTGTGCTTACCAGCTTGGGTCTCGCTGGCCGGGGGATCTCCTGGAGTCTCTGCTTTGTGGCTTTGTTCTGGCTGAGACCCCAGCTCCAAGCAGCTGGAGTTGCCCAGGCTTTTTCCAAAAGATTTCATTTATCTCCTGGCGTCCAATGCTGCAAGGCTCCTCCAGTTCTCACCACATCTCGCTGCTTCCCTGTGTCCCCACACAGCAGTGGCTGAGCGTCAGAGGCAGCATAGCAGGAGAGACGGGCCTGATGAGCTGCGTGCTGCCCGAGGACGTGCTGGGGGCCATCCTCTCCGAGAGGCTGCAGGTACGGCATATCGCCTCTGCTTGCGGGGTCAGGAGGGTGGGGGACAAGTGACAACGTTGCTGCTGCCAAGAGGCATGGGGATGCCTTCAGGGGGCAGCTGGAGGGAGTCCTGGGCTGCCAGGAAGGATCCTTGGCGAAGATGCAGATGCCGTCGGTTGGCAGAGTGCAGGAGCTTGTCTGAGCTGATGCATTTGGAGCACCATGCTCTAATGCATGCTGTTCTCAACTCTCTCTTCCTTTTTGGATTTATTCCCAGCTGAGCGACTGCTACCAGGGAGTGGTGTTTGACGGCCTGGAGACCCTCTTTGCACACAGCATGGCATCTGCTCTGCTCTGCCTGCTCAGAGCTGTCAGAAACCGTCGTCACATCTATGTCGTGAACCTCTCCCAGGACTACGCCTCTCTGAAAGCCAAAGAGACGGCCGCGAAAGAGCAGGAAGGTGAGAATCACTTCTGTACCTCTCACATGTTCTCTCTCAAGCCCTAACGATTTCTCCTCTGTTGTGCACGGAAGAACGGGAGAAGGAAGAAGCTGCCAGGAGGGAGAAAGCACGCCTCCAGGAGATGGATGAGGAAGAGTATGATGCCCTCACTGAGGAGCAGAAGGCGTGGTTTGATGACAATATACGACAAGTCAAGTGTGAGAGGAAGAGGAGGTCTGTAAGCCGTCCATGGGCAGCTCTCCAGTATGGTGTCCCTGAAGGGTTTCCCAGTTCCCATCCCATGCCGGACTCCTGAGCACCCACCTGCTGCCCCCTTCCCCTCCCTGTGCCGGGTGCGGGCAGGCTGCTGGAGGCTCGGTTGAGCTCCGAGGGGTTTCAGAAAGGCCACAAGTGCAACAGCCAATTCCACCTCACTGATCCCAACGGAGGGAGCTTCCTCCAGTGAGATGAGGGCATCTTCCCTCTGTTTAGCCCTCCAGCTGCAGGGGGCTGGGCTTGCCCTGCCACCGAACTTATGGCTCTTTCTAAGAGAATTATGTCAGCTCCCCATTGTCCTCCCCGAACAAGAGGCATCGTGCTGAGGAGCAGCTGGGCTGCTTGGGAAGTCCTCGCGGTGCTGACCTCGGAGGGCTTTCCATCACGAGTGACGCCAGCCATCGAGTCTCAGCGCTTCCTTCAGTCAAGGCTGAAGCTCGTTCCCCCAGGAGGAGATGGCTGGGGCTGCTTTAGATTGCTGTGATCTCCAGGGCGTGCAGCAAAAGTTTCCAAGGGCAATGGCTGGGTAAAGCCTGGTTGTTCAGAGGCTGCTTTGCAGGAGGGGGCTTGCTGCAGCCTTTCTGGTGGTGAGGTTATTCTCACTAAGGGGAGGGGGCTATGCCCAAGGAGAAGGGCGTGGGTGCAGGGACAAGGAGGTGCTAGTGGTCTGTGAGCTGGTTTACACTGGGAAATCAACAGAGGGCTTCGGGTGTCAGTGCAGGGAGGTGGTGGGTCGGCCTTTGGCTGTGCCCAGGTGGGCCTTATCAGAGGAGCTGCGCAATTGTGACCTTGTAACAGCAGGCCCTAGGTTCGGCTGGCCCTGGGGGTCCCTTGCTACCTTTCCCCAGTTCGAGTGTTCCCAGGTTGTTGGGCAGCCGTTGATGCGGCCTAATGGTTCTGCCTGGCCTCAGGGTCAGTGAAGGAGGTACAGGGGCAGCTGGGGTGGCAGCAAGCCCAGATTTCCCGTGGTGACTCTTGGGCTGTTCTCTGTTTGTTTACTGAAGGAAGATGGAGCAGCTGGCGCGAGAGCTTGAGGAGAAGCACAGGCAGGAGCTAGAGTGCTTGAAGGAGGAAGAAGAGCTGAAGAAGAAGTCTAGGCGGGGGAGGAGAGAGCTTGGAAAAAAAAAAGACAGTACCCTGGGGAAGAAAAGCCAGCTTGGAGGCAGACAGGTGGGTGGCTGTGGTTACAGAGACGAGAAAAGCCCCAGGGACCTTCCCATTGAGAAGCCAGAAGGCAGACACACCGCTGCGCCCGGGGACGGGTGCCCAGCCACGAGGAACACGTGGGGCTGTGCTGGGGAGCACCACAGTGTCCAGCATGGTCCCCACCCAATGTCTGGGGTGCTATTGCAATGACCATCACCATCATACTGCATTTGGTTCAGACCTTTGAAATATTTTCCCTCTTCTGCCCAGAATTCCACCGTGTCCACCAGCAACACCAACGCGTCCACCAGCAACCGCTCAGACATCAACGGAGGAGTTGACAAGAAGGGGTCTGCGTTGAGAAGAAGGGACTCCATTGCAGGTGACAAGGAAGATAAGAAAATGCGGAGCAAGGTTCCGTTGGCAGATGCCGGCCCAGAGGTGGCCGTGCAGCCCGGCACCGCAGAACAGGAGGAAGCCAAGCAGCAGACCCTGAGCGACAGCGAGAAGATCTTGGCCGCGAGGTTTAAGATCTACGAGGCATCGCAGAAAGACATCACGCATATTTTGTCCAACTGGGACAGGGTCCAGGGCACTCTGCTGTCTCCTTGGAACGAGGAGGAGCTGCGGCAGCAGGCGGAGGAGCAGCACCCACGTTTATCCAGCCGCAGGAGCCGGAAGGATAGAGAGAAGGAGCGGGCGGAGAAGGAGAGGCTGGAAAAACTGAGGGCTCTCGAGGAATCCAAGTTATCTGGGCAGGAAGGGAAAGGCGCAGAAGAGCCAGATGTCAGGGTGCCTTGCTTGGACATCCAGGTGCTGAGCACAGAGGATGCTATCGGGAAGATCCTGGAGAGCGGCAAGCTGCCAGCAGCAGAGGAGGTAAAGCCCCACAGAGTTCCCAGTCTGGAGATCGTTAAAAATGGCCCCAGGGCGGGGCGACCTGTGGTCGTTGTTCCCTTCAGCTGTGCTCCTCAGGGAAGGTAGCTCTCCCTAGGTCCCATTTGTAGGTCCTGGCACTGCTCTGGAGCCTGTCCACCCCACTGGGCTTAAAAAAGCACAGTACTTCCTATAAAAGCACTGCCAAGCATTTGGTGCCCGTAAGGAAAGAGTAAGGATGAAGGTGACTAAGAATTAACAGGGTTTTCTCTGGTCTTTTAGGTCCTGGATGGCCTGGGACTGAGTCCCTCGGGACCTCCTATTCCTCCTACTGCATTTTACTCCGTGATCCGCTACCCCGAGAAGCGCGTGGCCCCAACAGGAGAAGCCCTCAAGAACTTCATCTTTGTTGTGCCAGAAGGTGCGATGGCACAAAAAGGGAAGAAAGAAGCAGAAAGACTTGTGGATGCCCCCGTCGTGCCTGCCGTGAAGGTGCCAGGGTGGAGGGCCGGGCTGGGTGGGGTGGGGGAGCTGGACACCATGGGGCACCATGGGCCCCGTGTCTGCAGGAACCCGCAGCAGCACCTCTGGTCTGGTTCAACCAGACAAACCCCATTTTGGGGAAGGATGCAGGCTTTGGTGCAACCAGAGGTCCCCGCAAGTGTGGCCAGCTGGCGGGTGGCTCTTGCAGCCCTGTGACGATCCCTGCAGTGTCACGGGCACGTGGGAGGGGTGCCCAGCGGTGTGAATCCAGTAGGCGCTGAGGTGCTGGTTATTTGTTTGTTCTCTCTCGTGTTTGTCGACAAACCTGCAGCTTCCTTTCCCTGATGGGGATGTCTCAGGGCAGGGCTCACCTCTCTCTCCCTTTTCTTCCTCGCCTGGTGCTCAGACGTCGGAGGTGCAGCTCACCCCAACCCGAGGCAGGTCGAGGAAGGAGAAAGCTGAGGGCAGCCGGGAGGCCGGGAGGGACAAGCGCAGCTCTGCCCGGGGCAAGAAAACCCCCCAGAGCCCAGGCACAGGAGCCTCTAGACGTCCCCCTGAAGTGCAGCAACGCCGCGCCCACCCGGGCCCATCTCCAGGGAAGCCCCTCAGGTGAGAGAGGAGGGAGGAGGTGATCCCTATGGCCATCCCGCAAGTGGGTGGCAGGCCCCGTGGGCTGTGGGATGAGAGTGCCTAGCCCTCCTCCTCGCCTCGTTGGCTTGTTCACAACGTCTGAAGCCCCCTCTGTAACTGCCAGGCTGAGCAGCTGCCGGTGGGTCGTGCCTGCCCACGGCCAGGTCGAGCTGAAGGTGCACTTCAGCTCCACGGTGCCAGGCCAGTTTGACCAGACGATGAATTTTGAGGTCCTGGGGACAAAGCGACTGTACCAGCTGCACTGCAGGGGCACCTGCATGTATCCCACCATCAGCCAGGACCCGCGGTAAGGCCACCCTGTCTGCCTCCCCCTCAGCTTGGAGCTGGGGCTGCCCCTTGTACCCCAGTGACCAATTCCCACCGCCCTGCATCTCCTTTGGGGCTGCCCAGCCCTGCGGATGGGTCTGCGAGGTGCTGCACCCGAGCATCTCGTCCCACGCTTGGCCCTGCCACCAAGGGTCACGGCTTTCTGACCAGCCTAGAGCACTCCACCGCTCCCGTTTTCCCCTCCCAGGCTGGTGTTTCCTCACCAGAGGAAGAGCAAGGCGGATGATGCCATCATCTGCAAGCAGTACGTCATGAGCACGGGCGTGTTCCACTTCGGGCCGCTGCTCTGTGGGAAGTCCAGAGACCGGTACGTGCTGGTGCCCTGCCCGCTCCCAGAGAGGCTTTGGGGTCAGCAGGGCCTGTGCTGGCCGTTCTGGAGATGCGCTGTCCCAGCGGCCCGAGGTGGCTTGGGGCAACTTGTGTCCTCCCTCCACACCTCAGCTCCGCCACTTGTGTAACGAACTTCACGGTGCTTTTTAAAGTGCTTGGAGCTGTATGGGCAGACCGACCGAGCAGTTGTTCCGCTGGCAGTGTTGTAAAGCTCTGATCAATCTATTCTGTTAGCCAGAGGCTATGGTTTGGCCTGCCAATGTGTGTGTGACCTGCAGAAGAATAAAAACGGGATTTGTGAACGTTACTGCTGGATGAGGTCTGCCTTAAAAAGTTGTCATTGCAGCTGCTGGCGTGCTGCTATTTTTAACTTTGCTCCTTTTTTAATACCAGCAATGAAGTCCTTGTCTTCATGGGAGCCCTGGAGATCTAGTGGTATTTTACAACCCAGGGAAATGAAATAAAAACCCTTCAAAAACAACTGGGGATCTTTACCCAGCCTGATGAACGGTCTCAGGTTTAACCACTGAACTCCAGATCCTTTCACACCTCAGGGAAGGGACTTTTGTTAAATGTAGCATTCCTCTTGGGAATTCGTCCTTTCTTTTTCCTCCCTGAGACTTTGAGCAAATCCATGAAATGCAAGGCAGCAGTCTCATGACTTTTCTGAATGAGAAAACCTATTTTTAGAACCCCTTGGCAAAAGCCTTTCTTTACACCCTGCAGGGAAGGAAACTTGCCAAAGAAGTGGGAAGCACCCACGTGCCCGACTTGCTTTTATATTTGCAAAATACTCTTTCTTTAAGTGGCTTGTGCATTGTCACACTGCTGGGTTGGGGGCACTAGGCGAAGGTGCAGACGTGGAGGTAACGAGAGACTGAACACACCATGCAGTGGGCTCCTTTTTCTTAGCTTGCTTGTTAGACCGTGGCCATCCTGGTGACCCTCCAGAGCCGGAGCTGCTGCCAGGACGCAGCGCTTGCCTCGATGGGTGATAAAGGCAACGGTCCCAGCATCCCTGCTGCAGCCTTCTCCCTTCTGTGGACAGGTACAAGGCGCTGCCCTATCCCAGCAACTGTGAGAAGATAACCATCCTCAACATCACCCCCCTGGAAGCAGAGGTGCATTTCTTCTTCGAGCACGATCTCAAGGCGGACACATTCATTTTAGACCCTCCCAGCATGACGCTGAAACCCAACGAGAAGCAGGTGGGGGACGGGCAGGCAGTGGCGGCGGCACCCAGGAGCTGCTCCTCCTGCTCACCAAACCCACTTCTCTGTCACTTTTTGGGGCACGGGGCCAGGAGCTGAGCATTTGGGCGTACCCTACTTCGGCTGGCCTCGTGGAGGACAAGCTCGTGTGCTGCATCAAGGACAACCCGGAGCCGGTGGTCTTCCCCCTGTGCTGCCAGGGGGTGCAGGTGGAGCTGGGGGTCAGCCCCAAGCAGGTGCACTTCAACAAGCTGCTGCTGCACAGGTCAGCCACCCGCCGGCTGCTCTGTTGGGGGCGGGAGCGGTCAGCCAGGTTCCCTTTTAGCTCCTTTGGGTTGGAGCTGAGCATCTCCGTGTCTCTGCAGGAAGGACAGCAAGCAGCTGGTGCTGCGCAACCCCACCCCGCTGCCCGCAGTCTGGAGGCTCAGCGGGGTGGAGAACCTGGGCGAGGGCTTCTCGGTGTCGCAAGACAAGGGCACCGTGGGGCCCCGCGCAGAGCTGGCCGTCGACCTGCACTTCAAGGCCACCAAGGCTGTCAGCGTGAAGAAGACCATCCGCCTGGAGGTGAGGGGATGCAGGTCTCCTTGGCGGAGCAGGGCAGGGTGACCGAGGTTGCTGGGGTCGGAGGCTGTGCTGGAAGGGTGCCCTGCAAGAGGGCGGAAGGCAGAGACTTTGTGAGCTTCCATTCCTGTCCGTGGTGTTGGGGCAGGCAGATCCCCCAGCTCCCACCGAAGGATGGGTTTTGGAAACTAGATGACTGCTGGGGGGGGGGGTGTCTTACAGCTGGGCTTCATCCGGCAACATCCCAGATCACCAGGTGTGCCCCTCCGTGCAGTCGATCTGCAGCCACTAACACAGGGCAGCAAGCTCTCACCCTGGGATTTTGCTCCCCGTGATTTTGGGCCTGAATTTTGGTCAGAGTGCTGGATGACTTGAGAGGCTGATGGCCCACAGAGCAGGGAACGCCGCAGTGGAACCAGCCAGCAGAGACAAGGGCTGTTATGTCACCTACCTGAAGAATTTAGGAGAAGCGTCCAAGCAGTGTTTGTTTCTTGCTGCCTCAGGTTTCAGATGCAGAAAACATCCTGGGGATTGTTCAGATAGAAAATATCCAGGTCCATGCAGAGGCCTACGATGTTGCTCTGAGCATCACCATTTCGAAAGGTCAGTGGATGCCCCGAAACGAAGCAGCCCAGGCGCGTTGCACTTTCAGGCTGGGAAGCACGCTGAGGATTTCGTGCCACTGGAGAACTTCCAATATACGTCTTGTCCCTTGGGGTAGCCTGCAGCAGCTCTCAGATACTCACCTGCTCTTACTCTTTGTGGGGTTTCTGCAGGTTCAGATGGCACCATGGACTTCGGGGTCCTCAAGGTGCAGGATGACGCAAGGCAAATGCTGACTCTGAAGAACAAAGGGAAGTACGAGATTGCATACAGGTGGGTGGCTGCTCCATTCGCCTCATCCGTCCTTGCGTGCTGCCACCCTCTGCCCAGCCCTGCATCCTGGTCTGCCCGTGGCTGGGACCTTCTCCCATGCTGCTTTCCTCACAGTCTGGGTAAATAAATACAAAATCTTTGCTGTGAGATTACAGCAGTCTTCGCTGAGTCAAAATCAGGGATTTCCCCAGGCAGAGGTGGACTCTTTTTTTAAGGTCCAGTGCAAGGTCCTGGCTGTGCTGCTGCCACCTTTAACCACAGAGATCTTTGTTCCTTCCTTCTGTCCCCAGTTTCAAGCTGGAAAATGCAGATACTGACATCCCAGACTTGGCATCCCACTTCACCATCCAGCCGCAGAGGGGGGTGCTGACCGCCTCCGAGCACCCCGTGCAGGTCCAGGTGCTCTTCCACCCTAAAGCAGAAATAAATATCGAGGACAAACCCGTCCTGAAGTGCCAGGTGAGCCAGGCGGGCGCTCGCCCTGGGTGTCGGCAGGCCGTGTGTCTCCTGGAAGGGGAGGTTTAGCTGGGGAATCCTCTCTCAGACATGTACAACAAGCTGTTGGTGACGCTTCCTAAGCAGAGCTGAAAACCTGGCTCTGGAGGACGTGTTGAGACAGCTGGGTTTAAACAGGGCTGGCGTGGTGGCGGTGGTGTGGGGTGGCACTGGGGAGTCCTTGCTGTACTGCCAAACCTTCCTGTGGCTGCAGGTGATCGAGCCCAGCCTCTGCAAAGGCGGGGAGACCATCGCCGTCATCCCGGTGAGAGTGTCCGCTAAGGCTGTGTTCAGCAAGTACAGCATCACCCCGGCCTCGCTCATCAGCTTCGGGGCCATGGCAAACGGCACCAAGAAAACCGGCACCTTCACACTGGAGAACAGGGGCAGCCTCGACTTCAGGTTCCTCATCTTCAGAGCAGAGCAGGATGCGTCTGGGTGGGCAAGGAAAAGGTGGGTGAGGATCTGCAGCGCCCGCCCTAGCCGTCAGAGCCTCAGGGCACGGCCAGCAGCTCAACCGGACGGATGCTTCTTTCTCCTCTCAGTGCCGGCCATAGCAAGCCCAGCCACTCCTGCGAGAACGGAGACATCAGCAAGGTGCCCAGCTCTAGGAGGCAAAGCAAAAACAAGCAGTCCCTGCAGAAGGACACCAGCCCCTTCATGCAGGTGGGTGGCCGTGGGACGTGGTCTGTGTGCGCACAGCTCGGGCACACCTGGAGCCTCGTGGAGCTCTCCCTGCCCTCCCATCAGGTCCCCCCCGGTCCCCTTCCATAGTTTCTCACTTTTTTTTCTGCTCTCCTGTTTCATGCCTGAAGGTTGAGGGATCCCAGCTACCACCTTCACCCTCTACACCCAAACTTCCTTCTCTGTGTCACGTGGCACAAGCCTGCCCGTCCCTCTGGCTTGTCCATGTCACGGGGCTGCCTCTGGGCTGTGAATCACCCCTCCTTGCCCTGGCACAGGAGGCCAAGGGGTAGCACCCTCCTTTCTGGGGACGCTCAGGGCAAGGCTGTGAGCCATCAGCCTCTCCCGGGGCTCTTTCTGCAGGCTCGCTTCACTCTGGGCATGTTCACGGTGTACCCTGGCTTTGGCTCCATCCCTCCTGGGGGCCAGCAGATCATCACGGTGGATTGCCTGGCAGAGCCGGTGGGGTCGTGCAAGGAGCACTTGGCCATCGATATCAGTGACAGAGACCCCCAGGACAACCCCCTCGGCATCCCCTACACCCTGCTGGCCGAGTCCTGCCTCCCAGGTACGCTCCACCCACGGGTTCCTATAGCAGCAGCACCCTGGGGGCAGAGGGGCACCCTGGCCTTACAGCCAGAGGTTCCAGTCATTTCCAAGCCCATCAGCAGGGAGACGCTGGGAGGGATAGGTGGAAGGGCGAGCAGAAAGCGATGCCCTTTAACGCTGAGGGTGCCTGGGATCCCAGGTTGAGCCCTGCAGCCTTCTGTGGGGCCAAAGAGATCCAGATAACCCTAGCAGGAAGGCTGCTCAGCCCTCCCCCTCATCTTCTTGCAGCGTTTGTGGTTGACGACATAGCGTCCATCTTTGAGGAGCACCGCATCTGCAGCAACACCAACCTCTGCCAGATCACGCAGACCGTGCAGGACAAGGGCGTGTTCGTCACAGACGAGAACAAGTTCATCTTCACCGACGTGCTGGTTGGGCACCGGGCCACGGCCCGCTTCAAGATCCGCAACGCGGGCAGAGTCCCCTGCGATGTGGTGCTCTCCATCAAGCCCGCCTCCAGTAAGGTGAGAGGAGGAGGGCGAGGTGGTTGCTGTTCTTCTAAGGTGGGAGCCTGCCTGGTGCTCCAGCTCAGTGCAGACAAAGGTACAGGGATGAGGCTGCGCCACACAAAGGGCTTTTTGTCCTAACACCCCCGCCACGTGCTTCCCTCCAGCACGTCAGCGACGTCTTCGAGGTGGATCCTGCTCGGATGCGCGTGCCCAGCCGCTCGCACGCCTTCGCCACCGTGGCCTTCACTCCGCAAACGATGCAGCGCTACCAGTGCACGTTTGAGGCTTCCCTGGATGCCCCCACAAGGTGATGCGCCCTGTGAGGTCGTGGCAGGGGTGCTGGTGATGGGAAATGTGGTGGGTGGCACTGTTGCAGGGGTTGGCAAGTGGAAAATGAGGAAGCACCAGCCCGTGATGGTTTCTCCTCTGCCCCTCCTGCAGCCCAGCAGCAATTAAGGCACAGAGCCTGACGTTTGAAATCAGCGGAGATGGGAACCTGCCTCGGGTGACGGTCCTGCGCCCAGTCCTTCACAACAAGAGAGGGAACCCTCTGCTCCTCTTCAAGAAGCTGCTGCTTGGTGGCTCAGAAAAGCTCCCCCTGGTCCTTCAGAACGACGGCGTCATACCTGTGCAGGTGAGGGGCTGCTTGGGGCGTGCATCGGGACGTCTGGGAACAAGTCCTTGCCCCGTGGAGGGGAGGCCCCATAAGCGTGGCACGGGTGTGCTGCTGCCCTGAGCATCCCCTTCCCCTCCCCTCTCACATTTTGGTTCTCGTGTGGGAGTGTGTGACATCCCTCTCACATTGCATTCCATTTGATCACGCCTTACTACATTTTAATTAAACTCAGTTGTAGTTTAATTCCATTCTGCTCATTACGATTTAATGCTTTGTCCCATTTAGCTGTATTTTAATTACATTCTATCACCTTTTCTCAGTTGCTGATAGATCTGGTGGACGAAGGTGGAGTTTTCTTCCTGAAAGCCAGGCCCAGCACGCACTGCATCCATCAGGCTGCAGGTATGAAGGAGTCTGCTGGAGAAGATAAATGCCTGAACCACGAAGCGTGGGCATGCACGCAGGGAAGTGTGTGCCCTGCTCATGGTTTCCCCACACAGCAGCTGGGTATTAGGCACTGTTTCTCTCCTGGGGCTCTCTATATCCCTCGCTTTTCATGTGGACTCTTTGCACCACAAATTGTGCTGCTCCAGGATTTCTTCCTAGCAAGCTGCAGGAAGTTTTTCTGTTCTTCTGGGTGTGGTGGGCTGAGTGGTGAGGAAGCTCTGGGGAGCTGACGGGACTTGAATGGGCCACTCAGAGGCAGCTGGGCTTCAACCACTTGTTCGTCTTGTACCCCATGGAAGCGTTTCGCTGAGCAGATCTGTCCCTGTCTCTGACTTGCGTTGCTGCAGGGAGGAAGCCCCACACTTCTTCCCTGGTCCTGCACCGCGGGGAGTCAGCAGAGTTCGACGTGCTTTTCAAACCCAGCCTGCCCCAACGGGTGGAAGGCAAGATCCACCTGTCCGTGGTGGGCAACCCCTACGAAGACACCAACATCCAGCTGGTGGGGGAAGGCTACGAGGACGATTTCACACTGGATAACATCCACGGACTCGTGGCAGACAGCACCGAGAAGCCTGGGGGCAGTCTGGAGGAGGACATAATTGAAGGTAAGAGAGGAGAGGCTGCCAGGATGGGGCAAGGGATAGGGAAATACACATTTCTGCTCACCCTGGGCAGGTCTGGTGTGGCGTGGCCTCAGCGGGCAGACCCTGTTGCCTTTTGGAGCCTGCAGAGCAGCCACGCTTGGGAACGCAAGGGAAGATCCCCTGGCAAGGGAGAAGCCTGCAGGCTAACAAGGAGGGTCAGAGGGACCAGCATGAAGCTGGGGATCCCCGACAGGGCCACGGGGGGTCTGTCAGCACACGGCACGCTGTGGAGACCAGGCGTGAGCATGTGTCCCCTACATGCACAGTCCTGGCGGTCTGTGAGCGTGCCTGCCACGTGCAGGCTGTAATGCATGTCCCCTGCACTGAGACAGCCACCTTTAGGGGACATGGCAGTGTCTGAAGGACAGTGGAAAGATGGGAAATTGCACCTCGCAGAGGTGGGAAGGCTTGGAGCAGGGGAAGGAGTCAGACGTGCATGTGCAGGACGTGGACGGACCGCGCTGCACGCTGACGCCCTGTGCTCTCCGCCTCAACAGCTACCAGAGCGGATCACATCCAGTTTGGGGACTGTCACGTCGGGAGGCCCTACCAGGTGACCTTCACCATCACCAACCGCAGCCAGGCGGAGGCGATGCGGTTCGAGTGGCTGGCAGGGCCCCCCTTCCACTTCTCCCCCGAGGTGAGCTCGGGCAGCTCGGCCTTTCCCTCTGCCCAGACAGGTTCCTGGCAGCTACCAGCGGCTTTCCACCTGCTGGTGCCACTTCTCAGCACCACACAGGAGACACAAACTGCTGGCTCTGCCTCCCTAGGTGGGCCACCTCCACGCTGGCTGTGCTAAGGACATCACAGTGACCTTGAAATCAGACGTCGCAGTCACCTTCAGAGCGCAGCCCGTCAAGTGCCAGGTGGCCAGGATCGCCTTCCAGCTGCCACCAGAGCAGGTCGCCGACTGGGACGACCGCCTGCGCACCGTCAAGTGGGTGGATGCCACCAGGGGCCAGGCAGGCACGTGGCCTGTCAAGAAGAAGGTAAGCAGCACAGCAGCAAAAGCCAGCCCACAAAAACAGCTGCTGACAGCAGCAGACCACCCTCTCTGCTCCTTCTTCCTCCCAAAGTGGAATCCCACAATGACTGGGACCAGCGGTGCGTTTTAGGGGAGAGCTGGTGCAATCACACAGGCTGGGGAAGGTTTTTGATGATAAGTGTATTAGCCGCTTGCAAATTACTGCTCTCAGAAGTGTTGCGGGCTCCGTCATGAGGGAGCTCGTGCGTTATGGTTCTGTAACAGCGCATTTTAGGGTATTCAAACCTCTTCATCTGATTCAGTGCAACAAAAGAGTTAGCCCCACTGGGCCCTGCCTCGTTTTGAAGGGGCACCAGCTCCCCTCTGCACACACTGCCGAGCATCAGCAGCCAGAGGCTTCCCTAATGAGCTCAATCCCTTGCCAAGGTGCCTGTGTGGCTGCTGTCCCACATGTGATGTTTGGAAAGCACTTTCTTCTAAGACGAGAAGGAGAGGTGCTTCCTAGGTTTGTCCATTCTAGGGGTTTTCTACCCACAGAGCTCCAGCAGAGGAGTTTAATCCCAATTTAGAGACCTCTCAGATTTATTGGGGGTCAGGACGAAGGTCAGACACTCTGCAGGATTGAAACGTGGGGGCTGGTGCCTGGTCAGAGTCCCCACGGGTGTGCTGACAGCAATGGCGGTGACTGCTTTGAGCAGCATTATTTTAGCACTAATCTCAGTAAATGGGAATGGTCCGTCCCGCCTCCTGTACGTGGCTGATTTTGGAGTCTTAGAGGCCTCCTGCTCAGTCTGAGCTCTGCTCAGTGATTCTTCCCTGTCCTCTTTGGAGGTGATCGAGACAGACCCAGAACCAGCTCACACCGTCCTGGAGAAGAGCAGCCGCGAGGTGGAGCTTCGCCTGAGCGCCGTCGTCGACTACGCCGACTTCAAGCTGGAGACGGACGCGATTCACTTCAAGGAGACCTTGCTCTTCCAGACGAGGACGTTCCCGTGAGTGGTGGACGTGGAGCAGGGCCCAGCGAGAGGCAGCTGCCTTCCCCTGGGGCTGGTGCAGCCAGTGTCTGCTTCCCAGAGCCACGATGGGCGGCAGGGGCCCCTGCTTTTCCTTCCACCCGTGCCCTGGTGCCACCAGCACTGACACACTCCATGCAGAGCCACTTCACGAACCTCTTCTGATTGCCATCGGGCTGAGCAGCCTTGGAGGGGAACACTCCTGCCCCCTGGGGCTGAGGCTGCAGCTTCCACATATCCCGGCTATCTCCAGGTTTCCCACATCTGGACCTGGATTTCTTCTAAGGCTTTGCATTCAAATCATTTCTTGCAAGTCGTGGCTGGGTGGTGCCAGGTGTCTGCACACAGAGCCAAGCAGGAGACAGTGGCAGAGGTTCACTTCTGCTGTGCCTTTCTGCTGAGAGCAACCATGCTTTTGCTTTCGTTGCATGTTGTCTGTCCTCACCTGCTCAAGGACAAATTTACAGTCAAAATAATGCCAGGCTGAGATGCAAGGCTGGAACAAGCTCCTTGGGTTAAATCTTTCAGGCACCACACCTGCACCTTCCTCTTTCACTTCCAAACTTGTAAGTTTTTTGTCCCTGACAACCTTCAGCCTTTTTTTTTTTTTTTTTTGCTTTTCAGTTTCCATCTGTCCAACACAGGGAACGTGGCCCTGGAATACACCTGGATGATGGACACGGGGGCTGGAAGGGCAGCGAGCCGAGCCGGGGAGCTGCTCCCAGCCAGGCAGGAAGGTGAGGCACTGGCTCAGGTCCTGGTGTTGGCTTCTCCCTAGCACAGGGCACGCTTGTGCTGGAGCTGGTCCCTTGGGCTGTGCCATCAGCTGTCTTGGGCACTGGTTATGGAAGGCTGAAGGCTGTCCCTAAGGGATGAGGCTGTCTGACGTGAAACAGTGCCCAGAAAGTTTCCCAGCTGCTGTAACACACTGATCTCTGCTGTTAGCTGGCACAGTTTTGACCCAGGCCAATTCTCCCAGTAGTTCCTGGAAATGTTTGGGAATGAACGCTGGCCAGAAGCCATTCCACAGGTGAAGCTTGCATCTAGCAGCCCAGTTCTGGAGGTGGAAAGAGTTTAACAGCACGGAATGAGGCAGCTGGCTTCAGTCCAGTGCTCATTTAATTTGCTAACATGGGCATAGCCTTCATCCCAGCATCTCCTACAGAGCCATGTCCCGCGGTGTGTTTTGATCCAGGCAGTTCTCTGGGTCTCTGTGGGGCCTTTTCGCTGTGTTTGCCCTCTCCCGCCCCAGATTTCCCTGCTGAAGCAGCCTGACCTCTCTCCCTGTTCCCCTCTGGGAGTCCCCATGCTGAAAGCACAGGCTCAGAGATGCTCCCAGCACATCCCACCTCCCCTTCTGCCCACTCACAGCAGGCATGAGAGCTGCTTGGGAATAAAGGATTTCCTTCTGGAAGAAGGTGTCCTGCTAACCTGTTTCCCCCCCACAGGGTGTTGCCTCTCCCCTTCTGTTGCCTCTGAGAAACTCCCGTTCCGCTGTGGCTCAAGCCAGCTGGGCCACGCTCTGGAGCACACCTCGTCCTCCCCGAGCTCACCCCCAAGCACCACCCCGCTGTTCTCCGTCGAGCCCTGCAACGGCACCATCCCTGCTGGCCAGAAGCAGCTCTTCCAGATGAAGTTCTCCCCAGCGTACGTGGGGGAGTTTGAGAGCTGCATGGTCTGCAGGTAGGGAACGTCCAGGCCTGGTAACTTCTTGGCTCATGCTGCTGAAGAATAGCCATGGTGTTGCCTCCAGCTGGGGGGTGGGCATGCGGACCTGGGGACAGCCAGCCCCAGGGAGTCAGCAGGAACAACCAGCAGGCAGGAGTGAGCAAAGGTGGCCGTCTGGCGGTGGTGGAAGCAGGTATGGAGATGCTGGGGGAAAAAAAAAAAAAAAAAAAAGAAAGAAACATTGAGCTCCTGGAGTGTTGCAAAATCTGGAGTTCTGCTTGATATGCTCGTCAGTGCTTGCACTGACAGAGGACACAACACAAGCTGCTGGCTGTCTGGAAACAACAGCCTGCTAATTCCAGTCCCTTTCTTCCTAGTATTCCTAACCTGAAGCCAGATCAGAATTGCCCAGAGGTGCATGTGAAGGGGAAAAGCCAGATGCCACATTGCCACTTTGAGCTGGAGGACTCTGACTACATCACTGCAAGGAGGCGCAGCCCGGCGCTGTGGGAGCCCAGGGGGGCAGTGCTGGATCTCAACTCAAGAGTGGTGGAGTTTGCAGCAGTTGGGGTGGGCAGCAGGAGCAGCAGGTAGGGGTGGGCATGGCTTCTCGTCATCTCCTGTCACCCTCCTGAAGCTGAGACCTCTCCAGCTGCCCTCTCGCACCCCATGGCACATCTGTGATTGGCTAGAGCATGGCCCCCAGTCTGCTCTGGGGCTGGAACAAGCTGGCCAGTGAGGACCAAGTGGCCAAGGTTTTGCTCTTTGCCCTTTTCTTCAACGAACCCAGCTGGTAGTGTCTCCTCAGCTGGTGCGGGGTCAGTCTGAGAGAACCACATATGGCCTGTGTTGTGAGGCAGCACAACCCTCGTCCCTTTGGAGAGCGTCCTTGGGACATTCTTGCTCCTTTGAGGTAGCAGTCAGATAGGGCCAGTGCAGGCTGGAACCACAACAGACAGTATCATCTTGCAAAGGAGACTTGTTAGACCCGATTTTACCATTTTAAGGTTCCCTTGCTAATTTCTTTCTCAATCAGCTGGTATCACTTCTGTCAGAGAGGCCAACACGACTCCCGGAAAGCAGGGGAAGCATTCGTGCTCCCAGCATTGCCCACAACATCCTACAACTGGGCAGTGTCCACACTGGTGGTGCTCGATGTCTGCTGCGGGGTGGGGTTGCTGACATCCCAACGCCACCTTAGCAGTCTGTTTCACTCTGTGTGCCCAGGACCTTCATGGTTATGAACCCGACCAGCTCTGTGTATTCCTTCCAATGGACTTGCCAGGACCCTGAAGCTCCACCAGGACAGAGGGCTTTCTTCTGCCTCACAGAGAGAGGGCAGATCCAGCCAGGGAAGAAAGCAGAGGTGGGTGCAGAAAAGGAAGCAGCAGAAACATAAAGATGGAGCTGGGTGGGGGTCTCCATGCTACAGCCTGCACCCCCCTTCCCTGATGCCTGCCAAGGGCAGCGACCTTCCTTCATGTGCCTCTTTCTCCCCAGATGGAGTTTGAATTCATCCCCCGGCATCTGGACATCACAGAGTCCTTCTGGCTCTTTGCAGTCCCTGAGAAGAGCATTTCAGTCTTGTTCCTGCTGGTGGGCAGCACCACTGACCCGCTAGTGACTCTGGACAGGTCCCACGTGAACTTCCACCTGCTGCTAGTCGGTGAGCACGTGCTTACACCTCACACACTCAGCTGCGTGCTGCTCGGGTCCTGGTATTCCAGCAAGCTCCCACGAGGGAGCTGGAAATGGGAGCAGGTGCTTGTGGGCAGGTCAGCCAGCTCTTGGACCCGAGTGTTGGAGGGGGAGGAAGGGGAAGGGAGGAAGACATGGGGCTTCCAGAAGAGGGTTTGGGGGTGATGCTGGGGAGCCCAGGGGGTCAGAAGCTGGTTTCCATGCTCGCATCCTGCTGTGCCATGCTGCAGACAATGCTCCTCGCCGCAAATCCCTGCTGGGCTCAGTGCATGGGCAGGAGCGCAGGGTGCCCAGCTGCCAGAGGCGTTAAGGGGTCTCAGTGGCTGTTCCGTCGCTTTCCCAGGGCACAAGGTACACCACACCATCTACATGATCAACAGCGAGAAGGAGGCCTTCAGCTTTGCTTTCAGAGAAAGCTCGCTCTTCTCTGAGGGGTGCAACGCCTCCGTGAAGGTGGAGCCCCTGAAAGGCTCTGTTGCTCCGCTTTCAAGGTAATCATAGGCTACCAGGCCAGGCACCCTCTCCCACCCACCAAATGTTGCACTGTTGCTTTGCCTTTGAGGCTGTCTCCCCTCTGCAGCCACAAGGTGACTCTCAGCAATAGCACACAGCCGCCTTGCTGCGTTCCTTCCCCATGGGGACACCAGGAACCTGCAGGTTGCAAGTGGAACCTCCATGGTGGAAGCCCCAGCGGGGTGGGGGCAGCTGCTGTCTTCTCCCAGGCCCAGGGTCTCACTGCAGCCATTGCACAGCTGCTGTCCCACAGACCAGGCAGCACGGGGCCAAGAAAGCTGTCAGAGGGTGAATGGAGCCGTGAACGGAGCCGAAAAAGGGTGTTCTCTCCCCAGGATTCCCATTACAGTCTTCTTCACGCCAACACTGGAAGGAGAGGTGGTCTTCAACCTCAAGTGTGATGTCAAGAAGAAGACCGAGCCCCTCTCCCTGAATATCAAGGCCACTGGCTACAGCATGAGCGTGGCCGTCAGGTGCGAGGACGGCGACGGCGGCGTCACCGAGCTCAGCGCGCAGGAGACCAACGTCATCGATTTCAAGGAGGTGAGCAGCACCCAGAGCACTTGCTGTGCGCAGTCGTATGAGATGGGGACCGTAAGCCAGGAGCTTTGCGGGTGTGTCGGAGCGAAAAGTGAGGTGTTCCATCACGTGTGTGTATAAGCTGGTTTCTAGAGAGAGGGAGGCTCGTCCTTTGGAGGGGTCGTCAGCAGAACACGAAGGATCCAGGGGCACACGAGGAGGGAGCACGTGGCACAACCACACAACATCTTCTAATGGTTTTAAACTCAAAGAGGGGAGATTTGGGTCGGATGTGAGGAGGAAATTCTTCACTCAGAGGCGGAGAGGCCCTGGCCCAGGCTGCCCAGAGCAGCTGTGGGTGCCCCATCCCTGGGGGTGCTCAGGGCCAGGCTGGGTGGGCCCTGGGCAGCCTGAGCTGGGGGGTGGCAGCCAGCCCCCAGCAGGAGTTGGGGCTGGGGGGGCTTTGGGGTCCCTTCCAACCCAACCACCCTGTGATTCTATGTTGCTGTGAGCCTCGCTTTCTCTCCACAGGTGCACCTGAACGAGAGCACCAAGCTCACCTTCAGCATCTGCAACAACGGCAAGTTCAGCTTCGCCTTCTTGTGGGAGCTGAGCGGCCCCGCGGCACGGACGCAATTCCTCTCGCTCAGCCCTCAGGCGGGCAGCGTGCAGGCTGAGGGTCAGGCAGACACCCAGCTGGTGTTTCAGCCGCGGAAAATGTGCTGTCTGAAGGACGTTGAGCTGACGCTGCAGGTGAGGAGAGCCCGACAGCTTCTGAGCTCAGGATTTTAGCACATGCTTCTCCGGGGCCAGGACTTTCCAGAAACCTTCCATTCTCAGGCTTCCTTCTGTTTCTGCTGCCCCTCGGCACCTGGTTTTCCTTACTGTCTCTGCAGCCAGCTGTCCCCATTCTCTTCCTCACCCACCTCTGCTGTTTGTGGTTGCAGCTCCCATCCCTTCAGCTGTCTCGTGCTCTCTTTCTCCCCACCTAGATCAGCAAGGGTCCCACATTTACCTGCGTGTTCCTGGCCACCGTGGTAGTGCCCACTGTCCACTTCTCCACCACCAGACTCAACTTCGGAGCCTGCTTCATCTACCAGGCTGGGATGCCACCTGCCCAGCAGACCCTTGTCATCACGAACAAAGCAGACAAGGATGTCAGGTAGGACTTCTCCACGCACTCCTTCAGCCCTCGCTTATCCCGTGCCAGTCCTTGCAGTGAGCAGGACTGGCAGCCACACAACAGAGGGTTTGGGCTGTGTAAGAAAGCTCTGGCAGCTCAGGCAGGCCAAGCAGGCTGCCCTGCTCTGCTCTGCACTTCTGTAAACTCCTGCAGTCTGAGCAAAACCCAGAAAAGCGTTGCTGAGATGTGTCAGGTAAGCCACGAGAGCAGGGAGCTGGGCGCTTTTCAGCTGCTTTACCCCAGTGTCATGCTGACTCTGTGTCCACATGTGCTTTTTCCAGAGGCCCATCTTACTTCTCCCTCCTCACGTGACACAGCTGGCTCCTTCATGCCCCAGCTGTGCTGGCTGTGGGGTTTCACAGAGCTTTTCCCTGGGCTGACGGGAGTCTTTTGCTGTGCTTTCCACCAGCCTGAGCTGCGCGTTCACCAACACCATGCACCTGGAGGTGGACTTCCGAGGGTGCCTCCTTCGCCCAGGAGGGACGGTGGAGGTGCCCATCACTTTCTGTCCCAGAGAGGTTGCATCTTACCACGAGCTCATCCCTTTTGAAATCAACAGTCTTTGTCAGCAGATGGTTGAAGTCCAAGGAAAGGGCACAGAAATGAAGGTGAGAGGAAATTCAGATCCTAAAACTCAGGTCACAGCCAGCCAGCATGGCTTTTTCTCTCATTTTCCTCATCTCCCTTCCCCAGCCTGCCATGGTTTGGTTTTTCTGCCCTGAGGACGGTAGAAAACCGTTCCTCCTCCTTCCCTTTTGCTTCACACTAATCCCTCCTGCTTCAGGTGGACGTTGTGGAACCACAAGGGAAGGTGGTGAAGCTGGGAGCTCTCTCCGTTGGGCAGACAGTGAAGAAGACCATCACCATAGCAAACAACAGCATTGCCCCTCTCACTTTTAACCTCAGTTTCATGCCCACCACCCCTGAGCTGCAAGAAGATGGGGTAAGGCCCCTTGTCTCCCTGCAGAGCCCTTTGGCGTGCCAAAGGGATGCCTGCAGGTGTACCCCTGAGGTGCTGTGGGTGGGAGCTAGCGTTAGCTGCAGCTGTATGCTGTCCTGCCCTCCCTGCTGGCACTGCTCCACCAGTAGATGCTTGCAATGTGAATGTCTCCTCTGAGCTGGGGGCCACAGCTCCCCTAAGAGGTGAGAAGCAGGCAGGATTCCCTAGCCTGTTGTAGACACGTGTGCCAGGATGTATTTTAGATATGGAAAGGTAAGGGAGATAAAATGGTGTTTAATGCTCAGGGGCTGCAGAGCTGTGGGGGTTCACACAAAGCGGCTTTGGAAGACGTGGTCCAGCTCGCCACGGCCAGGTGGACACGTCAAGGGACAACACTTTTGGTACCCAGGGATGCATGCCAGGGAACGAGGGGCACCGGGGTAACGCTGGTGGGGACAGGACAGGAGCGTGTCTAAGCAGGACGGGAGGGCTCTGCTCTGACTGTCGTGGCGGAGGGCTTGCAGCCTGGCTGCCAGGTGAAGCAGTCCCCTCTCGTCTCTTTGCACAGGTTCTCTGCTTGCACCCCAGCAGCAATCTCAGCCTGCGGCCCAGAGGAGACACCTGCAAAGTGGAGGTGGTCTTCTCCCCAAAGCGCCGCATCCAGCCTTTCGCCGAGGAAGTGGTGCTGGAGAGCGGCGGGCTGCTGCGCTCCCTCTTCATGGTGCGGGGCTCCTGCCAGGGCGTCCACGTGAGCTTGGACCAGGAGCACCTCAGCTTCGGAGCGGTGCTGCAGCAGGGCCGCGTGTCCCAGCGCGTCACCTTGCAGAACACGGGCGACGTAGGAGTCAGGTAACGCAGAACCCCCGCCCTATCTGAGCGCTGAGGGTTGGAGGGTGCTGTAGTTGGTCCAGGTAGGTCCCCTTTGCCTTTTTTTTATCCCACTGGAGAGCCGTGCAGCCAAGGCTGTGGGGCAGGCCCTGGCAGTTGTCAGGGATACACCCAAAGGCTCATTTATGGATGAGTCCTGCCCAATTTGAAACCTCGCCGCACCTGAAACCCTAAGGAGAAGCCCACAACAGGTTTAGAAACAGCACACTGTGTTCACAGCCTCCTAGTTGCCAACCCTCCCTTTCTGTCCTCGTGCTTTCCTTCGCAAGGTTTAAGTGGGACGTCAACAGCTTCAAGCCAGATTTCTCCATCAGCCCCGCGAGAGGTTACATCTCCCCAGGAATGGATGTCCCCTTCGTGGTGACCTTCCACCCCTCGAAGCTGAGCCTCGCGATCCAGTACGAGGGGCTGCAGTGCTTCATCCAGGGCAGCCAGCCGCTCCGGCTGACGCTGGCAGGGTGCTGCGTAGAGGCCCCCGACACCAAAGAGGTAATGCAGGGTGCATCCCCCCTTATCCCATCACACCTCTCCCAGGGCACAGACTGGAGGCCCCTTACCGGCTCCCCATTTCCTTTCTCCTCTCCTTGGGAAGTTGCAGCATGCAAAAGATTCATTCTTTTCCCTTCTCTAAGAACAACCAACATGATTGACTCCGAAAGCTGTGGCCCACATGGCCGTTTTGCATATGAATTTTCCTAAAAAGCTCCTTGCTGTGCTCCAGGGCCTGGCGTAGGGCTGGTCTGAGTCCTTTACACCTCTCCCAGCCCCCTGGGCAGCACAGGACCCCTTTCCAAGCTTCCGCCTCTTCCCCTGATACCTCTGCAAGTGGGTGAGCAGGTGCCAGCCCTGTGGCAGTGGGAAGGAACCCTCTGCACAGGCCAGCACCCTCTGCGCTCCCGTGTTGCAGACACTGACTTTCTTGTGCAACGTGCGTGAGAAGCACAGCCAGACCATCCTCCTGTACAACCCGAGCAACGAGGCCTGGACCATGAAGCCTGTCATTGAGGGCGAACACTGGAAAGGGCCTGAACTTGTCCATCTCGAGGCCAACCAGCAAAACAAGCCCTACAAGATCACCTACACGCCCCTAACCATGAGCTCGAAGAAAAAGAAGCACCAGGTACGTGAGCTGGGCCAGCACGCTGACCCTGGTGGCACAGCCCTCGTAGCTCACCGCGCTTTGGGGCAGGAGGTTGGACAAGGTGGTCTCCTCCAGACGTGAATTATCCTACAGCCCTGTGTTGGAGGCTGGGTTTCTAGGTGGCTGGAGGCGCAAGGAAAGCACATTTAGGAAGTCTGGGTTGGCCACTAAATGTATTGGAGGAGCTAACCTGAAAGCCAGGTTGTCTGAAGGTCTGTGAAATGAGGCTTGTTCTGTGCAGCTCCTGGCCCTGCCCGTGCAGCACAGGGGGCTCAGGGACCCCCTGTGGGGTGCACAGGGACCCCCAAGCCCCGGGCGTGACTTCTGCCACCACTGTGCTGCTGGGCCCTGCTGTGGCTCGGGGTCTTTTTGCAACAAGAGGGGCAGCGCTGCGCTGCCATTCCTCCGTGCTGTCTGTCAGGTGGGAGACAACACCGGGGTCTCTCTTGACATCGCCTTCACTGATGAGGGAGCTTTGGAAGATGAGTTCTGTGCATGGGAGAGCCAGTAACGGCTCTGGACAGAAAGCAGGAGAGCTCACCAGCCCCATTCCTTGTCTCTAGGGCTCCATCTTCTTCCCGTTGCCAGATGGAACAGGCATGCACTACCTCCTGCAAGGGACTGCTGAGAGCCCAAAGTGCTCAGGCACCATTTTTCGGGAGGTACCGTGCAGGACTTCCTACACCGAGGTCATCCCCGTCTCCAACTGGCTGAACAAACCACAGAGGTGAGTCAAGCCCTGGAGGTCTCGTCCCGTCAGCAACCCCCGCGGCAGTGCAGGGAAGGGCTTCCCACAGAATGGGCGTCCTTCCGGCAAGTTCCTCTCCACCCTTGGCCACTTGTGGCCATAGATGCCTGGGGTCACACTGCGCCTGTTCAGACCCATCCTGGTGTGCTCTTCTCCAGGGCAGACGGGTGCCCTGAGGCAGGGAGGAGGAGAGGGGCTGTGGCGTACCCCATGTGACGGGTATCCTACGGGATTCCTTCCTGCTGACCTTCACCGCCTGCTCCTCACCCTCAGGTTCCTCGTGGTAACGGACATACTCAAACCGGAGAACCTGGAGAGAGGCTCTGTGCTGCATGGGCTGGAATACATCGACGTGCCTGGCTCTGGCAGGAAGGACTACAAGCTCACGTTCCTCTCCTACAAGGAAGGAGTCTTCAACACAATGGTAAAGGTGGCCCCCAGGCTGCAGGGCCCTTCGAGGAGCTGTCTGCTGGCTGAGGAGCCATGTGCCTGCTTTCATACCTCCGCGAGCAGCAGGCAGCCCTCGCGCTGTCGGTCTCACAAGGTCCCCTTGAGGGCTGCAAAACACAGCTTGGCCACGACATGGGGGAGGTGGAAGCATTTAGGAGATCACAGATTGGAAATGCGTTGCCCCAGCCTTGCACTCCTACGTGGCTGCTCACGGCCATCTGCGGGGTTTGGGTGCTGAGCTGGAGGGTTCTTTGGGCTGGCCTAGCGCACCCGCTGGGTTTTGATGTGTAAAACGACTAGCACGTCGCTTTTTCTCCGATTCAGGTGACCTTCCTCAACGAGGCGACCAAGGAATACTTGTTTTACATTATCACTTTCAAGGCCACTGCTGCAGGACCCCTCGGCACCGTCGAAGTGAGCGCCGCCATCCGGCAGAACGTGTCATCCACCGTCAGGGTGGACAACCCTCTGCCTGTCCCGGTGGTGTTTGACATCGATTGCAAAGTGCCCGACGTCAGCGTTCCCCCGCGTTTCACTGTTCCTGCTCAGTCAGGGGTAGGTTCGGAGCTCACCCAGCACTCTCTGGGAGTGGGTGCTCTTCGAGGGTGATGCCCTGTGGGGCTGCTCCTGTGAATAACCCAAAGGGAAGGAGCACGTGAGAATATCTCTGGTGGGAAGTGCCTTGTGCTGATATTGTCATGCTGCCCCTTGTGACACACAAAACCAGCATCCCACAGGCCATCGTGCCGTTGTGGCTGCCCTGCCCTGCCTGTCCTCCACGACTGCTCCTCTTTGGGCCAGGGCCCTGCGCGGGGTCAGTCAGGGCTCGGTGTCCTCACTAGCAGTGTGCTCAGCTGTGTCAGGCTGCCCAGCTTTCCTGAGAAAACACACTGTAAAGACAAAATTGTTACTCTGACAGCACTGCCTCCCAGCACTGCGTGAGCACGCCAAGGACTGATTTCCCCCATCCTCTGCCTGACCTCGTGGCTTTTCCCTTTGTCCTTCCCAGGCCGATCTTGTTTTTGAGTACCAGCCCTTGAAAGTGGGTGAGAGCACTGGGCGCCTGATGCTCCAGAGCAGTGACCTGGGCTCGTGCTACTACGAGCTGATCCTGAAAGGCACGGCGAGCAAGCCAGAAAAGCCGCTCTACTTCTGCACCACACTGGGCTGTAACCAGACCATCACCGCCAAAATCATGAATTTCAACCGGCAGAAGACAGACTACATCCTCCAGGTGAGCCTGGAGGAGCCTCTTGCTGGAGGGAGGGAGCCCAGCTGGGCCGCAGGGATGGGAGGCAGCTCCTCTGGCTGCTGTCAGCCCTCTCTGTGGATGGATCCTGCCCCTCCAGCTTGGCCTGGCATAGCTGGGGTGGCCCTGGGTGTTTGTGGGTCCATCAGAGATGGATCTGTCACCAGCTGGACATTCCTCACTCGCAGACCCTCTCTGCTGCAGACCCCACAGTGCCTGGACTTCCACGTTGCTGGGAATTTAGGTGCCCCAGGGCCTGGGTGCAGGGCTGTCCCTGCTGGGAACATTTGGGCAGTCCCTATGGACCGCAGGGGTGTGGTGTGGGACACGAGGGGACAAACGTAGTGACAGGCATGGGAAAGCATGATGCAGGCACTTTTCGCAGACTTCCCTCTAACTTGCGGGCTGTTGTTCCCCTATAATTTCACAAAATTCCACAAACAGCTGCCCGAGTTGATCCATAGTATTTTTCATTCGCTAACACCTCTGCTCGTCTCTCGTGTCCCCTGCGCAGACTGACTCTGCTGATTTCCAGACGGAGAAAACCATCAGCATGCCACCCGCCTGCCTGGGGGGCTCGGAGGTGGGCCTGGAGGTGACCTACGAGCCCTGCCAGCTGGGCGAGTCCCGGGCCACGCTGCAGCTCTCCGGCCCGCTGGGCGGGGAATACAGCATCCCCCTCTTCGGCCTCGCCCTGCCGCCCAAGCCGCAGGGCCCCTTCCTCATCAAGGCCGGCAGCAGCACCTCCATCCCCTTCAAGAACGTCTTCCCCCAGCCCACGGCCTTCAGGTACAGCGTGGAGAACCCAGCCTTCACCGTGCGGGCCACCGAGACCTTGCGGCCCAAGAAGACCGTCTTCATGGCCGTCTCCTTCGAGGGCAGCCCGGCTGGCGCCAAGGCCCCTGTCACCAGCCGCCTGGTGGTCTCCTGCGCCCGGGCGGACGGCCTGGGAGCGGGGGTCTCCTGGGTGTTCTACCTCCGGGGGCTGCCCCTGGAGAAGTGACGGGGCTGGGGGCAGCCTCCGTGGGACCGGAGGTGGTCGAGGGGACTTTGGTTAACGGTGGCCGTGGCACTGTCGCGGGGGGGGCGTTGGATCTCTGTAACGGCTTGGAATAAAGACGTGGGCACAACAGGGCTAGGGGCTGTGAGGCTTGTGGGGTGGGTAGAGGTTGGTGGGGGGTCGGGAGGTGCTTGGGGAGGGGGCTGAAGGAGGGAGCGCTCCTCCGCG
>VXAV01000606.1:10444-54561 GCA_013399715.1 Alectura lathami | reverse complement strand
TGAGGGGAACCGGCGGCTGGGGGGAGCCGTGCCGGGGAATCGTGGAGTCACTGGCGGGTGGAAAAGCCCTCTGGGACCATCCGGTGCCACTGCCAGCCCACGGCCGCCAGGCCCGCTGAGCCGTGCCCCTGTGTGCCGCATCCCCACGGCCCTTGGACACCTCCCTCCCTCCCCCCCTCACGGGAGCAGTTCGAAGGGGTGGTCCTGGCAGGTGGGATGCGCTGTGCTGGCGTCTCAGGCCCCAGGGACGCTTCGGGAGCTGCCCCTTCGCTGTCCTCGTCTGAACCAAGCAGCCCAGCTCCGACCTGTTTGGCCCCAGGACCGTGGTTCCACGGTTGGTTTATGCCAGCCGAAATCTCGTTTGGGATCTGCTGATGGAGCTGGAAAGCCAACTTGGGGAGGGCGTCAGGAGGAGGAGGAAGACAGGGGCCAGCCCTTTCTGCAGCTGCATGAGTTTCGGTCAACCTAAAGCAGTCCCAGCATCACCACAGATGTCACTGCCGTGTGAGGAGGGACCCTGTGCCCCGTAATATGGGAGCAACTCCTGCTCCTGCAGACTCCCTGGCACTGTGCATTGCTCTTCCCTCCTTTAACTCTGAGCCCTTTAAGCTCAGGGGGATATCAAGTTATTCCTCTTCAAACAAAAAAAAAACCATGCTGCATTCATTAAATCCAGGCTGCCGAAGCATCCCCTCCACGCTGCTCCTCCTGCTGGAGCCTGTTGCTGGGGCAGGACTGGGGGTCCGAGCTGTTTGCCTGGAAGCAGCGGTCTGTGAGGCTGTGGCTCTTATAAAATTGGGCCTCGGAGCAGAGTGAGGGGAGCTTCGGGATGTCCCCAGGGAGAAGGAGGGCAGCTGCTTTGCTGGCAGCCCCAGTTGGGTACGGCAGCAAAAAAGAGAAACGTATGGAGTTTGGCATTGGAAATTTTTGTTTGGAGGTAATGATCCTTGTTGAGGCTGAGACACTGAGGCTTGTAGGCCAGCTCTACTGAAAGAACTAAAGGGAAAAAAAAAGGGACAAATCATGCTGCTGCATTGGCCAGGAATCGAACCTGGGCCTCCCGCGTGGCAGGTGAGAATTCTACCACTGAACCACCAATGCTCCAGCTGTGTGCAGCTGCCGGCACAGCTGCCTCGGCCCCGGAGCGGCCCCGGGGGTTGGTGGCTCTGCTGGGATGACTGGACACCCCAGAGCCTGGAGGTTTCTTTGGGGGGAGCAGGTAGTTCCTGCGGAAGCCACATCTGCTGATAGTTAATTGTGCTGTGTTATGTTTTAAAAACCAAGAGAATTCTGAACAGAAGCAATGGGTGGCTGGAAAGATCCAAAATGTTACCGCTGGACATGCTTCTGTTGGGAGTTATTTCTCCCCTGAGGCAGCAAGGTGCTGAGCAGCACTCTGCCGTCACCCTGTGCCCCTTGTAACCCGCAGGACAGCCTTCGGAGGGAGCATCATCCTCAGGGAGAGTAAACTGAGAAGGAAAGCCTGGGTGGGACCGGCTTTGGCGCGAGGTGTACGGCCCCATTGGAGAGGGTGCTCCTCTGGCCTCTCAGTCCTTGGGAATGGAATAAATCCCCCTTCTGGCCTGGTCTCGCACCCCCTGAATCAGCACTGTCTTTTGACAGCCACAGGGAGCCGAGCCCCCAGGTGCTTACGTCAGGCCAAACCTAAAGCTTCCCATGGTTTTTTTCCCTCCTCTCCCCAGGCTGGTGCGAGAGTTCGTGGCCCAGAACAACACCTCTCAAATCAAGCACGTCATCCAGATCCTGTCGCAGGAGTTCGCGCTCTCCCAGCACCCCCACAGCAGGAAGGGGGGACTCATCGGCCTGGCTGCCTGCTCCATCGCCCTGGGCAAGGTCAGTGCGGGCCTTCTGGGGCTCGTGCACTCTTCGGGGGGAGAGCAGATCGTCTGCATGGGCCAGCATGCCAGGGAAGGCTGGGGCTGGCTGCTCCTCAGCCCTGTCATCCGCAGCTGATGGCTGCTGGGGCAGCTGGCTCCGAGGGGCGGGGGAGTTGTGTTCGGTGGCCTTGAAGGACGCTGATAAAACTTGGAGTTGAACTCCTTAATCTGCTGCTCTGCACACTGTTGATTTTCTTACTGTCTCCTTTGGTAGACGCTTGAGAAACGGCAGCCTGCTTCCCCCAGTTAGGCTTGTTTTAACTTTAAACGTCAAGTTCTGCCTAGCGCAGCTCTTTTGTGGAGCAGGCGGGCAGGTGGGGTTGGTCTGTGTCTGGAATTTGGGTGTTCTCCTTGTCCTGGAAATCTCGGTGGCTTTATGCATCTACAGCAGAGAGCCAAGGCTGCAGCAGCACTGGGCCAAGCGCAGGCCACCATGGGCCTGAATTCTTGCAATGTGCCTGTGTGCTTTATGCCAGGACCCACGGCAGCGCCCTCTCCCTGTGTTCCTCAGCTCACCAGTCCCCTTCTGTCCACCAGGACTCCGGGCTGTACCTGAAGGAGTTGATCGAGCCGGTGCTGACGTGTTTCAACGACACCGACAGCCGGCTGCGCTATTATGCTTGTGAGGCCCTCTACAACATCGTGAAGGTGGCCAGGGGCTCCGTCCTCCCGCACTTCAACGTGCTCTTTGATGGCCTCAGCAAGGTAAGAAGCTTCCTCTAAGCTCCCAGCTGTTTTTCTTTTCTTCGCTGGAGGAGTGAGGCTTCTTCTCTACTCTTCTTTCCCGGATCAAACAAACCGAGTTGCTCGATGGCATCTCTGAAGGGCTGCATGCAATGTTTCTGCAGCATCACGCTGGCCACTGGTGCTGTGGATTCCCGAGAGGTCACTGTTGCTGTTCTCAGTCCCCACCTCCAGGATGCGTTTTTCTGCTCCTCGTTCACACTGCAAAGTGGCTCTGCAGCACCACAGCTTTTTGGAGTCTTGTAGGGCCGAGACCGTGTCTACATATGCCTGTATGTGCAGTGATAAGCTGCAAAGGTGTTTTTCTCTGTCACTTGAGAGTGGGGCTGCAGGCATGTGGAAACCTGCCTAGTGTGGGGAGACGATGGGTGCTGGATAACCCCCGTAGGAAGTCTTTTTGGAGAGTTCATTAGAGCCTAACGAGGAGCCAGAAACAAAGGGGTTTCTCTGTGTCCACCCCTGTATACCAAAGGAGAGCAGCAGTCCTGTGAACCTGCTGGGAGCTCCGCTGCAGGGCTGGGAAAAGGCCTGGGGCCTGCTGTTGTGCTGACCCTTGTTTCCATTCTTCACAGCTGGCCGCTGACCCTGACCCGAATGTCAAAAGTGGCTCTGAGCTCCTAGATCGGCTTCTCAAGGTATTTCTCCCCTTCTGGCTGAGAATCCTTGGCGCAGGCAGCATGCCTGGCAGGCAGCGGCAGTGTGCCTGCAGGTGCCTCCGCGCTCCACACTGCCTGACACGCGTCGTGGCAGGGTTCCCATGGGGACACGCTGGTCCCCAGAGGCTGCACCCACTAAAACCATCCCATTGTGGTCCTGCGGCTTCCGTCACTGGCTGTAGCCTATTAAATTGAGAGTCTGGTGGCGGCTGGTTTGAGGGGCTGGTAGGTTACTGCAACGCCAGGCCTCTGAGGAAGCAAGGATTCAGGCTGAGTGAAGGTGCACCCCCCTCCCAGGCAGCGGAAGGGCTGCGCCTCTGGTTTTCTTCCCTTCTCCCTTGCGTAAACGAGGCACGAAGAGAAGCGAAGAGCAGAGCTGCTGCTTCCAGGCTGGGGGGACTCGGTTCCTCTTCCTGTTCTGTCTGCTGAGGAGCTTTTACTTGCGCAGACTTCCCAGTTCCTTTTCTGCTCCCTGCCAGCTCTTGACCCCGCTCCTCCTTAGCTCAGCAGTTAGCGCAGTCTCTGCGTTTCTGCAGACCTTCCTGCTGGGAAACTGCAGAGCGGAAGGGATCTGCTCCACTGCTCTGGTGTGAGGGACTTTGCTGTGCAGCAAAATCTGTCAAGCGTGTAGGAAGGGCTTTAAGGGAAAGCCAGGGGACTCTCCAGCTGCTGACACATGTGATTACATCAAAGTTACTCGCTCATGTGTGCGAGGCATGAATCAGAAAGTCCCACCCTCCTCTTGTTCAGTCAGGCAGGCAAGCTGCAGGCAGGAGCCTTCCTCGGAGGATCCAGCACAGAGTTATTCACTGCCCAAGGGGGAATTCCTGCCTCATGCCTGAGCAAACCACATGATTCCTTCTCCCAGAGCCTCCCAGCAGCCAGAAGACCTTGCTGCTCTCTGACAGAGCCACTTGTCAGCATCTTGTGATCTTCATCCTGTCATGTGCCTTAAAAACGACNGGGGGGGGGCTTGAGGGGGGGGAATGGTGTGCACGCTGTGTGCTGGGCGTCCCTTCTGACACGCTCTGCTTGGGCTCTGCAGGACATTGTGACAGAGAGCAACCAGTTTGATCTGGTGGGCTTCATCCCACTGCTGCGTGAGAGGATTTACTCCAACAACCAGTACGCCCGCCAGTTCATCATATCCTGGGTAGGTGTTCAGAGCCGCGTGAGGCTCGTCAGCACCCTGTGGCTGGGCAGACAGCGGGGGTCTGCGGTGGCGTGCGTGGACCCAGGGCCCTGAGTTTGTTTGGGCAGCTTTCTAGGTCAGCAGCACTGCTCTAACGTGCCAGCTCCCTGCCGCACCGCTGTTGTGGTCACGGGTACGCGATGTTGTGCTTCTGCCACCGTGGTTCAGGGCTTTGCACAGTAAGGTGGCAGATGCAGCCCAAGCGTTGCTGATGTCAATAAACATGCTGTGGTTAGAGGTTACAGCCTCCCAAGGGACAGCGCCTGCCTGAGTGAGAGTTCAAGGTGCTCTGCCAACCCAGTAGTGATGGAGAGATGGTGCTCTTCAGGAAGCAAGCGATCTCCATTCACTTCCTGATTTCTGTGCAAGGCCTGGGGAGGGATGCGTGCCTGGGGCTCTGTTTCAGCCACGCTGTTTGCTGTTTGTCATTCCACTTCTGCTTGCTGGCATCTGGGCAGTCCTTTGTGATCCGCGCTGTTAAGAGCTGTGACTGGAAGTGCAGCAGTGCCGCAGACTGGTCACTTGCCTCTTTTGCTAGCCCAGCTTCTTTCTGAGGGGGCAACTCCACACTGTCCTCTTGTCCTCCACCTCCCACAGAGGTGGCCGTGCTCCCCTCTGTCCTGCCACCCAGCTCTGGACGCCTCTGTCCCTCAGTCCTGCACGAGGCTTGTGCTGGTGGTGTTAGTTAGCTTCTCCAAATCTCACCCATTTTCCTTCTTGTACCTTCTCCGAGCTAGATCCTGGTCTTAGAGTCTGTGCCTGACATCAACCTCTTGGATTACCTGCCAGAAATCCTGGATGGGCTCTTCCAGATCCTGGGAGACAACAGCAAAGAGATACGGAAAATGTGAGTGCGGAGTGGCTGGCTGCCAGCTCAGTGTTTCCGCTCTGGAGCCAGCATGTTTCCCTGCCACGGGCTCGTGCAGCGGTGTCTGTTAGTCACCCTCTCCATTTGTTTGCAGTTGTGTCACTGTAGCAAAGCTACACATTCGTGGTGGGAGACAGAGCAATCTAGCTGGTGTGTTTGGTGGATCAAGGAGTCCTTGGCCAGGGCTTCCCTTCCTGGGGCTGTTGTGGCTGCAGCAGCCGTGGGGGACGTCGTGGTCTGTTTGTGCTGTGGCACAGGCTGTTCTGCCTCAGTGCATCCATTACCTTCCCAGCCCCTGAGCACGGTGTCCTAGCCACAGGTCTCATGTATGCTTCTAGGGTTTGAGATCTGCTCAGCAGGGTCCAGCACCAGCCCTGTGTCTCCTGGGTGCCGAGGAGAGGCAGGCATCGCGAGCTGGCTCTTCAGATCTGTTGCTAAGTGTCAGGACTGAGGAGCATCTTGAAACAGAGCAGTGGCTGGATGTTCTCAGTAGGATCAGAGGATCCTAGCTCCTTGCAGAGGAAGAAAGTGCCTGGACCTGTTTGGTAGGGCCTAAGTAGGTGCTGAGACAGGCCTGGGTCTGCCCTGTGACCAGGCCCAGCTGGTTCCGCCGTGCTTTCTTGTTTCCCAGTGCACACGTATTGAGGAACAAGTCCTGAAAGCTTCAGGGACTATCTGCCCTCCCACCTCACCCCTACCCCTGTCCCCTTTGTGCTCTGCATCCCAAATGTATGCTTGTTCTCAGAAGGGAAGATGTGTGGGGCTTTCACTGCCTCCATCCTTCGCGGTGTTTGCACACCGGGGTCTGTGGCCCTTATTCTTGCTGAAGGCACCAGCCTCTGCAGCGGGGGGAGTGCGAGAGTGCCGTGCCACCTGTGTCCTCTGTGTGCGCGGGTAGGAGGCCGCTCCCTGACTTCCCTGTTGACAGGGGAGTGCTGACCTGGTCTGTATGCCTGCAGGTGTGAGGTGGCTCTCGGGGAGTTCCTCAAGGAGATCAAGAAGAATCCCTCCAGCGTCAAGTTTGCAGAGATGGCCAATATCCTGGTGATCCACTGCCAGGCCGCGGGTGAGTGGTCGGCGCTAAGCTGGCAGGAGCTGGAGCATCCCTCTCTGGGTCTGCAGGGCCAACTGCTGATTCAGGCCCGGGGTTTTCCCATTTGCCAGCCGTGCCACCACCTTGCACGCTTGCCCTTTCTCTGCTGTTGTGCAAGAAAAACCTGCTAGAAGGGTGGGCAGGCAGCACTCTGGTAGGAAGTCTGCCTTTGGGTCTGCCCCAGAGTATGTGTAGCAGTTCCCCCACAGCTGACACTGCCATTTTTTCACCTCAGATGCAGATCTGGCGTCCTCACAAGTGCACTGAAGTGGTGGTGCCTGAAAGTGCTGTGGGTGGCACCTGTGGATATCCAGGACATGTAGAGAGGTCTGCTTAGGGGCATGTTTTGGGGAAGAACCTGAGGTGGCACTGGGTGCACTGGCCTGGTACTTTGTGTTAGTGCTGCACCGCGGCTCCTGTGGGTCTCCTGTGGAGACAGTGTCAGAGGGTTACAGCTGCAGGCTGATGTGTTTTCTGAGAAGGATGTCCAGGTTGTCTAGAAGCTTGGTCTAGCTCCTGTGGGATCCTATATTGAGTCTGTCCAGACTAGAGACAACAGATAGAGGAGACGCCCTTCCCTTTGAGCCCTGCCAATGTGGTTGCAGGCAGTCCCTATCCTGTGGAGTTCGTTGTCCTTTCGCTCACCTCTGCTCATCCTGTGTCTTCCAGATGACCTGATCCAGCTGACAGCCATGTGCTGGATGAGGGAGTTCATCCAGCTGGCTGGCCGGGTGATGCTGCCCTACTCCTCGGGGATCCTGACCGCCGTCCTGCCGTGCCTCTCCTACGACGATCGCAAGAAGAGTATCCTTGTCGCTGAGCTGCTCCAGGAGAGGGCCAGGAGGAGTCCTTCCCCCCCGAGGGCCAAAAGCCACGCCAGCTGTGAGGATGTGAGGGGAGCTGGGCTGGGGCAGCCCTGGTTGGGCTGTGGTGGCTTCCCCGTGGCTGGCCAGGTGTGGCACCTAGCACGTGTCGGACTGCGTGTTCCTTACACCGCCTCCACTCAGACATCAAGGAGGTGGCAAACGTGTGCAACCAGAGCCTGATGAAGCTCGTCATCCCCGAGGACGATGAAATGGACGAGGCCAAGCAGCCAGTAACCCTGCCAGCAGAGCCCGCCTCAGAGGAGCCCGTTGCCAAGCCAGAGGCAGCGTCCAGCGGTGAGTCTCTGTTGGCCTGAGCCATTGGAGGTGTGGTGAAGGTTGAGGGGAGGCCTTAAGAGAAGGGCTTAGGTTGGTTGGTTACCTGAGGCAGGGGAACGCTGCGTTTTCCTTGAGCCCTGGAGCCCTGTTTCACTGATGATCCCCTGCTGAGGCAGACAGGTGCTGCCTGCAGAGCAGGTGACTGATCCAGCCTGGAGCCCAAGCAGTGCTGCGTTCCCTGGTGAGTGACCCCTCGACTCAGTCATCAGCTTGTGGTGGGAGGCCTGGGAGGGCATGCAAGTGACAAGAGGCCAGGCGCGCGAGATACGTGTGACACGTAAATCACATGGCCTTATCATTTCTTCTCCTGGAGCTGCCCGTTCAGCCAAGTGCCTTTCTGTAACATACCCACAAACGATGTCTGAAAAGCTCCACTGTGGGCAGGAGCAGAGACAGGTGAAAATCAAAATGCTGAAGGCTTTTCTCCACTGGCTGCAGCCAGCAGGGAGGCAAGGAGGCGTGCAGCAGGGCACAGGGCCGGGATGAGCAGCACTGCTGGTGCGCGCAGGGTGCATCCAGCACAGCATTGGTGGTTCAGTGGTAGAATTCTCGCCTGCCACGCGGGAGGCCCGGGTTCGATTCCCGGCCAATGCAGCAGCTTTTTGGAAGGGTGAGGGGGAAAAATGTAACGCCTTGTTGCGGCAGTGAAATATTCTATTTTATATTTTTTTATTCCCTCCTTGTTGTGAGACCTTCTTTTGTTAAAGTATCAGTGAAGAGTGTGGTTTCTTTAACACCTACCCCTTTGGGCAGTAGCACACCCAGAAGCAGGCAGGCCCAGGATGATGCTTTTACAGCTGGAAATCTCATCCCTGCTCCGTCTTTGTGCTGATGTGGCAGTTCTGCTGTGTGTGAGTAGAGGCAGCTGGCAGTAGGGGGCATAAAGAGTCAAGCTCATCTTTTTACGCTTTGTCACTGTGCTTGTAAGACCCAGTTTCAGCTGGTGGCCAGCGCAGGCTCTGTGGCTTGCACAGCAGTCCTGCGCACTGCTGCACAGCAAGAGGTCTCTAGAAATCCCAGCAGCCCCTTGCTGAGCTAGAAACAGCTTCGGTGGGGCTCAGCCAAGCTGTGCACTTCGTTGAAAGTGGCTCTTCAGAGGCCTGTCTAGCACGGAGCAGAGGCTGGAGAGCTGCTTGTGTTTGGTGGCTTCCACGTGAAGTCACAGCATGGGACAGCTGGCCAGGTGAGGATGTCCCAGGGCTCAGCCTTTCCTGTAGCCACTGAAGTCTGGGTCCTGGAAGGCAGCTCTCCAGCCCTGAGCTCCTTCTTTGAAAATGGCTGAAGCTGTTCCAAGGCTGTGTCTTGTGATTTGAGCAATACAGCACTAGGTTCCCAGCTCTCTGAACTCGAGGGGGGGCCCCTCCAAGTACCGAGGGAGAGGCTCAGTTTCTGTGGGGCACAGGTCTGAAAGTACGTGGCTTGCATTTTGCCTGGCGATGGTTCTGTACCAGTTTTGTGCACAAGCTGTGGAGAAGAGCTGTAAGACGCTTGCTGTGTGGAAAAGATCGGCAGGGTCCTGAGCCCTGACAATAACTGGTGATGTCTTTGCAGAAGGCCACGCTGCTCCTGGTCTCTGCCTTCCCTGCCATCCCACTCACTGTTTCTCCTTTCTGTCTACCCCCAGGCTCTCTGGATGCATCTGGTGACTCCAACCTGAGCAACAGCAGTGTCTTCACCGTCACCAGGTAGGGTCTGTTTGTTACAGGCTGTGACTGACGGATGCTAGCAAAGCTGTGGGGAAGCATGGTGCGGGCCAGGAACCCAGTGGGTTCCAGGGCTGACAGTGGGATGCGTGGCAGAGGATGCGTTTGCACCACAGTGTCTTGTCTCAGTGGCAAACCGAGGTGTTTCCCCCTCAAGAGACCATCAGGGGCTGGTAGAAGAGCTGAAAACCCCGCTTCTCGCTGCTGCAGCGCTGCAGTCCTGGCAGCCCACCACAGCACGGTGCTGTAGGGCAGGCGCTGAGGCGCAGCTCCGGGGCATGCAGCCCAGCTCCAGCTGCCTGGGGGATGAGGTGTCTTGGCAGCACCTGCCACCAGCCTGTCCCCTGCCAGCCTTGTGTGGCGTTAGTCAGGCCCACGTCTGCAGAGGGCTGCTTCGTACCCAGCATGGTCGCTCCCAAAATCTCTTCTAAGTCATCTCTCCTGCAAATACCTTCCTTCCCATCCAGCTGTCGGGGAATTTAGTGACAAATCCATCTGCTTTCATAACCATCTTTCCTTTCCTCCCGCTGCCTGCAGTACCTTTCCTCAGAGGTTGTGGTTTGCAACGCTTGTATTGTGCTCATGCACGTATTTATACTTCGCTGTGGTTCCCAAAATAGGATGCGTTACTCCAGCTGCATCCTTCCAGCAAATTTGGCACGTGATGCCCATTGTAACGCAACCCAGAGCTGTGCAAGTGTCAGCTTCTCAGACTGGCTTGTCTGTACCTCTCTGTTCCCTTTTTGCAAAGCCCAGCTTCTCCCTGGTCCTAACGACGCCCTGAACTCCTTTTCTCCTACAGAAATGCAGATAGTTTCATTTGCCCCTGGATTTCATTCTGTGGCTGTTCAGTGGTTTCCCCCAGCTTTGCTGTGATCGCTGCAGTCTGGCCCTGCTCCTTGCCAGCCTCCCACCGTGATGGCTGAGCAGGTGCAGCAGTGGGTGTGCGTGAGGCTGGAGCTGGAAGGGGAAGAGCGAGAAGACGAGAGGCACTGAGTCAAGAGCATCAGTGATCACTGCATCTCTGTCCTGGAGAGCTTGCGTCTGGGGGAGAGAGGGAAGCACCTGAGGGGTGCTGCTGTCCCCCACACCCCATGCCTGGTGACTGTCTCTGCGGCGTGGGTGTCCTTTGCTCCTGCCAGCTGCCCCACGCAGCGGTGAGAGCTCGTTTTGGAGCAATGGAGGCAGGAAGATGTGGAGATGAGGCACCTGGTTTTGCAAAGAAACTTCTTCTCGAGCTCTCCTACGCCCTTTTGAATGGGAGATGCCAGGTTTCATCATGGAGTTTACCTACCAGGAAGCCCGTTTCCCCATCCTGCAGGAACTCTATGCTGGCCGGCATCGGGACCTGAAACATTTTCCCCATGGAGGGGCTGGCATGGAGCTGGGGTGCTGTATGTGACCGACAGGAGCCTTGGACATCTGCCTGGCTCTCTGCCTCTTTCCTCTGACTCAGACACTGCTTCCCAGCCCGTCTGCTGGGGTAGCTGATGTCCAGGGGTTATCAGGAAAATGGTCTCCTAGGAGCATGGACTTGCTGGAGCTGAATTGCTCCTCTAGTGCTGTGGGAGCAGGAGCCCAAGGGCACCCTCAGTGATCCCGAGTCCGTGTTCCCCCGAGCAGCTGGTAGCTGGCGTAGCGGCAGCGCAGAGCTCGCTGCACCACGCGGTGCTGTGCCGGGAGGGCAGCAGCAGCCAGCTGCAGCCGTAACTCCCCCCCAGGGAGCAGGCAGCTGCCTGCGCGCTGGATGCCCGCTGGGTGTCAAGGCAGGACCGCAGGCAACCGTTTCTGTTGCCATTTAAAGCTGGGAAGCCTGCAGGCAGAGGAAGCTGCAGCTGCCTTTTAAGATGAAGTCTCTCTGTGCTTGCGTTTTTGTTCGTTCCCCCCGCAACTTCCCCCAGTCTCCCCCTGAGAGCTGGGGATGAAGCGTGGCCCCGCGCCAGGCGCCCAGCTCTCACGCCCCCTTCCCCTGCCCTCCCCGTGCAGCCGCCTGCGGAAGGAGAGCGCTGCAGCAGCAGCAGTGAGAGGAGGAGGACCTCGTTCAGCAGGGGCAGGGGAGAGGGGACCGGGCTGCCTGATGGCCCCGCATTACGTGAAGGCGCAGTCCAAGCAGATGATGAGGTCTCGGTGCTCGGTAGATGGATGCTGGGCACGTTTCTGGGGCCACAAAGTGACCCCCACCCTGGCTCCTAAAATGTGCTGTCAGCAATCCAAAATGCTTCCATGGTAATTGCCAGCTTCTCTTGGAGCTTGGAGGGAGCTTCCTGGTGGCATTTGCTTGGGAATCAGGGCTGTGTCTGTGCGGAGACAGGAGCTGGCTCGGGGAGAGCCTGGCTGCACGGGACTGGAGCAGCCTCGGGGCTGCCCAGGCAGGCAGGATCCCTGCTTTCAGCTTCTGCAGAGCTGTTTTTCAGAGATGCTGGAGCCTTTCCATGGCCTAGCTGACACTGCTGACCCTGCCACCGCCAGGCTGTGCCCAGGTCAGGAAGGGGAGGTCGAGCTGCGGCTGCTGGAGCAGAGTCCTGGTTTCTTTCCCTCAGCGTGAGCTGCAGAGAGAGGAGCTGCAGACATCTGTCCTGTGTCACTGGACCACAATGGCTGGAAGGCATGTCTGAGGCTCTTGTAGGTGCATCAAGAGGCTTCAAGTTCCCTTCCAACCCACACCATTCTGTGATCAGTGTTTCAGCACAAGTCTTGAGCGGTTTGAGAACACTTCCCAGCCGTCCTGCCAGGCTGATGGCCAGCCGTGGCAGGCAAATGCAGGGTTAGGTGCAGGCGACAGTGGTCCTGCACCAAACCAGCTGGGGGGCAGGGAGGCTCTGGAGGAGTCTCTGTGGTCCTGGTCGATGCAAGGAAGCCTTCTTGTTCTGGGTGATGTTCAGCAGTGCATGGACACGTGGAACAAGATGTTGAATGCAGCGAGTCTCAGGTGTTGTAGCCTCCATCCGCAGGCCTGGGTAGGCAAAGAGTCTTGTGTGGAGCTCCAGTGGGCTGTCCTTGCTCCCAAATATGTTTTTCAGTGCAGTTAGAAGCCAGAGGATGGCTTTGTGACCCCTAATTTCAGGGTAGCTGAAGCTGAATCCGCTGGGCGCGGCGCTGTCAGCTCGCTGCATGTTGCAGCCTCTGCTACCCGCTCCCTGCTGCCTCCTTCCTGACCCGCCGGGCTGGTGGCCTTGGGACACTGCTCCAGGTTCCTGCTCACAGCCCACAGCCATGGTGTGACGTCCCTCTCGGGCAGGGCTGACAGCTCCTGCTGGAAACACGAGTCCCAAGCCTCGAGGACAAGCATCGTGGCCCAGGGACAGGAGCACCGTCCTCTCTGGCACAGCCAGATGTCATTCACACTCCGTGTCGCTCTGCGGAAAGGGCAGACTGCTGCCACGTGGCTGAGCTGTCCAGGGCTGTGTTTAGATCAGACGACTTAAATCGTGGTAGTTAGGGGCTTAGGAGAAAGCTAAAATTACTGCTTTTGGCTCCAGCATGTCTTCCTGGGGAGGCTCCTCCTGACCTTCCCCTGCGGTTTGGAGCGAGAAGACGGGCTCCTTCCCTGCTGCGGGAGGGGTGAGCTGGGCTCCAGCTCTGTCCCTTGCTGACCTGGGCACGCCCCAGCCTTTGCCCTGGTGACCTGCGACTCACCAGAGCCAGTTCCTCTGCCTGAATTCCAGCCTCGTGTTCCAGCATTCGGGAATCACAGTGAGCAGGAGGAAGAGCACCAAAAGGAGCTTTGGGACAGAGAGCAGAGAGCAGCTATTTACCTCCTGGCCACGGGCTGGAGCCAGTTCAGCAGCACAGCTGCCAGCCCATATGGGATATGCCCTTGTGACTTGGACCACAATGAAAGAACCTGGATATTTCCACCCTCGGCCATGCAGCTTGCTGAGCCTGCTCAAAGGCTAGAGCCTGGCCTGGACCTTAACCTTGTCTGAAAATGGGGTCAGGAAAGCAGCTGGGCTGGGCAGGAGGCCAGGAGGGAGATGACAGCTCAGAGATTGGCAGCGAAAAGCAACTGCTGAGGAGAGGGATGGCAGAAGCCCTCGAAGAAAGCAAAGAGTTGGTAAGGGAGACGGGGTGAAAAACATTGCTGTGGGTGGAATGCACCCGGACAGCGAGAGGCGTCCCCATGCTGGGGGGCGTCTTCTGAGACGGCAGGGCCACGAGCTGGGGGTCCAGGTTCCTCAGCCACTGCTCCGCTCGAGCAAAAGGTGCCCCCGTGCAGAGGCGAGAGCCCGCTGCAGCTCCCACCACTGCTAAATCCTCTGGAAAACCGCTCTCTGTGAAGCGGGGGAGGAGGTGCCAGGGCCGCGCCATCCTCGTGGAGCAGCGGAGGAGAATCTAGGGTAGTGGGTTAGATGGAAGCGATCGCATCTGACATCTGCCCTGGCACAGCTGTCGACGCTGGGAGCCCACACGTCAGCCCGAGAGGATCGCATTAAAGCAATGCCATTACCCTCGCTCCCCAGCTCCCGCTCCGGGCTGCCTGGGGATTAGGGAGAGCCGGGATGCACGGATGAGCTGCCAGCGTGCTTTGGAGCTGCAGCAGCACTCGCCGCGCGTAGCCAGTGCCTTCCTGCCTTGGAACGCAGCAGCACAGAGAGCTGGTGCCGCTCCAGCCTGAGCGTGGTCGGTGGGAGCACTGCCGTGCATGTCCTGTGTCACTGGGGAGCGGGTTTTGATGAGCTCCTTTCGCCCGAGCAGGCCTGGAAGTGGCTTTGTTGCTGTGCTGGCACCCTCCTCCTACAATGCCGCTGCTCTGTGCAACCCTGCAGCCTCCCCGCCTGCCTGCCGCCCAGCCCGGCCTCTCCGCGCCGTCCCTTCAGCCGCTTCCCTCTGCCGGTCCCAGGCACGTGTCTCACGTTACCCTGAGATTCTTCCATCCTGCTCAGGCGAGGCGTGTTTTGGCGTGGAGATGTAATCAGGTCAAGGATTCGTGCTGCTCTGCAGGCAGGAACCTCGTGGCAGGTGGAGCGCAGGCTGTGCCGCCGGAGGGGGAGCTGAGGCTTTGGGGAAGGCAGCCCTAGCAGGAGTGGGTTGGAGAGAGCAGCCCTGAGTGAGCTGTTCGTGCCTCTCTAAGAGGGGGGGAGCAGGAACAGGGGGCTAGGGCAGCGGGGGCAAGGTGCACGTCTGCTCATGAGCAGCTCTCCAGGTTCGGAGGGGCTCAGATCCACTGGGATGCTGCTCCCCTCTCCCAGGCCTGCTCTGGGTGTATGGAGATCTCCAAGGAGGAGCTGCCTAAGCGGCTTGAACCCATCCCTCCTTCCCCTCCGCTCCGAACCTTTGATTGTTTGGCCCTTGGCTGTTGTTTGCAACATCAAAGGGAAACTTAGCCCAGCTCCAAATGCAATTTGTGGGCCCAAGCATCTGCTCCGTGACACAGATGAAGCCGCCAGATACTTGCGGAGCTGTTAGGGGCCGCAGCCTCCTCGTCTCGCCCTTATAACACATGTCCTGGGGAAGATGAAATCCTATTAAGCCGCAGTTCTACTTGCAAATTATACCATGAGAAATCTGCCCCTTAGGATTTCTTATCAATCACGATGCAGAGGAGCTCAGCACGTGCTAGAAAAACCTGCAGGAGCTCGGCCCAGCCTTGAATAATTCAGTGGCTCGAGTGGAAGAGGAGTGACTTAGCTCTTGCTCTCCTCTGCTGCTGCTCTTGGAGGTCTTTAGGCAGCCTGGTCACACAATGGCAGGTACTTGCCACCTTCTCACTGTTGTTGCACTGGAGTGAGAGCTAAGGGTCTGCAGGCCATCCGTGCTGTGGGAGTGGCAGCTTCCACCTCCCTTGGGATCTTTGTCCCTGGTTGACAGCCAAGAGTTGTCCTCATCCTTCATCTCAGCAATGCCTTGCAGGAAACAAGGAGATGTTTTTAAGGCAGCCCCATAGCAGAAAGCTGCATCCCAGAAACCACTGCCTGCCCGGGCAGCGCCTGCAGTTCCTGCTGCGAGCCGGAGGGCAGCTGGTTGGATGTTCTTGCTGCAAAACCCCAGCTGAGTTGTGAGTGCATTGCCCTGAGCTTGCTTCCTGGCTCTTCTGACTCTTGAAAATGTGAGCACGGTGCTTGGGTTTGCCCTGAGCAGGTTTGGCTGCACAGAAGAGGTGTGGGTGGCAGGGCTGCGTGGGGCTGGGGCAGGCCGAGGGGTGATTTAGATTTCTCAGGGTTTGAGCTGAGATGTCTGGTGCAGCCCCGGTGTGTCACAGAGCTCCCCGTGGGGGGAGGATTGAGCTGGGCAGCACGGCACTGAGCCATCTGTCCTCCTTTCTGTGCAGCTCGGAGAGGATCCAGGTGACCCTGAACCTGGATGGAATAGTTCAGGTGCTGGACTGCCACCTCCATGACACGTCCATCGGGATGATGACCAGGATTGCGGTCCTGAAGTGGCTCTACCACCTGTACATCAAGACTCCTCGCAAGGTAGGTCCAGGACTCGACACGTGAGCCTGCTGCTTTCTCCGTGGGGCTGAGTGTGTCAGCTCCCAGCACACGCCTTGCCTGTGCTTGCGTTGGAAAGGGGCACCCAGGCTTCAGCCCCCGCTCTTTGATCCAGCGGGACCTGGAAGTGCTGCGGGAGGGTGAGAGCAGCGCTGACTTGCTGTGGGGCAAGTCCTTGCTGGGATGTAGCGGTACGGGAGAAAAGACAGACATGACGCTCTAGGGATGGTTGTGGTGACCCGTGGCTGCGCCATGCTGCCCCAGCAGCAGATCTGTCTGCAGCCATCCCCCAAGGTCCCTCCCTCTGAACTGGCTGCAGTCACCTCGGTAGCTTTGTAACCAAGCGTCTGCCTGCACTTTGCACAAAGGCTTTGGCTGCTCCTAGCCCAGTAGCTTGAGGGAAGTGCTTCCAGGTAGGGTGGGAAGGGCTGGTGAAGCGCTCCCAAGGAGTGCAGGGGGGCCTTTAGTGGGCGCTGGCCCGGCCTGCGGGTCTGATGCCGTTGCTCTTTCTGTTTCCAGATGTTTCGACACACCGACAGCCTCTTCCCCATCCTGCTGCGGACCCTCTCAGATGAGTCGGATGAGGTGAGTGCTGCTGCTGCTGCACAGCTCTTCCTGGGAGCTCGCCATCCCCGCGTCCAACCAGGCTTTGGGGGAGCTGTGTCTGGTACGGTTGGGTTGGACAGAGGGATTTCGCGAGGCTTGGCCAGCGTTGGCACTGGGGTGCGCAGCCCTGTTGGCCAAACCAAACCAGAACCAAACCAGTGCGGCGTGGCCTTCCTGAGCCCACAGAGAGCAGGTTGCACTCTTGCACAACTTTCCCCAGAGCCACCGCCGCGCCGTCCCAGCACACACAGCACCCCCGTCGACGTGACCGCGGTGACGCCCCAGGCTGCAGGCCAGGCTTCCTTCTCTAGCCTCTTCCCATGTCCTTTGCCTCAGAAGCCAGACGCTACCTCACGGTCTGTGTCAACATGCCTTTGAGACATCCTCTGAGCAACCACCGGCCGGCGAGCGGCAGCGTGAAGGCTCTCTGTGCCCTCCTGCCTGCTCCTTGGCTCCTCGACGCAGTGCTCTCCGTCTCTGGGCTTGCTCCTTTCCTGAGGCACTGTGCATCTTCTCCCTGTCCCTTGTCCCTCTTCCTCACCCCTTTTTTCCCAGCCTGGCCTTCTCACTATCGGCACCTCAGACGCGTCTCGCGCAGAGCTGCCGGAGATCCTGGACGTTTCTCAGGCCAGAGCTTCCTCGTGGGATAGAAATCACACGCTCTCTGCTCGGGATTACACGCTCAGGGCATCGAACCCCCACCCCACAATAAACCTCTTGTGTGAGGGGCTGTTGTGAGAGGAGGGAAGGGAACGAGCAAGCGAGGCAATGACTTGTACTTGTAAAGGCAAGCGGCTGCCTGGCCATTTTCCATACCCTGCTGCTTACGATGCAAACCTTTCCAAAAGAGTCCCCAAGCACACATCTGCCTTTGCAATGCTCCAGAAAGCCTGCATCTTGCAGATAGTCTCCCCAGCTTGGCAGGAGGTGGCTGTGAGTCATGTTGCAATTACACTGCTTATTAATATTTGAAAAAAGCAGTGAAGAAAGGACCCTGGTGATGCATTTCCTCCATGTGACATAACTGGGAATGGCTCAAAAGTAATTTTAAGCTGATTTATTTAATCCTGTCTTCTATTTATTCAAATGTTTGGGGGTGATTTTTTTTTTTTTTTGAGGAAATCCATCGACAAGTCAATCCATTAAACATCAGTGCTCAGCTGGCTCCCAACCAGCTCTCTACAGAGAAAATAGAAATGACCAAAATAGTAGGTTTCAAGCTAGGAATTCTCGGGAAGGGTGAGGGCAAATTGAGAGAGCTGGCCTGAGACGTCAGCGCCTGCCAGAAGAAGGGGACGCAGGGGCTCTCTGACCAACTTGGCTCTGCTGTGGGTTGCTCCCCGCTTGAGGAAGCGTCGCAGTGTTCCAGCACACATTCGTGTTGTTCTGGAGCAGATCAGGATCCCCAAAAACTCTTGGCTGGGGCTGCCAGGTTAGTGTGCAGGCACCTGGGCTTGAGGTCTGGCCTTGCTGAGCTGCTCTGAGTCTCCGTGCGCTTACCATTAACAGTCAGGCCCAGAGCAAGGAGAAGTTTGCCCTGGGTGCCGTGAGTGCGTGCCCTTTAAGCTGCCACGTTTGTTTTCAGCGTCTGAGCAGCTCAAGGCGTTGCACCACCTCCACTGCGCTGAGCAGGGGCCAGCATCTCACGGTGCATCTGCGGCTCCTGAGTCATCTCTGCCTCGTTCCAGCCCTCTAGTGCCAGGGAGGGGACGGTCAGGAGCCCTAGTTAAGATTCACAAGTGCAGCGCGGAGAAGCTGGAGCGAAGCTGAAGCGAGTGATTCCCTTTGATATGCAGACAGGCCGGGATGCAGCAAGGCTCCTGGCTGTCAGATTTCGCGTTGCTGCACTGCGTCACCTCGCGCTGGCTCTCATGCTTCCCCAGCCACGTGTGCTTGCAATCTAGTTTTGAAGGCAATGCTTAGAAGCTTTAGTTAAAATTTGATGTGGCGAAAAACTTCCTTACAGCTCCAAGAGAACAGGATTGCAGCGAGCATGTTTTTTTCTGCACAAGCTGCTGCTTTTATCCGTGCAGGTCTCGCAGCTCTGACACCTGCCCATGCAATGGGCAAAGTAGGCTTTGGGTGCTGAGGGTCCCAATGACTTCATAGCCTGCAGCCGCGTCTCTCAGAGTGGGTTTTATTCCCGGGGACGCCCTGAGCGTTGGGCACACTGCACCCGCAGCCCCCACGTGCTTGCTGCGGAGGGGGCCGTGGAACGAACATGCGCGTGACCTTCACGTAGCCAAACCAATGCCTCCGTGGCAGCCTTGAAACATTTTGTCCCAGCGTTAAATCAGGAGGAATCCCAGGTACGCAGCTAGTCGTGCCTCCGCTTCCCTGCCAGCTCCCAAACCCCGCTCCACCCTCCGTGCCCCACGGGCTGTCAGGGCCCTGCCTTCTGGCTGCTCTCTGCCGTCCCATTAAATCCCGGCAGGCTTCTCCCATTGCGCCCTGTTCCCAGCACAATGAAGCTGAACAAAAGCTCGTGCCAGAGCGAATAGCTGTCTTAGTGTGGGTTGGTTTTGAGTTTTGCTCTGATGGCTTTAGGTCCATTGTGCTGCAGCTCCCGGCCTTTGACTCACCGCCGCTGAAATATTGCGATCCCGTGCAAAGCGGGGTGCAGCAAGAGGAGAGCACTGACTTGCATGTGCCCAGCTTCTGTTTTCGTGGCTTTGTGTTGATAAATATTTTCCAGAGAGAGAGGCTCGGGGCGACTAGATACCAAAGCAGGGAGGTGGCCTGTTTTCAAGAGGAAAAGTTGCGCTTAGGGCCTTAATGGTGGGGTGTGGAGAGAGGTGTATAATTTAACTTGGATCACGGAGAATGCGGTCAGCCCAGCTTCACATCCCTGCGAGCAGCCCGTAAGCAGCAACCGCTCTGCCCGGTGCAGCAGGGTGGGGTGCTGCTCCCTGTGGGCCGCAAGGACCCAAGGAAGCACGAGGGCTGAAGGCTGCTCCGTGCACCGCGCAGGGCTGGGAAGGGTCGCGGGGGAGGCTGGTCCCGTGTGGTGTATGGCATCGGGGCACTGTGAGCTCCCCAGGGTGCTCCAGGCCTGGCCCTTGCACGCCCAGGGGTGGGTGCGGACCAGGGAGGGAGGACAGGGATGTTTCAGGTTTGGGCTTGGTGATGGCCCCGTCACCACCCGGCTCCCTGCCGCCTGCTGTGTTTGCTGCTGCCATGAAGGTGTGTTCGCACGTCCCGGGAGGATTTTCCCGTGGCAGAGGGAAAAAGGAAGCCGCCTTTCCCCTGTGCCAGCTTAAGCAAATGCCACAGAGGTGTGAGGAGCGGTGCTGACATCCCCTCCCAGCAGCGGGCTGAAATCTGGCGGCTGTGAAAAAAAGAGAAAGAAAAGGTCTTGGCAGGACTAGGGGAGAGAAGTTGCTGTGCTTGGGACCTGAAAAGAGGCCTGGTTAAATTGGTGTGGGAAGATTAATGGTGGGGTTCTTTTTCTGTTTTTAAAGCCAGCAGAGGGGGGGACGTGAGTTTGCTCTTCCCCCTGTGCGTGCCTGGGGCCCGGCCAGCCTCACTGCTCCTGGCTCCTGTGCCCTCCTCCCCTCCCCGGTTACATCTGAAAGCTTTGAAAGCAGCGGAACCACCAACACAACACAACACAAACGGAGCCCTCTGCGCACCTTGGGGAAGCCTCAGCGCATGCTGTGGCAGCAGGAGGCTGCCTGGAGTCGCAGAGCAGGACACGGACCCCTTCTGATAGTGCTGCGGGGCCTCTGCACCCTCCCAGATCTCAGGGCCCTTCGAAGAGGTGCTCTTACAGCCCTCAGCCTTCCTCTTCTCCACCCTGGGGCATCATGCTTCAGCTGGATTCCTGTCTTCTGCTTGCTAGCTGCGTGGCTGTAGTAATCCCTGGTTCACGGTGTCACGTGCCCCTCTCATTGCCCAGGGACATGTCGGGCTGTGCTCAGTGCAGGCACGCTTTAATCTTTTTGCTTCAAGGTTTTCCCTAAACAACCCTCTCCTTGAGGAGCTCAGTCCATGCCCTGATCACAGTGTGGGCCCCAGGAGCAGCCGGTGCAGCAGCCCAGCTCCTGGACCCTCTCCACCCGTCCGTGGGTGCGCTTTGGCCAGAGGCAGAGTCCCACCAGGAGCATCACGGTGACGCCGTGCAGGTGGGGAGGCACCCAGGCAGGCCCGCGAGCACCCATCCGTCCACCTGCCCCTGGGTGAGCCTGCACACACGCTGGCAGAGCTGGTACGGGCTCGACAGGACCAGAGCAAGAGTCAAATTAACCTGACCTACATCTGGAGAGGCCTATGGCTCCCTGCCCTCAAAACCCACGCGCTGGAGGCCGTACAGAGAGCAAACCCCACTGCTCCCAGGCGTGGGAAGGAGCTGCTTGTTTACAACAGCCATCCTGTAGCCTGCTGCGGGCCATGCGGTGTGCTCCTCTCCAGCCCTGGCCCCGCAGCCTCGTCCCCTCCCGCAAACCTCAAGGAAATGGGTCCTGGAGGCTCGAGGCTGGGCCGAGGTTTGCAGGGCAGGGGGCTGCCCCTGCTGCAGGACCTCCGTCACGATGCTCTTTGGCATCAGCCTGTGCCCTCGGAAGGGACTCGTGGTCTTGGCATCTCCAGCATCTCTGCGAGGTGCAGGGGCTCCCACCCTCCTCGTGATCCTCCCTGTGCCCTCAGCATCCTCCTGCCCTCACCCGGGAGCTGGGAACGGCTCCGGATCCGAGGGACAGCACCGGCTCTGCTGGCGCAGCCGGCCCGTTGCCATGGCAGTGGCAGCCCCGTGCTCCTGCAGGATATTGCTTTCTTCCAGCCTCCTCCATGGCAGGGATGTGCAGCGCATACCAAGCGCTCCTGGCTCTCCTCCGTGCCCGGCTGCTCCCTCCCAGGCTGGGAACCTGCTCCGCAGCGCAGGGAGACCCTGCTTCCTTCCAGCAGCTGGGAAACCCCAGGTCAAGCACCCACCTGCTCCTCTTCCCCCATGCACCATACCTCCTGGTTCTTATTTCCTCTGGTTTTTTTTTGCAATTTAGGAATCCAGACTGTGTGGTTTTTTTTTTCCGTGTCTTGCTTGATCTCCCTAAGGTTCGAGGGGTCTGGTTGTGTCCTGGTGGTGGCAGCGAGCAGCTCTGCTCACCGCATGCCAGGTGGCTGTTTGCCTGTCACTGCTGTCCCAGCAGCCCGAGCCCAGCGTCTCGGAGATGGGACCGAGCATGTGGCTCTGGGATTAAAGGGTAAGACGTGGGATTAGGGCTTTGGTCCTGTTCCATGAGGGATGCCGGGCTTCAGCATCTCCCAGGCTGGCATCGAGCACGGATGGTGCTTGAACTAAAACACCACCGGCCTCCTTTGTCTCCTTTAACTCCCTGCAAAACCAGGAGGAGGGGGAGGAACGAGCTCTCTCATCTGCAGGGGTCCGTGGGCTTCCTTCCCTGTAAGAGGACGAGGGCTGACGATGGCGGTGACATCCCACGATGGCAACAAGGTCCCGTCCATGACAGCCTCGCGGAGGAGCCATAGGCTGGGCTGCTTCCTTCTTGTCCTCAGGGGTGTTCCTCGTTGCCAAAGCTGCTGCTGTTGTCTTTTCTCCTCCCTGGGGCAGCCGCAGGCTGGGACTTTGTCGTGTTTGTGCTCGCAAGCAGTTCCCAAGCGGGGTTATCAGCTCGCAGAGCTGCCGCTCCCCTCCCACGGCCGGCTCTGAGAGCTGCTTGCTCTAAGGCTACTGGGGGCTTAAAATCAGGTGTAACAACAAGAAATAGCTTGAGACATCCGTGCACCTGGCCTTCACATGATCAGGGGCCCGTTTTCAAGTTCTTGTTATAAAAATATGTCATTGGGGTTTTTTTTGGGATGGGGAGTGAGGGTTTTCTTGGTATCTCTGTAGCTGGAACTCCTGTCTAATGCAGCGCAATAGAAAGGTGCTCAGGGCCTTGAGGGAACCTCTGAAAAGCCCTCGATGTCATGCTGGGATGTCCTGCGCTGGATGCAGGCAGGCCAGAGGTGGCAACGAGCCCTTTTTGGCAGCCTTTCTGCTCAGAGCACCAGGGGAGAGTGATGAGATGTCTGGGCCCAAGGACATTTGGACCCAAAATAGCTTGAGACATGAGAAGAGTCAGGGGGGAAAAAAAAAAAAGAGCCAACCTGTAATAACTTCTGCAGGAGTGCTAAATATAGTTAGCATGTAGCGCTGGTCTGATTGCCGAAGGAAGGAGCTGCTCGTGGGCGCTGAGCCGGAGCGAACCCAGACCTCCCCAAGGCCTGGCTCCTGCCTGCACAAATGGGGCTGAATTTCCCGTGCAGAATGGAACCCGCTTGGTTTTTCCCCTTTCCTCTTTCCTGCCCCAGCTCCTGTGTGCCCAGCTGAAGTCTCCACTTTGAACCTCACGGGTAGCCCTAGGTCCTTTGGGTCGCACGGGGATTTGGGGCTCGCCTTGCCCGTGCTCCAGCAGCAAGCTGGGGAAGCAGAGCTCAGCCCTGGCTGCTTGGTGCCTGCTCACCCTGTGCTCTCCCTCTCCCCCCAGGTTATCCTCAAGGACCTGGAAGTGCTGGCTGAGATTGCTTCCTCTCCGGCGGGCCAGACCGAGGGACACGGCCCCTCCGAGCCCGCAGAGCCACAGCCCGGCCAGGTGGAGCTCCACGTCCCCGTCAGGAACAGCCAGCTGAGTTCCTCCGGTACGTGCATCCCGTGGCCACGTCCCCTAGGGCTGGAGTCATGCCAGGGGTCTGCCTGTGTGTCGTTGCTCTTTCTCCTAGCTCGTGTTCTGGGGCTTCGGCCACGGTAAGAACCCGGTCAGCAGCAAGATGCTGCAGAGGCCAGTGCAGAAGGACCTTGCCATTGCCCTTGTTTGTGGGGCCTTGGGTGGCAGCCTGTCCTCCCCCTGTAAGATCCTAAAAGCGGCTCAGGACAGGATGCTGGCTGCTGGCCCAGGTGCCCAGAGCACAGCTCTGTGGAGGGCTCGGGCTGCGCGCGTTGCCTGCTCCAGGCTGCGTGTGCTGAATGTGAACTGCGGCGGTGCTCTGAGCTCTGGGGGGACCTCGGAGAAGAGATGAGGAAGGGCAATCCTGTTGTTTGAGGGAAAAAAAAAAAAAAAAGAAAAAGCCTTTCATTAATCATCGCAGCCCACCGGGCGTTTTTTTCCGCCCTCCCCTGTCTGTGTGGCTCATCCTCTGCAGTCGCTTGGCTGCCCCTTCCCCTCTACTGCTGCTGTTGCTGTTTAAGAGCCTCCCTGTTGTGCTCCCCAAGCCAGGTCGGCCCAGCCAAAGACACATTTCATGTCAGCTGTGGATTGTAAACTCTGAGCCCAGCCAAGGCTGCCTCTCCCTGCGCAGCACGCAGCCTTGCAGCAGCGCCGCGAGCGCCGTGCACTTGCCTTCCTGCTCCCTGGCTTTGTTTTCTTTGAAGATCACAGATAATTTCCCCTCCCTGGGCTTAGAAAGGTCTGCAGAAACCAGGTTTTGTCGATCCCCAGCTGGGTTTGGGCTGGGTTTTTTTTTGCAGATCTACCTGTCTGCTGTGTGTGGGATGGAGGGAGCCTGATGCAGCGCTCTGCCGGTGTCATTGATCCGCCGGTGTCACCGGTGGGGCTGCGTGGGTGGAGCGGCTCCCGCAGCACTGGCCGGGCAGCTGAAGAGCTGCAGTTCAGCTCACGCTGATGGCTGTCTGAGGTTTCCTTCCTTGTGGATTATCTAAAAATAGCAGGCTGGATGGCGCGTAGCCTAACGGCTGCCGTGGCCCCTTTTAGCTATCTGGAAGAGCAGCTTGGCTTCAGTGATCCGAGCGGAACGTTCGCAGAGAGTCCGGTGCTGCTTACCACGCTGAGCAGGTCTGCTGTAGCCAGAGCCCCAGCTGTCCCAGCGCTGAGACACCACACAGGCTGCAGCGTGCTCTGCTTTCATCACCTGCTTTCCTCTCCCTTTTTCCTTAGAAATTGATCTGGGGCTGAGCTTTGCGCGGCCGTTGGCTTCCACCCCAGGGTGGAGGGCAGAAGGAGCCAGGTAGCGTTCCTTCACCTCGGGCTTTTCCAGTGCAGGAGTGTGGCTCTGCAGACGGGATGTTGGCTGCTCAGGGCTGGCTCTGTGGGGTCACAGCGGGGCCGGGACCCTCCTGGATTAGGGCTGGGAAAGCAGAGGGTCTTTGAAACGGCTCCTTTTGCTGAAGGGTTGGATTTGGGGAGGTGTTTTGGAGCTGGGGCACAGCTAGGAGAAATCCCTGTGGTGCTGGGGTAGCGATACACGGTTAGAGGAAGCAAAGCCAAGCTGGCACTGAGAAAGGGCTGATGCCCTGTGGAGCTGGGTGACTGTGTGACTCCACCAGCAGGAGCGTCACTGGGTTTGCACTGAGGTGGACGGGAGCAACCCCCCAGCAAATCTCCCGAGCAAATCTTTCTGGAAGCAGGATGCTATTGCACCACCAGTACTGGCGGGGAGGTCACGGGGCACCTGTGCTCCTCCCTGGGCTCAAACCACCCCACTGCCTCCAGCAGCCTGCCGTGCCCTCGGTGGGAGGAGAGCCGTGCTGGCTGAGTAACCTCAGATCCACTCCTGTCCCACATCCGGGCGTGCAGCACTGCAGGTAGGTGAGCGTGGCCACCTTTAAACCCCTGGAGCCGCAGCAGGTTTCCATGCTGCCCTCTCCACGTCTGCTCTCCGAGGCAGGCAGCACGGGAGGTGGAAGGGGCCCGTGCCCCGGCGCGGGCTTCCCCCCGCTTCCTCTCTCACCCTTTTCTTCCCTCGGGATGTGTTTATGCAGTTGTTTCCCTGCCATTCAGTTGGGTTTCCTTCAGATGCTCGTTGATTAGTCAGGGAAGCAGTGTCCCACTTCCGCAGCCCGTTCCCAGCTCGGGGTTTTATTTAGCTGCTTTGTTCTCCAGTTACATAAGGTCAGCTGCCCTCCGACGGCTTCTCCCGACACAATGAGCCAGGGCGAGGCGAGAAACGGGGCGCGTGGGAGACCCGGTGTCCCAGCAAGCCCTCCAGCCCGGTTCTCCAGCTCAGGTCTGCACGGCAGGAGAGAAGCCCCTCCAAAAGGCTGCCAGCCCCAGCAGCCGTGTGCGCGCATCCCTTCCTGCCTGCACAGCTTTGCAAGGAGCAGCAGAACGACCCTTTGTTCTGCAGGGGACACCTTCCTCTCCCTGCAGTCTCTCCTGCCTGGCTTCCTGCCGGAGGTGGCGGAGGCACCGGCGTGCCCTCCGAGCACATCACGCTAGAGGATGTTTACTGGGAGGCTGACTTCAGACATGGGTGTGCTGACACGCTCGAGGTCATGAGTCTCAACCAGCAGCGCTCAGGAGCCCGTGGATTGCTCCTGAGGAGCCTGCCCTGAGAAATGTAGGCTGCTGAGCTCCAACTTGCTGCACACCACTCCAGAGCCTGGAAAAAACTGATAAAGTGCTGTTACAGGGGGTTCTCATCAGTGGTTTTTTTTTTTGTTTTTTGGAGGGATTCTGTCCTTAGTGAGCCAAACCACTCCCTTTAACTCGTGTCACCCAGCTGCTCCGTTGCGTAGCCCGCAGAGGTGGCAGTGCAGAAGCAGATCCCATCTCCATGTGGTTTGGAAACCTTAGTCTGCAGGCTGCTGGGGTCCATGAGGGGCAGCAGAGGAGAGCTGTCCTGTTGTCTGCTGGCTGCCATGTCCTAACCTCGTGTTCCCGGCGCCAGGGCAGAATTTTGAGAGGGTCAGAAGCTGTTGGCTTGGGTGCTTCCACGTGAGATGAGCTGCCCAGGAGCCACAGCAGCCCAGACATCTGGCACGGGCTGCGGGCCTTGGAAAGCCCACGGCTCTGATTTTTGGCTGGCACAGCCTGGGAGGCCTGAGTGGGTCTCCTGGTACCTGGTTTGGTCAGGCAGTGACGGGAAGGGTGATGAACCCTGGGCTTCTGTCCGTCCCCTTGGTCACTGCTGCTGTTTCTGCAGCTCTGCTGCTGCCTGAGCTATCGGCCCTGCTGCATTTTTGCTTATTGATCTACCACAACAAGGGAAAACAAGCCAGCAGCGGTCTCCTGGCTTCCCTAGGACACCCACTGGCGCTGTCCTTCCCTACCATCTTCCCTCAAGGCAGGCACAGGCGCTTGTCACCCTCAGAGCAGGGAGATCCAGGGGACCGGTGCAGGAAAAGCATCATCTGGCAGCAAAACGTGCCTCCTGCCATCAGCCAGCTGTGGTGCTGACCATCCGACGGTGCCCGCAGCAGGCTGAGCTGTAGTTTCGGAGGCTTTTCTTCCCTCAGCAGCATCCTGTGCTTCAGACAGGGCTGAGCTGACGTTTCTCAGAGCCCAGCAGAGCAGCCGACGCGTCCGCATCTGTTTCCAGCTACGCCCCGCGCTGCGTTTCACATCGGGGAGTTTGCCTTTATGGGTTTTTTTACGGCTCTATTTTTATCCGGCTTCACCGCGCTTGCGAAAGCTCCAATTCCAAACATCCTGGGGAAGGCTGCGGGGGGGACACGGGGCAGGTTCCCACGTCTCTGTGCAGGGCTATGCTGTCCCCCTGCTGTCTCCCAGTCCTCCAGTTGCTGCTCGAAAGCAAATCACTTGAGCTAAACCGCTGCCGGTGCCCTGGTGGGTACCCGTTAACAGATGGAGCTCTCTGCAGAGGGGAATCAATTCTGGTCAGATTGTGTTCAAATTTGGTTTAAATGGAGTGAAGCAAGTCTACTCTGGTTTTAATAAAGCCCGGTTTGAAACCAGTTAGGGAGAACGAGTGGCAAATGAGTGGGACTTGAGTTCCCTGCGATGGGGAAGCGTGGTGGTAGGTGACCGGCGTGGAAAAACCCGAGCTGACGCCTGAGTCCTCTCCCAGAGCAAGGCGGGGACGCTTTGGCCGCTGTGGGGTTCAAGACTGCTCTGTCCGTCGGGCGGCCAGATGGCCGGGGCGTTCCGGCAGCCCCGCTCACGGCACGTCGGCAGCCGCTCTGGCAGGTGACAGCTCTGCAAAGATCTCGCTCTAGGGGAAGGGCGAGGTTCACCAAGCCACAGTTTTCTTAACACTTCCCTGCTTGTCTCTCGTGCTGCGTAGAAACACTGCCAAGCTGCTCCTGCAGCTCTGCCGCGGCAGGTCCCGCTGCGCCGAGCCGTGCCCCGTGGGGCGTGCAGGGTAAGGCAGCTTCATCCCCGTGCTGCTCCGAGTCCTGGGGCGTGCTGTGGTGGAAACCTTCCTGAGGGACACCCAGGTGTGCCTGGGTGCTGGGCAGGCAGGGTGGCCTGGTGGAGAGATGAGGCTGTGCCAGCTGTGTGATCCCTCTGCAGTTTTACAGGCGGAGAGACGCGAGGCAGAGCTGCGAGGAGCGGTGGGCAGCGCCGGCAGCTCCTGCCTGCAGAGCTGCTGCGTGTGCTGGTGTCTGGCTGCTCCTGTTTCCAGGCTGCTGCTGAGCAGCGCTAACAGCTGCAGGGCTCACACGCCAGGCACGGCTGTGGTGCTCCCTGCCTGGGAACAGGCCCACCTTTGTTTTGGAGCACATTGTCTCGGCAGTGTAATATTTTTACCCAGATCAGCTTACCTGCAGCTGAGGGGAAACACGACGCTGCAGTTCACACTTGTGCTCTGGAAGATGCCTGCTTCAAAGCGTGCCTGGGGGTTTCAGCTGCACCCCATGGGAGGGAGGCACCCGTTCCTCTGCAGCAGGTTTTGGCCCAGATCATCTCTTATCGCTCTTCCCTTTAGCTGCGTGCGTCCTCTCGGGTGCCCGCACCCGGACCTCCCCGTATCACTGCCAGCAGCGCACTGGGAATCGGCGCGGCTGCTTTTCCATCAGCCCAGGCTTTGGCTGCTTGATTGCCTCTTTAATTGGCTGCTCCATGCTCTGCCGAGCCCCGTCGGGAGCAGACACCGCTCGTGCATCACGCTGTGCACGTTTGCACCGGCGACCTGGTGGAAGTCCTGCCCTGCCGGCCGGTCCGGGCGCCCTGGGGCTAGCCTGGCAGCGTCCCCCCTGCCCCCACTTGTGGTCTTTCTGGAGGGGAGGCTGAGGGAGAGCCCTCCTTGCTGCACACTGGCCTTTAAAACGCTCTCCAAACATTTGCTTTGAGCCTCCTAAGCAAACCGTCTCCCCTGAAGAGAGGAAAAGCAATCTGTACCTGTCAGCTCCCTGCCGTTCTGCTGTTGGAGCGGTATTTTTTCTAACATGCTCCGCTTATCCTGAGCGAGGAAACGCCTTTTTTTCACCCCTGCCTGGCTCCCTGCCCTGCAAATTAGCTGATTTGCAGGGCAGCAGTAGCTTATAGCAAGGTGCTGCTCCTCACCTGGCGCTCCCAAGGCTTCCTGTACCTGCAGGTGATGCCAGCAGTGCACAGGGAGCCGGGATCTCCCTTTTGCCCTCCGAATCCCCCAGCTCCAAGCCAAGGAGAAAGCGTAAAAGATCCTCATGAGCCTGGAAGTGCGTTAGGTCTGGGTATGTCAGAGAAAATCTTGCTGGGCACACCGTCCCCGTTCCATCGCCCTTCTGTCTGCGTGCACCCTGCTGCTTTCACACCCAGCCCCTCCCTGCTTGGTGAGGCCAGCCGCGCTCGGTACCCGCCTGCCATTGAGACCTGGAAGTCTGCCTTTGAGACTTCCAGAGGGGAAGGCAGCAGAGAGGAAGCAGCGAGCGTGTTGTGTGCTGGCCCCGCGGGCAGCCCGGCAGCGGGGATGCGCCAGGCTGCAGGGACAGCTTCTCAGCGTGGCAGCCTTTGTTCCCCAGCCTTCACGAAGGAAAAAAGCCCATTTTGGGGTGCAGTCTCTAAGCTTGCATCCGTGCTGCAGCTGGAGCAGCGTTCCGTGCCCCTTCAGACCAGCCCTGGGGCGCGTGTAGGTGACGCTGTCGCAGTGAGTCGCTCCGTGTCACCAAGCTGGCACCCGCAGCCGTGCTGCGACCCAGAGCTGAACACAGGGCTTGGGGCATCTCTAGCACGTGGGGGCTGTCTGCTTTGTGGCACGAGTGAGCAGGTGCTGTTGCCTGAGGCTTGAAATCCTGTTCTCATGCCGCTGCCGAGCGCTCTGACCGTATTTTGGGTGCCTGCTCGCTGACTGAGACTGCTTTGCCCAACGTGACCCAGCTGTTCTAATTTCCTCTCCCCTTCCCCCGCCTCCCCAGGTACCAAAGGCTTGGAGTGCTCTCCCTCCACCCCCACCATGAACTCCTACTTCTACAAGTTCATGATCAACCTGCTCAAGAGGTTCAGCAGCGAGCGGAAACTCCTGGAGACGAGAGGAGCCTTCATCATCAGGTCAGAGCCCTGCTGCCCGCCAGCATCGCCCTCGAGCGCCACGCGGGCAGGGGAGGCAGGGAGGTCTGAGCTCCCTGGCATCGCACGGAGCCAGAACCATTTTTCCACAAGCCCTGGCTCGCTGGTAGTGGAGGCTGACGTTTTTAGAGCAAGCAGGCTTGTCTTCCGCATGTTGAGGCACCATATTCTTTGCTCCCGGCCCCCGAGGCAAAGTATCTCCTTATTAAATAGCGTTGTCAGATCCCGTTTGCGTTACGGAGCAAGCAGGACCGGCAGGAGCATGAAGGCAGGCTGGGGCTCGGAGTGCCAAAGAGACCGAATTCTTCCACCTGGCTCGGCTCAGGGCACTATGCATCAGCTTCACCGAGCGCATGGCGCAGACCCGTGGAAGCCCCGGCCACAAAAGCCACCTATTTCGCTTCCCAGCGCTGGTGGGATTTGCTTCCACTTCTTAAGGAGCTGCAGTGAGGCAGAAGGGGCTGGAAAACCGAGCGTTGCAGCAGCTGGCGGAGCGTTGTCCTTAATGCAGTGAAATCTGGGGCAAGGGACACAAATTCCTCGGCTCACTCAGAAATGTCGGCCTTAGCGGTTGAGGCGAGGCTGAAAAACGAGCAGGGAGGTTGGTGGGAGGGAGCAGGACTCTGGAGCTCCTGCATTTTGGTGAGGTGGCATCAAAATATGTTGGAGGAGCATCAGGGTGAAGCGTGGCGGGGCGGTGGGATGGAGTGCCGCTGCCAAAGTGAGACACGGTGCGGGCAGGGCAGGGCTGGAGCCGCCCTTTGGGCAGGGCAGGGCTGGAGGGGTTTCTGCCCACTTAGGCTAAGTGTGGGGCCTTATCCCAAATACCCACTGAAAAGCCGTTTCTCCCCCAAAAAACTAGCTGAGCATATGGTTTTTTGCTTCTGACAGGAGTCTGGAAATGTTGCTTTTAATCACATGGGGATCTAAGAATAGGGCAGAGCAAACATCCCAGTCCTAGCAGTGTCTCTCCTCCACAGTCTGCACAGCCCCTGTCTGGAGTGAGCGGCTCTGGGGGGGTGAGGGGCCCTGTTCCTCGTTACAGGAGCAGGGCAGTTGGAGGGTCACACCCGACAGCTCTCGCACACCACGGCCGCCTCCAGCCCTTCCCTCTGGAGGAGCACCGCTCAAGCCGGTGCTTTTTGTGGTGATTCATGCCCCAGGCTCCAGATGTGCAAAAAATCCAGATCGATGCCAAAAAAAAAAAAAAGGGATAAAATATCTGACTCTGCCCTTTGTCGAGTCACGTTGTGGCTCACGTGGGCGAGCTGTAGGGGTGCCTGGTCTGGGGGTGAGCCTGAGGCACCGGTGAGTAACTCTGAAACCTCCTGGCGGCAGCTCGAGTGCTGCTCTTCACTATAGCTCTGCTGCCTCTGGGGTGAGAGAGATGGGAAGGGAGCGGGAGAAGTCTTCCAGGGCTCTTTGGAAGAGTTTGATCTGCTGCCAGAGGGTCCCACCGAAGGCGGGAGCCTGGCGCTGCTATTTTTAACCGCTTCCCAAATGAAAGCCATATGCGTCTTCCTGCGGCACATCCCTCCGCTGGCCACGGGCGAGCCCGGCTCGTTGGCCCAGCAGGGTGAGAAGCCGGCCCCACGCTTCCACTTGAGAGACCTGGGGGGGCTTCACCCGCTGCTCGTCCTCCCCTCTCCTCTTCCAGCAGAGATGCGAAGCGTGGCTGGGGCAGCGGGCAGGGCAGATAAACCTGTTAGGCTTCGGTAATGATTTCCAGCCCAAGGATTAGTGCTCGGTGGGAAGGGAAGCGTGGAGCAGGGCTTTAAAGCCCACGCAGCACTTTTTTCCCCCATCACGTTGGCAGTGCTGGCAAGGCCGGACGGGCTCAGAGGTCTGTGAGGTCAGGCTCACAGGGCTGTGGCGAGGCAGTCCCAGCTCAGGCTCGGTCGTGTCTGGCTGCTGGCTCCAAAAGGACTTCAGTCTCCCTCCTGCTGAGTCCCAGAGGCGGAGGTCACGGCACACCGAGTGCCTGAGGAGCGGGAGCTGCCATCTCAGCAGGAGCCCGTGGAGGTGGGGACGTCTCCTGCCCCGCAGGGACGTGGGGTCCGTGGGTGCACGGGGCGTGCGGAGCCACCCGGTGCCACTGCTGGCCCCGAGCCCTGCAGACTGGGTGCAGAATTCTAAGCCCTGCCTGCTCCTTTCTATGTGAACACGTTTGCACTCTAAAGTAGCTCCAAAGTGGTTGGTGGAGGCAGGATTTTGTCATTTTCTTCAGCATTACCTCTCGCCTTGCTGCACGGAGCTGAGGCCTTGCTCGCTAACAGGAGCTATCTGCCCCAGCTGGCACGTGGCAGGGAAGGAGTCCCAGCCTCAGCCGAGCCCTTAAGCGGGAGGAAAACATCCCCATTCAGCCGCTTTGGAACAGCAGAAAAATGCAGAGGAGCTTCCAAAGCATCACATGCCTCCTTGGAGCGGCGCGGCCGCCCTCAAAGCAGGAGCCCCGCGGAGGAAAAGCCGCTGAGCCGAGGCTTGTCGGGCTGCTCGGTGGCACCGAGGTTTCCAGCCCGCACCAAGGATTTCCGGGCTGGGTTCAATGCTCCCCAGTCGGTCCCGACGCGGTGGGATGTAGGGATGAAGGCCAAGCCCTGCCCCGTGACGCCGGGTTGGGGGCTGGTGAGCCAGCAGCCTGCGGGGTCGGCGTGCGGGGCGTTCTGCAGGGAAGGGCCCGGCTCTTGGAGGCCTCTCCTCAGCGAGCAGCTGCAGCCCAGGGCACGGCTGAGTCAGCTCTGCGCTGCCCCAGCTTGTTTCGCAGAGCCGGGGAGCAGCAGCCAGCCTCCTCCCGTGGGGTGCACGCAGCGCGGGGGCCATTCGGCCAGGACCTGCTGCCTCAGACTTTCCTCTGGTGTAGCTCCGGGGGACACCCAGCCCCGTGGGGTCACGGGCTGGTTTTGCGCCTGCTGGGACAGCCGTGGGCTGGGGGAGATGAGGCCACCACCCACTAACCCTCATCCTTCACCTTAACCTCGTCCTCCTGTGCCATGCCCGGCCACCCAGTGCTCCTCTGAGCACCCAGTTTGCTTGGCCCAATGTGTGGAGCCCACCCATGCCCAGAAGATCCCTCTGCCCCCACCCCACAGGGCTGCAGGGAGGGATGCGCGGCGCTTCCTCCTCTCTCCCAGCCTCAGCGCGCGGAACAAAACCCGCGTTTGTTTCCGCGTGAACCCTTCGGCTTGTACTCAGCAAAGCGCAGGAAAAAAATAGAAAATACGAAAAAAAAAAAACGCAGCCCCTTTGATAAGCTGTGATATGAACTCGGGTAAAATCCAAACAGCTGTGAGCGCTACAAGGGGAGCTTCTGTGTCGGGAGGCAGCGAGGCTGCGAAAATCCACTGCTCTGCCTGCCAGGATGCTCTCTGGCCGCCTGCCCTTTTGCTTTTATGAACTGTGCACTTTCCCCCCCTTCCCCGTTGCCTCGCAGAAAGGAATAACCAGAGAAAGCTTTTCAAGTTTGTTTTTTCCTCCCGTTTGCAAAACTGAGAGCAGCGCTCTCCGGCTCCAGGCTTGGAGAGTGGCCCTGGGACGAGGCAGAGACCCGAGGTCCGGGTTGCCCCCATCCCACGGGGATGGTCCCTAGGTACCAGCTTTCACTCCAGCTGAGCCCACGTACCTGGGTCAGCTCTGACCCCAACCCCAGCCTTTACCTAAGGGCCGTTACCACGGAGCCTCACGTGCTTCCCAGCCCGAGAGCGACCTGTGCTGCGCTCCTGCCCTCGGCTCTGCCTTTAATTGCTCTGCGAGAGGGGGAACCCCACCAGCGACCCCCAGTAAGGAGCAGCGTTCCTAAAGGCGTGCCGACAGCCAGGCTAGCTGTGTCCCAGCCTGCTGGAACGCTGAGTGGCTCCTCCGGGCTGTGAGGGATTGCGTCCTTGCAGAAGGGAGCTCAGAACTGGCTGGTTTACACCTGCGATGGGCTCAGTGAGCCCAGAGCCCAGGGGAGCACGCTGATGCGGTTTTAATTCCCGGGGGGCTGGGTTTAACCGAGCAGCGCCCAAGCTCCCGCTGTCTGCAGGGATGTGCGGTGGCCGGATCCCAGTGGGATGCTGCGCTCCGCTGCGTCCCCGCAGGGCACGTGCTGGGGGGTGGGTGGGGGGCAACAGTGCACTTTGCCAGGGCTAGAGCTTTGGTGGGCTGCCAGCCAGCAGCAGCGTGAGCTTTGGGGTGGAGGAGGTGGAGGTTGCTCTGCCCCGAGGTATCCCACGGGGGTGGAAGGAGCTGGGACATCCCGTGCCGGGGACCAGCTCCTGCTGGAGAGCATCCCGGTGGGCTGGGGAAATGGGACAAAGCTGCCCTGGGACCGGCATTCCTCAGAGCTGCTGCGAGGATCTGATGTGTTTTCCTGTAGAAAAATGGGAAACACATGCGAGCAGCAGCGCCGAGTGGGCTGGGACTCGTTAAGGTCAGCAAGAGTGTGGAGGGGAGGAAGGGGAAGTGTGCGTAGGGGAGGAAAATCCGCGCGAAACGGCCAAGTTCCTTCCAAGGGCAGGTCCTGGGGGATTCAGGTTTTCTCTGTCCCGGTGCTTTCCCTGGGATCCCAGCAGGAGCGAAACACAAGGTCCGGAAAAGCGGGCTCGGAAAGGGGGATCCGGGAAGAGGTGGGCTGGGCGGCTCACAGGCAGGACTGAGCATTTTGCATCCCGACAAGGATGCTCCGGCGGTTCCCACAGTCGTGCTTTGCAGAAGGGTTGGCTCAAAGCTCAGCTCCCAGCTGGGAGCTTTTCCCTCTAGGTGCAACTCTGCGAGCAGCTCCATGCCTCCAGCACCTGCCCTTAGGTGCACGGCGCATGGAGCAGGTCCCCGTCCAGCTCTTAGGTGGCACCATGGTGACACGGGAGGGAGCGGCCGCCCGCTCCCGCCTCACCTGTGCCCGCTGTGGTGGAGGCCGGTGCAGAGAGAGCCCAGGAGTAAAGCTGCTGTGGCACCTGGGGCTCCTAAACCACAGCACAGACGAGGACACGGTGGGTTTAGCTGATGTTCCCGAATGCAGAGCGCAGCCAGGCTCGCCGAGCCTCCCTGTTGGGACGGCGGTGGCCACGGCTCCCGTGCGGCTGCCAGCTTCTCGAGTAAGTCGGCGCCTTGGGAGGAAACACTTCCCCTCCTCTGGACGTGGGAGTGCTTGTGATAGCTGAATGAACAATGCAAAACCCAGGGAGATTCCCGTTTCGCCGGAGCAGGGGTGGAAGGAGGCTGCAGACAGATTCCGCAGCGGAATCGCACCTCGGGCACGGGGCTGGCGGTTCCCTGCAAGGAGCCCCCGCTCCCACTGCCTCCCCTTTTGGGAGGCTGTGCAGCAGCAAGGCAGCAGCCCTGGCGTCTTGCACAGAGCTCGGAGCTGAGACCTCTTCCCAGGACCCACGCAATCAGGCAGAAGGGGGAAAGGTTGCAAATTGCATCCAAGCCTCCCGGTCCCTACGGTTTTGCCGTTATTTTCGGCTTTCTTGCCGCTTGCTTGAGTGCTCTGGAGGTCAGCGGGGCCAGCAGCAAGCAGGAGATGAGTCTGCAGAACGCAGCCCAGCAGGCTGGGGAGCGGTTTAAAGCACAGCAGCAGCCCTGCTCTCCCACGATGCCGACGGCTGCGTGTGAGCTGCACCCACGGGGTACAGGAGCTGAGGGTGGGTGAGCTGGGCTGGGGGCGAGCTGCCCCTTTTTAGGGGTATTTCACCCTGGGTTCCTCCTCCGCTGTCCCACGGGCTGGGAGCATCCTCCTCATCGGGGTCCCGATCCGGGACTTGGCTTTCCCGACGTGGGGCTGTCAACCGTGGTGCCTCTGGGGCGCGATTCCATGGGAGGGAGCAGAGTGCTTTTATTTCTCCTACTTCAGGCAGAGCGACAGGGAGGGAAGGGCGAGCAGAGACCTGGCTCCTGTCTCTGCGAGCTGTGCACGCCCCAGAGTGGCTCAGCCTCTCCCGGCCTCCCCGCCGCAGCTCCGCGCCCGCTCCTTTAACCTATTTTATTGGCAGCGGGAAGAAAATTACAGGGGTAGAAATAAGGCGCCTGTCAGTTTCCGTGAAAATTAGGCCACAGCTGTCAGCCTGAAAGGGAAGTATACATCTCAAAGGGAAGATCTTCTGAGCGCTGCTGGTGCGCTACTCATCTCCCAGCCCCTGCCCTCCCTCCCCTCCAAACCCTTCGCGTGGAGAGGGAGCAGCACAGGGAAGGAGGCGAAAACCCCAAAGCCTGGCGGGGCCGGCGTGAGCCCTTGGGGCCGGCAGCTGCTGGGGCTGAGTCACCACTGCTCACCTGGCAGCCCTGCAGCCACGGTTTCTGCTCTGGAGGGCACGTCTGGCTGGAGCCAAGGTTCCAGCCCTGCCAGGAGCACGCTCCGGGCTTTGTGGGGTTTTGCATTCCCACAGGGACCAGAGGTGGGGGAGCTGGTGGTTTTCTGGGGGGGCCTCCTGGAGGTGCTCTGCTCAGCACCCCGGGAGCTTTGCAGGTCATTGGTCCGCGCTTGGGTCACCACGGGGTTCCTCGAGGAAGAAACTCTTCCTGGACGGAGCTGTGGTTGCTCGCCGCTCGGATAAGCAGCTGGAGGGGCTGGAGAGCTGCTTTGCAAACTAGAGGTGACCTCCTCCAAGGGCACCGTTGCCTTGGAGAGAGCATCAAGGCTTCGGGCTGCCTGCGTTCAAGTGCTGGCTGCTCCTTGCCAAAACCCTGCTGGAGGATTTCACGCTGGTGCTTGCCTCTGCCTCGCTCGGTGCCTGCTGTTCTTCGACTCTTCCAGACCCTGGGGGCATCCCAAGCGTCCGAGAGGAGCAGGAGCAGAGGGCTGAGCCTCTGCAGGACCTCAGTGCTGCTCCGTTTCCAGCTCCAACAGCTCACCTCCACCTCTGCACAGTTCTGCCCGTCTCCGCTGACCCAGCAAGTGCAGGGGGAGGAACAGGGCTCTGCAAGGAGCTCCCCGTAAGCAGAGCATCCCTCTGGAGCTATTCCCATTGCAACCCCAACCCTGCTTTTCGCACGCTGCCAGCGTGTTCTCCACGGCACCGCCGAGCCATCCCGGGGCAGCCAGCGGCTCCGAGCACACGCAGCGTGAAGGGCGGGCTGGGTTTTGCCTGCTTTTCCCGGGAATGGGAATTGTGCAGTCACACCCGGGGACTCTCGGTGTTAGGGTGCGAGGAGGCGGCTCGGTGCCGAGCTGGCACCGCGGCTTGCTCAGCAGTTGTTGCGCTAGCGGCAGCAGGCGCGCCGTGGGAGGGTTTTCTTGTTTGCAGTGAAACACTCTGCACTTTTTTTTTTCCCTTTCCCAGCAAAAGCATCTCAGGGGTTGTCTGTGACTGCTCGAGATCTGGGGGCAGAGCCCGCGCACCTCTTCCCCGGCTGCTCCGACGGCGGGGGGGCTGAACGGCCGCCCCCCGGCACGGGGGGACCCCGCAGCCATCGGGAGCCCTCGGTGGGGTCGGTGCCACGTCAGCCCCACGTGGGAGGAGAGCCTGGTACCCAGAGGCAGGGGACACCTGAGATAAAGTTCTGCAGGGACATCTCAGGTGGTGGGGCAGCGGCTGGGAAAGAAAGGCCGGGCTCCGTGGCGCAGTGAAGTGCGTCTCCAAGAACGCGCTCGCCGTTCCCACCAATCAGCCTTTGATCTCATACTCCTGGTTGACCTGCCATCCCAACGAGCCAGCCTTAAGCTGCCAAAAGCCCACGGGCCTCCACGTCGAGACATCAAGAAGAGTCCAAAAGCCACATGAAGGCGGAGGCAGCTGGCAGCAGGCCAGCCTCTCGCTCTCATTGCCCTCCTGGCTCCAGCGGGCTCTGTGGCCACCCGGGGCGAGCCGGGACGGCTCCCAGCTCCAGACTCATCCCGGGGACTCATCCCCGCTGCGTTCCTTGGCTGGGCCGTGCTTTAGGATGTCCAGCAGATGCTTCCAAAGTGCCCAGAAATCTCCTCCGTGCAGCACGATGAATTTTTTAAAGCGTGAGCTGTCGCGGTTGCCATGGTTTCCATTGCCCTGCGGCCGGATTCGGAAAAAGGGGGGGAAAGATGGAGAGCTGTGATTTCCTTCTCCACCATGGCAGGCAGGGAAGGGGGAACTGGGGAGCTGCATCCTCCCGGCTTCCCCGCGTTCTCCTCGCTCTCCCCTCCCCATCCTAATTCTACCTGCACCCCCAGGGCTGCTCCCTCTACAAATTCCTAGAGGATCCCAGCTGTGGAGCTGGCCGGGGATGCTGCTTTTCCTGGCAGGAGCTGTCTGCGGCAGGGAGGAAGGGTGGCGAGGAGCCCTTGGAGAGGGGAAGGGAGCGCAGGAAGAGGAGGGTGGGGAGGAAGCACGGAGGGGCACTGCCCTCCCACAGCCTTGCTTCAGCATGGGCGGAGGCGATGGGCTGGCCCCGAAAGCCAAAGGGCTCCCCGTGGCCTTGGCAAGCCCCGTCCCCAGGTCCGTCCCACGGCACGGTGTCCCAGCTGCTGGCAGTGGGACGAGGAGTTGTCCCATCTCTGCTGGGGCCCCTCTCTGTGTAGGGAGCCAAGGAAGCCAACCGCCAGAGCGCCAGCGGGCGCTACGTGAAGAGCCCCCTGTCCTCATTTAGCGCGGGGGAGATGCTCCAGCACTGGCTGGGCTGCTTTGTGTCCTTGGAACCTCACCTTTCGGCCCCGTTCTGGGAGACCCCCTTGAGCAAGCTCTGGGAACAAGTGGATAAAGGGGCAAGCTGTTGGCACAGAGCTGGAGCCGTGATCCCCTCTGGGGACCTCAGGGCTCAGGCCCTCCCCTGGGGTGTGTATCTGGGCTAAGTATATCTGGGCTATGTATATCCAGGCTGAGAATGTTTGGGAATGGCTCGCACGGGCGGGAGCTGGACCGGGGCTCTGGGCTCTGCGCCTGCTGCCCGGTCCCACCCGCGGCACCCCCCGGCATCTCGGCCACCTGTCCCCAGCATCCCCTGCCCTCTTCCCCACCCGCGTTCCCCTCGCGCCACCGGGAGCCTCCCGGGAGCGGCTGCACAGGGACGCTCCCATGTCGCCTGTGCTCGGCCCCAGCTGTCATGGCAGCTGTCCCCTCCGACCCAGCTCTTGGCATCCCACGGGGCTGGGGAGCCATTTGGGGCAGGGGCGAGGAGCCGCTGGGACGTGTGGGCAGCACCGAGCGCTGGCAAAGTCCCTTCTGGTGGCCTTGGGATTGCTGGCGAGTTGATCTGGAGGGGACAGTGGTGTCCCCTGGCACGGTGGCTCTGTGCCATCTGAGCTGGGCAAAGGGGCAGCCCCAGAGCCGGGACCGGGGTTGGTTGGCGCCGGGAAAGGGGGCAAAGCCACGGCGTCGTGCCCTGGGGTAATGCCGAGGCCCCGTTTGGGACAGTTTCATTACAGCTTGCCCTGGTGGCTGCGGGAGCTCCCGATGGCTGCAGGGAGGATGCTGAGCCCAAATCCCAGCTCTTTGGGGCCGTTCCCGCTTCCCCGTCCCTCTCCCGGTGCTCCTCTCCCTCCTCCTCCCGCAACCCCATGCCCAGGCGGTGAGAAGTTGGGGAAGCGCTTCGTCCCATGAATGCAGCCGGGTTACGTAAGAATAATTGGGATAAATGAGCTCATTGATCGCTGCCCGCTCCGCTTTAACGCGGGCCAGGGCGAAGGCTGGGTTCGGTTACGTAAACCCCGCACAGAGCATCCCATTGTGCGAGGAGCTGGGCAGAGCCCAGAGCTGGCAGGGCGAGGGGCTTCTCCTTCCACGCCCCTCTTTGGGGACGGGAACCCCATTTCTCCATCCCGCTCTTTGTCCCCGCGTCCCTCGGCTCGAAGCCGCTCGTGGCTGCAGGTGCCGTCGTCCCCCTGCCCACAGGCTGGGAATTGGCACAGAAGCTGGGGGACGCCCGCGCGTGCGGCGGGGACAGGGGCTAGGGACACAGGGCAGTGGGTCGGGTGTCCTCACGCAAACCACCCGGGAACGTGGGAGCTCAGAGCCGCGCTGGAGAAAAACAGGAAATCCTAAAATCCAAACAGAGGCGGAAGAAAAAAATGTGGGTTTTCAGTCTCAGCTCTCAGGCGTTCAAAAGCTGCCCAGCGCCTGGGTTTGTGAAGCAGAACATTGCTGCCGTGGGCTGCGCCGGGCTCGGGCACTGCATCAGGCTCCCCTCCAGCTTGCCCTGGCCCTGCCTCAGTTTCCCCAGTGGGAAAATGGGGCAGAGACCCCCGTGCCCCTGCCTGCGGTGCTTCGGTGCGCACCGGTGCCGGTAGCTCTGCAGCAACGCTGGCAGGGCCTCGGCGTAAAGCTTCAGCCTGGAAATCTCCCATGGGAGCTCGGTGAGGGGCTGGGGTTGGTGGCGGGGGCCTTGGGGAGCCCAGCCCCTCTTCTGCAGCCCCACAACAGCCCCAGCAAGCTGGGCCAGCCTCTGGTGTCCCCATACGTCACCCACGGACCTCTCTGCGGGAAGGACGTGGTGTGGGTCCCAGCTGACCCATTCACCATCCTTCCCCTGTTCTTTTTTTTCCCTACGCGACACACAGGCAGCTCTGTCTCCTCCTGAACGCAGAGAACATCTTCCACTCCATGGCAGACATCCTGCTGCGGGAAGAGGACCTCAAGTTTGCCTCTACCATGGTGCACACGCTGAACACCATCCTGCTGACCTCCTCCGAGCTCTTCCAGCTGAGGAACCAGCTGAAGGACCTGAGGACGCCGGTACGGGAGCAGGAGCGCCGCGGGGCTCAGTGGGTGCTCGTGTGGGGGGGTGACAGGGTGAGGGGGACCCGAAAGCCACCTGTGACAGCCACCTGGCCACCAAATGGCTCCATTTTACAGATGAGGCGCAGGAGGGTGCACAGGTCCCCGTGGGGCGTAGCGCGGTGACTTCGGGCAGGGCTGGCAGTGCAGGGGACCCTGCAGGATGAGCCCAACTCCCGCTGTTCCCCCCCCAGAGCAGCGTTGTCCCCCCTGCCTGTAAGCTGATCGCAAGCCCTGCGTGCCCTCCCCCGGCCACCTGAGCCCTCTGGCAGCTGCCACCTCCCTCCCTCCACCCCGGCACGCTCGCCAGGGGACAGGTGACATCGGGGGAGCGTCCCGCGGAGCCCTGCCGCTCCCTCAGCTGTTCCTCCTGCGGTGTCAGCTGCCACTTGCCGCCAGCAGCAGCAATGTCCAAGCAATGTCCCCAAAACTCCATCTCCCACCCCAAAACCAGCCTGGCTTCCATCCCTAAGGTGCTCCGTGCCACGTCCCCGCTGCAGCTTGTCACCTCCCCTCCACGGCTTCCTCTTTCCCCAGGAGAGCCGCAACCTGTTCTGCTGCCTGTACCGATCCTGGTGCCACAACCCGGTGACGACCGTGTCCCTCTGCTTCCTCACCCAGAACTACAAGCACGCCTATGACCTCATCCAGAAGTTGTATCCTTTGGAGGATTTTTTTGGCAGGAGAGGTGGGGGGCTGGAGAATTTGGAGGCTCAGGGCAGCATCTGGGGACTGTGGTCGCAGGGTGGCTGCCGAGGGCTGGCCGTCCCTCACCTCACCTGGGGCGGTGTCCCCGTGCCAGCCGCGTCGTGACAGGACACGAGGACAGGACAGGGCAGTGTTTGCTGGGTGTGTGCCAGCTCCCTTTTCCCTTTTTCTTTTATTTATGGTGTAAAAAGAGGAAGGCATGTGATGGCTGAGCGCTGACCCGTATCTGCCCGCGAGCTGCTCAGCAGGGGAGGCTCCTTGCACCTCCTTCCTCCCAGGAAGGCTTTGCCCGATGTCCAGCCACACAGGCAGAGGGGATGGTTTCTTTTCTTCTCCTTTTCCAGCTGCAGAATCCAGGGGAAGCCAAGCCCGGCGCATCCCGGAAGGCAGCGACGCTGCCGGCAGCCTGTGGGGAGCTGGGTGCTCCAGCTCAGCGGGGCTGTGCTCCCACCTCTGCGCGGTGCAGGGGGACAAAACACTGATGTCACAGCCCTGTGTCCCTCCCGGTGGTGGCAACCCAGCCCCTGGCCTGGGGGCTGCCCTCGGAGCTGCTGCTTGGCTCGCTGCGAGTGTGCCGCAGGAAGGAGAGGTGCGGTCCAAGCCGCCTCCCTTCCCCGAAATCCTGGCTCCTGCCCCGGTGGCCGGGCTGCAGCATCCATCGGCCCAGCCTGGGACACTTGTGCCAGCGAAACCTGAAGCTCCCTAAGTGTGTTTCCATACGAAGGAGCTGTATCACGCTCTGGGTGACCCTGTCCAATGTCCGCTGGCATCCTGGGGGACCGGAGTGCTCTTGTGCCATCCCCACGGGGATGTGAGCGCGCTGGAGCTGGAGGCGTGTGGCACGGCTCGTACCCGAAAGGTCGAGCCATGGAATCACCCAGGTTTGGAAAGACCTTCAGCATCAGCATGTCCAACCATCAGCCTGACGTACCAAGTCCTCGCCCTCAGCCACGTCCCCTAGCGCCACATCCGCGTTCTCTCGGATGCCTCCAGGGGCAGGGCAGTCGCCCAGATGGGGTCTGCACGTGGCTGAGCACGGTGCCGGAGGCAAATATTTGGGGTCCCTCTGCCCCCAGCATCCCCCCCCAGCTGCTGCTGGGCCACCTCCTGCCAAGGCAGCATCCTTAACAGCCGCCTGCAGCGGGGACCTGGAGGTCACCGTGGACTTCCTCACCGAGGTGGACAAGCTGGTGCAGCTCATCGAGTGCCCCATATTCACCTGTAAGCCTCAGCCCCTTTTCCTCCGTGGGCTTTCGGGTTTGCGTCGGGGATGGGGCTCTCGCTCCGTCAGCCCCGCGCGCCCCCTCTCCGTGCCTTCCTGGCAGCGCCAAGCGAGGAAATAGAGCAGAAGTTATCAGACCCCGCACTGGGAGCCGCGCTGAGCCCTCGGCGCAAGCCCTCCGCCCGCCGTATGTAGGTTATCGGAGCGAGCGGCCCGGGGAGGGAAGGCTGATGGACTGGGAACGGGCAGCGAGCCCTAAAAAAGGGGCTGCCTCCTCCCCGCCAGGGTCAGGGGGCGAAATCTGGCCCCAGCTGTGCCCAGCTGTTGGGTACGGCAGCCCTGGGAGGGTCTGTAGGGTTTTCTCCCATTGGGGTTCTGTCCCTCTGGGGGCTGCGTTCGGACCCGTTGAGGCCATGCAGTGGGGCTGGGCAATGAGGGCCCGGGACTGAAGAATGTTCAGGGGAAGAGGTTTAGGGACCTCTTCCAGGCAGAAGAGTGAGGAGCGGTGGCAGCGCGGCCCTTGGGATGGACACCCCAAGCCGTCCCCTTCTCCGTGCCTCGCTTCCGCCCACGTGGGACATCCACGTGTCTGTGGGGGTGTTCCACGGCCCTGAGATGTTCCTCGAGGGTTCCCCACCCTGCTCACCTTAATCTCCACGCCCTGGCACTGGGGGCAGATGTGTCCCCTGTGGGGCAGCCTCCCTGGTCACATGGGGCCCTTTGCAGGGTGGCAGCGACAGGGAGATGAGATGAGAGACAGGGCTGGGAGCCAGGTGCGTTTCCCCGCTTCACCGTCCTCTTGCTCTCCTCTTGCAGACCTGCGCCTGCAGCTGCTGGACGTGAAGAACAACCCCTACCTGATCAAGGCTCTCTACGGCCTCCTGATGCTGCTGCCCCAGAGCAGCGCCTTCCAGCTGCTGTCCCACCGCCTGCAGTGCGTCCCCAACCCCGAGCTCATGCAGACCGCGTAAGTGCGCGGCGGGGACGAGCCCGGGGACGCGGCCGGCGGCTCTGGCCTGGGGTTTTTTTGTCTATATTTGGTAACCCTGGGAGGGCTGCGCCTCATCCGCAGGCATTTGGCATCGGGGATGGAAAATTTCGCTTGTGGGGTCGCTATGGAAACAGGCAGAGCCACGGAGGAGGCTTGGACGGAGCGGGAAGGCAGCTCCCGGCGGCTGCTCCCCAAGCGGAGTCCGTCCGGGTGCCCAAAGGCACGGTGACACCGTGCCGGCGGGGGTGGCCGTCCTCCCCACCGGCCTTTTGGGGTGGCACGGTGGCACCTCCGTGGGGACAGCACTGGGGACGACGGTCCCCGCCGCTCCCTATGGTGCTGCCAGCCTGCAGGAGCAGGGCTGCTGCCCCCTGCCCCGTCCCCACCCTGTCCCTTGAGGCACGCTTGGGCTCTGCCTCGGCTAACGGCTAACGAGCGGGGAGCGAGCGGGGACGCTGGCTCGTCGCGATGAAAGCTCGGCTTCCTCCGCAAAGCCCTGGCGGAAGGAGTGCTCCCGAGCTGAATTAAACCCCGCACCAGCTCCACTGCTCTGCTCCGAGCTCATCCCCCCGGGCTGGCTTTTATCCCTCGTGAGCGGCGGGGCTGGAGCTGGTGCCCGCAGCCCCGGCTCTAATTGGAGGGGCAGGGGAGGGGGCTGCGTGTGTCCCCCCCCACCCCTTTATCCCCACCCTCTCCTCCCGTGGCGGCAGCAGCCGGGTTTTCGGAGCGATCCGAGCTGTCAGCCAGCCTGAGCATCTGATTAACGCTGACCTACATTCCTCCCAGCACCGGAGGCTGCTTTCATAACCCGCGAGCCCGGGCCACCCCCTCCCCGGGGGAGCCGAGCCGTGGCGGGGGTGCTCCTCGTCCCCCCGCCCCTCCAAAAAAAAATCAGATATTTTTGGTTGCTTTCTTGTAAAACCACTCAGGGAAACTGAGGCAACACCCACTCGGGGCATCCCGC
>VXAV01000605.1:107672-131367 GCA_013399715.1 Alectura lathami | reverse complement strand
CCATCGCCTCCCGGCGCTACGCTCGGCCTAGGCCGGACGCCGCGCCCCGCCTCAGCCGCGGAAGGGCCGCCCCCGGCCGACATCTTCCCCGCCGTCCCCCCGCGGAAAGCCCGTCGGGAAGCGTAGTCCGCTGTGGGGCCGCGGGTCGGTGAGAAGCGGCTTCTCCCCGAGGCACGGAGCTGCGGTGCCAGGACAGGCTGCAGGGGGCTGGCTGGGACCCAGGGAGCCATCCCTGACCGCTGTGGAGGCCCAACGACACCTAGCTGAGCCACGCGCTCTCGATCCCTTTCACAGCGGCCGCGGACGGTTTCGTAAAGCCTGTTTCTGCGCGGTGGTAACGGCCGGTCTCTGGCGAAATCTGGCTGCGGAGCAACCTAAGGATTACTAGGGCCATGGGGACACGTGCTGCCCGCGGAAGGCCGCAGTGCCACGAGGCTGTACCCACAGGAGAAGGTTTCTCTGAGCGTCAGGAGCACGTATCTGTCCTCGCCTCAGTAATAAGCATTCAAGGGGCTGGGTTAAGTTAAGGGGAAACCCTTAACTTCTGCCTCGCCTGGCTGCGGAGGACCAACGGCTAAGCCCAAAGGCAAACCTCGCAGCCCGGCCGCCCCCATCAGCCGCAGGGTCCGAGCCCGGCCGAGGTCGCTGCCTTTTCTCCTCGGGGCCACCAGGTGTCAGCCGCCACAAGCCTGTCGGCCTGCCCGACTGGGGTTCGCAGGTGCAGGAGGAGGGTTACCGTGGAGCACGGCGGCCCGGTTGCGGTCCCGTGGTTTTCCTCGCCGCAAGCAGCCAGCGGGAGAAGGGCTTCGGGGTGCGTGGGGAAGGCAGAGCGCTCCCTGCTCGCTCTCGTACGCGGCTCCGCCCGCAGTGTGTCTGCCGCGGGTTCCTGCGCCGGGTGCGGGTGGGCACACGCCTTCCTCTCCTCGGGTTGCGTTCCTCCGGGGTCTCTTCTTCAGGCACCGGGTGCCCGCTGCTTCAAGTGCATTGAGCTAGTAAACGAACTGGAGCTGGGTAATAACAACAGCGTCTCCATCGGTCCTGCACAGGCAGCAATATAAAATGTGTCGTTCTTCTTGAGCTGATATTTTTAAACAATAGGGTGTCTTGGTTGCAAAGTAACTCCTTTCTTCAGCGTTGAAAAAAAGTGTGGGGAGTCTTATTACCACTGGTCCTAACTCTCAAGTAGCTGCTGACAGGTGGCAGGACCAAGCGCCGGCCCCTCTCGGTACAGGACAAGCACCCTGCAGCAGCAGTTTTTTGCAAGGCGCTCTGGTTTGTGGGCTGCACTGGGGAGTGTGGAAGAGGCCTCACACTATTCAGCCCTGTTAAGCACAGAAATGTAGAAGGCAGGGCCCAGCAGCTAAGGGAAGACAGAGATACCGTTACTTGGCTCTTGCAATTGGGAAAACAACATTCCTTTTCGGGAACTACAAGTCCCAAAGTGCACTGTGGGAAGACTCAGGCTTGTACCAGCTAGTGCCCAGCACAAATTCCCAAATATGGATAAGGAATCAATTTTGAAAAAGGCTCACACTAACCGAATACTCCTCACTGAGACTCTGAAAAGCAGCGAGACGGCATGAAAAAGAGGTGAGTTTGCATTATGCAAAGATTTGGTTCAAGAATGTCTCCTGGGGAGAGCAGCCAAGAATATTCTGTTCCTTAGAAGGAGAGCACAGCGCTGCATGGGTGATACTGGAACTGGCTACTGCGGCGGTGGAAGGGACCTTGGAAAGGGGATTGTTGTTTCAGGTGGGACAGTGAGCAGCAGGAGCAGCTGTGCTGTGGGGTGAGTCAGACCCCGTTTCCTTGCAGATGCCCTTTATTAATAAAGAACTATGGAAAGATACGTGAGCTGCAACAATAATGCATCTCTGCTAGAGGCAGAGAAAGGCAGGGGGGAGGTGGGAGCTGCTCTAAGCAGGAGATATGCGTGCGTTGCAGTCTGGTTGCTTAAGCTAAGGTTGTACAAGCAGCCTTGTAATAACAATAATTAAGGGTAAAATTAATGTCTCTGTAAGGCATGGTGGAATGTTTTTGTACTTCATCCCTCTTCCTAGAGGGGACAGTGTGGTGCCTTGAAGGCCAAACTCTTACAGGTCCCTGGCCTACAAATAATGGTAATGTCCTTACAGAACGGTTTAACTTCAGGCCAGGACTAATTACCTGTTTTACTGGCAATTAGTTAACAAGCCAAACGAAATATTCCCGCAACAGAACCGTCCCAGGGGAAACAAGAAATGTTCGACCCCAGGCCTGCGATGCCTCACGGCTGGCTGGACAGGGCACACGGGGCCCTGCCTCCATTTCCCCGTCTGTCAGCAGAGCAGGCTGCTCACACAGCCGAGATGCAGCGTGTGGGCTCCCTTCTGCTCACGGATGTCCAGCGCAGCCAGCCAGCGTGGCCTGCTGTCCCTGCGGCCTCTTCCTGCTGTGTAGGGTCATGGAGCGGGCATGGCGCTGGGCTGCGAGTGCACGAGGCATGGAGAGAAGCGTGAGGCGGTTTAGGCTGGTAAACTGAGCTGTCGCATGGAGACTCATTGCCAAACAAGAATGATGCTATTTTTCCAGCCTTCCCTCAATGTGAACAGCGTAAACAGTTTTTAAGGCTGTAAGAGTCACTCTTGTACCTGAATTAGCTTCCGGAGCTGGCCTATATTGCTATAAAAATATTGAAAGAAGTCACTGTATTTGGCTGCATTTTGCTTCCTGGATGACACTTTCTAGTAACCAGAAAAGCTAGATTCAAGCAAACCTGTTGTCAGTGACAGGTGGTAAGAGGGAGCTTCACTGGACTGCGTGCCATGGGTGGGGTGTTGAGGCCAGGCTCCTTGCATCTGATCTGAAACCTAGGATTTTTGTTTGCGGCTACCCTGGTTTTATAGGGGAAAAGAAATGAAGGGAGCTGCAGAAGGGCCTTGTTTGTGTCTTCACCAGCTGTGAAAGCCCAGGTTCCCCTCCTCCCGCTCCCCTGAAGCAGTTCAAGGAGAGTTTAGAGTTACAGGCACCTGTAACGGGCCCCCTGGGGTAAATCGCCTCAAGCATTAATCCAGATCTGACCAGCCCACGGTCACAGGGCCAGGGAGCTGGCAGTCAGTCTTCTCTGTGGTCTCTTCTGTGTCAGTAGGCTGTTAATAGGAGATTAGCAGCATTAGGGAGACTGGGAGCTGGAAACAATGAGGCCCTCTGACTTGGTTTGAAGAGAAAGAAACACCTTTACACGCACAGGAAAAGAAACAGCAGAGTCGCACTGTAAAAGGCACTGTCAACACAGCTGAAGAAAGAAGGGTCTCTAGGAAAGTCACAGAGTTTTGCAGTGTGGTGTGGCTCTGTATAAAGCAGTGAGACTGCAGGGCCCAGCATGCAGCACTCTCCTCACCACCGCGTGCTTTTGTTTGGGTCTGGCTAGACCCTTACATGCTGGAACCTGTACTTTGCTAGTGATTTCTGTGAGCATGCATCCCTATTAAATAGGAAGATAGCTGGCTGCAGTTCCCTCCAATTAGCCCGGACTCAGGGCTCCCTGAAGCTCCTGGCAGGCTGCCCTTAGAGCCCCGGCTGCATGAAGGCAAACGCTTTCTGGTTGCTCATCGAATAGATGGCCACACGTGGTGTTCTGCTTATTGTACTTAGTATGGGATGGAATCAACCTATTTTGTTATTGTAGACATAGAACTAGTAAGAGATGACTCACCTGATTTTGAGAGCACCTGCTGGTGTTCCTAGTTACTGGTTTCTAAAGCACTCAGCTCTTATTTTGGCCGCAAGAAAACCCATACAAACAACAGGCAAGGGCGGTAAAAAACAGGAAAGGAAACTACAGGAGTAATCATAGCTGCAGTCCAATGGGGGGGATATCACGGGACGTGAAAGTCTGAGCAGATCCCTGTTTTAACTGTCATCGCAGACAGACACACAAACTATGTAAGGTGTAAAAACTAGAAACCAGAAAACTGGAAACACAGAGTTGTTTTCACAATTTGTAATAACTTGAGTTTTTCTCATGTAAGGGCAAAAGCTTTCTGAAACAAAGGGCAATTTTAAATTAATTACGCCTCTTTCTGTGTTCCATATCAAACAAAATGCCAGACTTGGCAAAGCAGCAAAGTATAACAGCTGTTACTTTTTACTTCATTGTTACTGGTATAATAGAAATAATTAGTGCTGGGTGGGGCATTCCATAGCTTTAAGGTGACCAGTTCGGTTAAAAGCCTCTTCTTTTCTCCAACCAGTTATTATCTGTGAGAAAATACTGAAGGCTGTCATCAGTGTGGGTCGGTTAAATCCCGTTTGCCTAGCACTGCATCCCTCTGCTCACTGATTCAGAGTGGCATGCCCTTCTAATTGTTAATATTTCTTCCTAGAGCCCCACCTGCTGAAATCAGTTGTCATCTGTTAACTTCTTCCCTCTTTTTCCAATGTGCTCCCATTGTTAGGAGAAACACTTGGCAATGTAAACCCTAAAAGTACTGGCACCATACGGCAAATAAGAAGAAGGAAATACGTATTCTCAAATCACATCATTTTAACCTAGCTTCGTTACTTCTTGGTACTTGTTTGTTTCAATGTGTGTCAGACAGCCGTCCTTCGCTTTGCATGCAAGCTTACCACAGCCTCCTGTTAATTGTCACTACAAACAGATCCTGCATGATCTGCATTTTGAATTGGAAATTGCAGAAAATGTTACAGATGCTAACAAACTCTCTTGCGGCTCAGACCACTGGTCGTGGCTCTTATTTGGCCAAGTCTTGTGATGCTCATAAAGGCTGTAATTAGAGGTTGGTTTAGGAAAGCCAGCAGTGCTGCAGAGTTGCTTGGTAACGGCATCTTACACCCTGGAGAGGATCAGCTGGGAAGGGGCTGCTCACTGGTGCAACCCCTGTGTCTTGTGTTCCAGGGCGAGCATGCTGCTCCGCACCCCTCCAGCACCTGGGCTGTTGCAGGGAGTTGGGCAGGACTTTCCTGCCTGCTGTTTTGCTCACAAATTTGATATAGTAATTAAGAAACTTTCTTATTAAAGTGTCTTCAAGCTTTTTTTATGTAGATAATGAAAAAGCACCTCTCTTTTTCGGGTAGGAGTCTTCCCCTCCTTTTGAAGCTCTGCATGCTATTTTAGGGCATTCCTACATTGAGGGGTGTGATCATAGTTTGTGTAAAATTAATGCCTACAGCAGCGTATTACGTCCTGTTTCTGCTGCAAATTAATGTTCTCTTTCCCTCTGTCCCTTTCTTACTTGCCAGTCCTTCTCATCTTTCTCAGCAGCGTCACAGCAGTACTGGATGCAGACAAATGTAGGATTAGGTGTCTAATTAGTTTATGTTGCCTTAAACATACTTGTTTACTTCTTGGCACTGGGGGAAGGGCAGCCCACAAGGAATCTAGCTGCTGTCTCTTCTTTAAAAGCAGCCTGATCCTGGGCAGACTGAAGAGAAAGGGCAGACTTTTCTAATTGCCTGTTTTGTTCCACATACCTGTTCACTGAGAAAGTTGAAAACGCAGTCAGTATTACCAAATCTGAAATAATTTCTCATTTAGGGTTATATCCAAACTTATTATTTCCAAAAAATGACTCAGTTTAGACAGCCTGAAAGAACTTGCTTGAAATGTTACGGAAAAGCTAATAAACTGTAATTAATATATTTTGGAACTCTACCATAGATCGGGACAGCTGCTTTTAAATATTTTTGGTTTGGTCAAAGTGAACTTTAAGCTATAACTTGCCTGCCTCCAACTGCAGTCGTTTTTTGGCAGATCTGGCTGGGGAATTCGGCATGGTATTCCCACCGTAATTTATTCTCACCCCAGGTCAACACTGGCTCATCTGTGGAGAGCAGCAACACAACAGCTTGTGTTAGTGCTCGTCAGCCGCTGCACTGCAAAGTCAGTGGCTGCTTCTAAACTACTGCTGAGGAGGGCTTGGGCCAAGGTGGCTCACTGGCCCCACACTGAAGCAACGTCTTCCAGCATCTCCAGTGTGAGTGTGGCCTGGCTGTGGGGACAAGGGCTTCAGGGAGCAGCAGGAGCAGGGCTGCTCCATGGAGGAGGACAAGTCATGAGTCCAGGGTAGGCAGAGGCACTGCCCTCCGACCAGAGTGCAGTCACACCCACGGGATCTGAACAGGGTTGGCAGCACTGGGCGCTGATAACAGGCTTCATCATCAGCATCAGGCAAGGCACGGTGATGAATTAAGTTCAGGGTCCACGCCAGGAGCGCAGTCTGGAGCAGCTGGAGATTGGACTGCAACACAGGTCCAAAGTCTACCCAGGAGATAGAGACAGAGCCACAGACTTGAGATCCCTGCATGAACAATGACCAGTCCTGCAGGGATGGCAGCCTGGGTGTGTTCTGCCAGAGGCTGGGAACTTAATTTTTGCACTCAGGGACAGAGAGCATCTGTCTTCGTGTTGTGAGGAAGCACTAGAAGGGCATTAGACAGAGGAAGATTCTAGCTGCGTGCTGGTGTGTCAGGGTGGCACCAGGAATACAACCAAGCCATGAGGGTGGAGGTCAGTGTGAGAAAGAGGGACAGTTAAGAGAAATCGGGGAATCAGGAGGTCATGGTAAGTTTGAAGGGGAGGGTGGAAGGAAAGACATCACTGCTTACAGTTTGGCAATTGGAAAAAGAACCGTAAGTAGCTCAGATTTGTTGTTTGTGTTCAGGAACCACTTATCCATGCGAGGACTCAGCATCCTGGCTTTCTCCTATAAAATTATGCAGCGGTTGACATTCCCTAGGTGCTGTAACCTGCCAGAACAATAAGACCTGTTCTGTGCTCCTCTTGCAAGACTGTCCCAAGCCAAAAGGTGCTTTCACCAGAAGAAACTCAATACCAGAGAGATATTTAGATAGTTTGAGGAGATGGAATCAGTGCATGTTAATCTCCAAAGAAGCTGACTTGCAAAATAGTCCTAACTCAGTTTGTCTGGAAGCATTGAAACACTTCACATAATGTGCACAAACTTTGTGCCTTCATCTTCCAAACCACTGTTTTTTGTTTCCTAAGTTTGCTGTGATCAAAACTGGCTCTGTGCTCCCACTGCTCATGTGACAGCTGAAGATTCAGACTGGCCAGAAATAGGAGAACCACGGGACTAAAAAACAGAACTGCCTGAATCATAGGGTTAGACGAGAAGTGTGAAGCACTTACTAGGCTGCCTTCACATTGCTCAGCAAGTCAGAGGTTAACAAAGAACCTTATTCTTTGAAAAGATAATTGACAACTGAAAACAAGTGAACCATCCCACAGCTAAGCCCTGGAGATCATCAATTTTTTGTGAACAATAGCCAATGATGTTCAGGATTCAGTGGGTTAAGTGGTTAATCCTATACAGAAAGCTGCATCCCTAATGGCATTTAAGTGGGGGGAATCCACCCAATTCGACCCCTAGAGAATTGCTTCCTGCTGTTACACTGATGGATATGTCTATAAATACCATGGTAGCCATCAGCAGATAATATCTTGCAGAGCTGAAAAGCCTCTTTCTATTAAATCATACATTGATCTTCATGAAACAGCAGTAGCCTGGGTTAATGAGCCATGGAAACCAATCCGCTTGCTTTTGCAGTGTGACTGTTGCCAAAAAGAAGGAAGATTTGTACACTGTTTCCTTCTTCATGTGGTGAAAAAATCAAAATTCTTACATGGCATTTCTTCCTTCTGCCCAGTCCTTTCCCTGTGTTCTGTATCAGGCAATCAGGAAGAAAATCATCATCCTCTCGCTGCAATTTGATCCAAACCTACCATTTGCTCATCAGAGGAGTCCATCAGTCAGGACAGCTAGTGTGAATTTGCAGCTTTCTTTGGATGTAGCAGCACCGTCTGCAGCTGCAGACAGGTGCTAATGCTTGGCAGACAGACAAACTTGAGCCATCACTGCTGTCCATCCTCACCCTTTTTTGTCACCTTCACATATTTAGCACAAGTGCTAGCAGTCCTGGATTGTATTTTTTTATTATTTTTTTTTCAATTTAAAGATCAAAATCCTATGGTTTTTAAACCTATTCTGTCATGATACATGGCCTCACTCACAGTTCTGTGCTTCTCAGAGCCGTTGGTACTGCATACACATAACATGCACGTATGCATAGCGCATAGACCTCAGCTCCACTCTCCACACTGCATAAAGCAGACATGGATGTCTGCATGTGCACACAGGCCTCAGGACAAGTCCACCACCTTTCTGGTGCTTTAACCAGAAACGAAATTAAAACACATTAAGTGGCTCAGAGAGATTTTCCTCAGAGCTTTTCTGTGTATTTCTTCCCTGCACTTGTCCATTTGTTTCCCTTTGCTTTTCTTCCACTTTGTTCTCTGGCTCGTTGCTGACAGCTGCTGGCTTGCCGCAGATCCCGTTGTCTCCCAGCGCTGGGGGCTGTGCCTGCACAGCCTGGAGGAGGATCGGGAGGTGCTTTGCCTGCCTCTCCTGGCTGGAACTGGTGCTGTTAGCAGTGGCCTTCTGGACACAACAAGGGCGGAGATGAGAAGGATTAGAAGAAACCAGGGCTTCATGGTCCCTCCAAAACCATGCCCAGAGCTGCTCACAGTGTGAGGATGAGGGAGAAAGAGGCACTGCGAGGCGGAATGATTCGGGTGATCTCCTCTCTTCTTTCACTTCTGTCACAAGTTTTGGCCTTCCTTCCCCTTCCCACAGCACAACACCTCTTCCTAGGGAGGGAAGTTCTGCCTTTAGTGTTGTGTTTGGACGTTGCTGCTTAGAAATAGCTCTATGTCTACCTGTGAGCTAGGCAAGGAAGAAAGGAACATTACAGGGCCTTTGTTTCTGGACTTCAATGTCTTTGAATGTGAGACAGCCCTTTGCTTCAGAGACTCTAGGAGTTCAAGTGAACTGGAACATCAGGAGATGATCATGCACTTCAACAGCTCTGCCTGCCCCGGCTGCGCTCACAGTTGGGTCTGCCGAGCTCGGTGACTCAAAGAAACGAGCTGTCATTAGCTCTGAAGAGCCAGCACACTAAGAAAATGATTCTCCATTTTCAGCAGTATCAACAAAATTGTTTACCAAGTTCCAGAGTTATATTTTTGGCATCGCTGTGGCCTGATTTGGCCTGTTGAATGTTACTTATGAGTAAGGAGGAAAGAACTTGACTTGACTCTCCGTTATAAAGCAGAATTTGTACAGTTGACAGCTAAAAAAAAGCAAAGCAAACCAAGGTTTTTGTATGTTTACCTCATCTGATCTGGAGAGACAATGACTATGGAGCGCACTGGTTTGGGATGCGTCCTGGCATGTTTTCAAATCATGTCTCTGTCTCTTGAAACAACCACAACCTGAGATACCCAAAATGGAACGCTTCTGCCTCTAGTTGTAAAGGGCCTATTCAGAGCCCTACGCGGCTGTGGAGAAGCTGGAAGGTGGCCTCAAGCCTTTTTTCCAAGGGTGGAATTTCTGCTGCAGACAAGCCTCCTTTCTGCCATTTGAGGCCACATTAGCTGCAGCTCTGCTGTAGTCTCTTTGGTGTCAACAGAGCCCTGGTTATGTTTTCTAAAGGAATCACAGAACTGCAGATATTTCCAGGACTCTGGCTAGAAACAGATCTCCCTTTGGGGAAAGCTGCAACCACCCCTGGTTTCTGCTGTCGTGCTGAGTGAGGAGAGCCTCCATCTGTCTCCTCACTGTGCAGATGCGGTAAGGGGATAGCTGCAGCTAAGGCCGGAATCTGAGCCTGGTGGCAAAGTGAAAATGTCGCTAAGTGAAAAACAGGGCGCGAGATCTTCACTCAGATTCCATAGGAGTACACGTGGCAGCGCCAGAGAAGCTACGGCCTTCAAACAGCCATGGTCCGATGGCGCTTCTGGCTGCACAGCTGGTCCTGGGAACAATAACCATGGTAGCACTGGCTTCATCCTGGCCACTGCCTGTGAAGGGCAATGTGGAAAGGAGTAAGAGCACGGAGAGCAACAGCAGTAAAATAAATAGTAGCCGAATGAATCATTCATACCAAGGATTTATACAGTACTTTGCTTATCCAAAGCGCTGTGCAAAACATTAGCTGATTAACCTTAATTAATAATTCAGGCAATTAAGTGAAGTGGAATGAAAATGGTTAGAGGAAGTGTGGAGTATGAAAGCTTCCTGAAATGATTGAATGATTTTGCTGTCTTTGATGGAAGGAAGAATTTCTTCCTTCAGGGTTGCAGTGCATTCAGTGTGGGTGTTATTATTGCAGTTTTAATAACCACCTGCTTAATGCCCTGGAATAGGAGATGGCACGCAGCATAGCCAAAGGTTCCGTGTTTGTTTGAACAACATCTGCAGTTATACAGGACAATAAAAATGAGAATTATAACCAGCTCTGTGTTTCAGCGCAGTGCATGATGACCAGCTTCAGAAAGAAATCTTACTCCTTCAGCTGCTCACCAGCAAGGTGGATTTTTGCACATTCCTTTGCAAAACTTAGCATTTGTCATTTCCGGGAGATGGGGCCTGGTTATGGCATGACCTGCTGCTTTGCCTTTAGCAGCAGGGAAAGACAAAGCTTTTCTATCATTTGATGTAAGGGAATGACTGTGGCAAGCAATGACACTGAGAATACAGCAAGAGAAAGCTAAATTTCTATGGGCTAAGTCATTCCCCTGCAGTGAGAAGATGGGAGTCTTTGGCAGAGAAACACTGTGCAACTTGATTCCTGGCTGCGACATATTTAGGCTTTCATTATCACCTGCTGCCCACGCGTATGTGGCATAAACTCCTCAGAGAGCCCGTGAAGAGATGCATTTTTAGTCAGCTGACCTGAATCTCTTCTTTCTTGATGAACCCCTAAAACTGCTGGAAGAAGAAATGTTTCATGCCAGACCGGTGTAACCTCAGACTGAGCACGTAGCACTGCTTTCCCAAATTCAAAGGCTGACTGACTGTACGGTGTGAGCCAGGTGTTCAGGGTACCAGCAACCTGATAGCTCGGTATCTTGCACAAGTACAATGCAAGCAATTGGTGCTGCAGATAAAGCCAACAACTCCAAGAAAGCAGTGGTTTAATAGGTTGCTAATTGCTCTGATACCTTTGCTACCCTCCTTATAAAAGACTGTAAAAGTCTGTTTCCTTGTGACCTGAGATACTGTCACTGTAAGCAATGAAAGCTATCAGGCCTCCTTTTCTCTCCTCCTTTTCCTCTGCCTGTTTCTCTTGGGGATGGAGAAACCTGGCAGCTACACCTGCCCCCGAGCTTTTGACTTTTGTTTTCCTGTACTTTTCTCTTGGCACAATCAGAAGTTTTTAGTGTTGTGCTCCCACAATCACATGCTGAAATATTTGCACAGCTGTCCGATGACAGAAAAGGAGAGAGAGAGAAAATCCACTCTTCTGTTATTTGAAAAGTTTGGAAAAAAAACAGCCAACCAACCAAACAAAAACAACAAAAACAAATCCACAGCCAAACAGGGTTTAACATGAACTAATCAAAAAAACCTTCAGTTTGCTGTGCTTTTTCACTCTGTCTGGTTTCCCCTTATGTCCCTCACCTTCCTCCTCACATATATCTAAACCCAGTGTTTGAGGCTTCTCTTAAAAGGCCTGTGGGTTAAAACTCCTCGTGGGGTTAAAATACCTGTGGGACTCTGTTGCCCACCTGTGTGCACTCACTTCAGCCTGTACAGAAACGGGACCAACTCCTACAGGCTATCATTAAGCATTCTTCAAGCAAATTTCTGTCTGAGTTGGTGGACGTTTTGGCAGAAGGACTGCAAAACTAATTACATTCCTCGACCAAGACTATATATTGGATGGTGATGAGAGATGAGTAAATCCTGCCTAGAAAGAAAGTCTGTTAATAAATGAGATCTCGATGTGGGGAAGAACAGTTGATTGAGTTATTTACAATGCTGTTATAAAATTGCTGAGCTGCTGAGCTTTCCAGAAACCCATCCATAAGAGGCATGACCACAGCAGCAGTTAGCAAGGGTATAGACAAGCAAGAGCAAGGATCTCCAGGAAAACAGATATGGAAATGTTTTGAAAAAAGCCTCGCGTGGCTGAATCGTTTAGCGCAGAGTGTGTTTCAGTGTGGTGACAACTTTCTAATGGCCTCAAAATCTCACTGTGAGTTAATTTTATCAGCAGTGCACCGCAGAATTTCAGGAAAAAACTGAGCAAATGTGGTCCCCTCTTTTAAAAGTAGAAAAACCGTGTAGACACTCCCCAGCTATAGATCATAGTGAGAAAATGAAATACATGTAGAAAGAAAAACATCTGGATAGTGACGACAAATCTTGTCACAGATTTTGTGTTAGTTTTCTGATTAGAGACTGATGATGACAGCAGATATGCTATATGAGATACTTTGTGGCTATGTCTGTAAAACTCAACTTTTCAAATATTCAGTGGCGAAAAGAAGGAAAAGTGAAAAGGCCAACAAGATCTTTTTCAGCTTTGACATCTCTACTTCACATGCACGCACTCCCACTGCAAACAATCCACTCCCTTCCCACGCGCATAAACACGCTCCCTGCCTTTATCCTGCTCTGGGACCACACACGCACCTCTGTCCATTTTCTGCCTTTCACATCAGCCAGCCTCCTCCCTTGGACACAGGGACTCCCTTGATCTAACTCCCCAGCAAAAGGCATGTTTCCGCCCTGGTCCACCACATTTGTTTTCTTTTTAAAGGGTTTATTGCTGTCCTCAGTCATGAACTCCAGACAAAGCAGTCCTTTCTGTGAGGGAACTTCACACCCAGGAATATGGTTTGGACATTTATGGACAAAAGGACATTCACGTTCCCACTCCTGTTGCCTCTTAATCCTGAGGAAGAATGAAAGGGCCGAGTTTAGCCTTCTAGTTTATGAAGTCTGTGTCCTCCCCTGGACATAACAGTTATGGTAGCTCTCTTTTTGAGCTTGAGACTGCGGTGTGTAGGCACAGGGACGTATTCTCTCCGCGCAGGCCTGGATTCAGCAGTCTGAGTGTCATTTCCAGCCCTTCAGCCTCTGAAGCTTTCTGTTTGTGAAATTAGCCTGATGAGGCGACTGATGAGAAAATGGTGCTTGTTAGCTGCTGTCATTTTTATACGCTCTTCATGAGTAATGGTACAGCAGCCCTCTGATCCCATTAAATACTTCTGGCTAGTGCTGAGGCTGTGAGAGGATAAAGCTGCAAACAGAAAAGTCTTCTCAGTGCTGCAGGTCAAGCCCAGCCACCTCCTCTCCCCTGCATCCCTTTGTGGCTTTCATAAGCCCTGCTAACCCAGCACTGCTCCTTCTCAGGGTTGCCTTCTTCAGGGCACAGCTTCATGTCGAGTGGCTTCATGCTATCACACCCAGGGGCACCAAGTCTTTTCCACACCAATGCAAGCATAAAAATGTTGGTATGTGTATGTCAGCAAGACAGATATATCCAATTACCTATACCAGCCAGTATATCCCTTATGTAAGATTAAGCATGCCATTCAGTTTCTGATTTTACTCCATTCTCATTTAAAATTACTGAGGAAGAAGTCATAAAATGCCCATTACAATGTGGATTTTTATTACATGCTTCCGTGTTTTTAGTTACCTCATATTTGTATGGAGCCAGATGCTCGTAACTCTGGGTACACTTGTAACTGATTTTCGAACAAGCCACTAAGCTGCCATGCAAGGATTGGAGGGGGATGGTGTTAAAGCCCAGCGTCTGCAATGTGCAGGCTCCAGACCTCCTGGGACTGGCCCTAAATGGGCTTAGCTGCTTTGCAGAGGCACTTGTACGTCGCCCCGTCTTGCAGCATTGTCATGGCCACCACTTTGTTTGGTGATGTTCTCAGAGTCCCATGTTCTACAATCACATAAGCGCAGGAGAAATGCAAGTTTTCCTAAAATAAAATAGATTATAATCCTTCTAGTGTTGGAGAAAAGCTTGGAAACCGTCTGAAGGCAGAGGCAAAGATGAGTAAAATGACTTTAATTATTATTGTTACTCAAGTCAGAGATGTTTTTAGCCTGCGCACAGATTTTGAACCGGGTTCAAGACTTCCTAACCCTTCTGGCTGACGCTGCTGTTTTCAGCTAGTCTCGGCTTTGCTGCTTTACATTATATTGGGGCAAAAAGGTGCTTAATCCACTGTCACGACAGGATCTTTAACATCTGGATTTTGGCATCTGGAGGCCTGTCCCTATCCAGCAAGTGGTGATGAGCCACTGCCAGGGAAAGCTCAAACTATTTGAGTTAAAAGCGCAGACAGGAAAGTTAGTCAAGAGAGCAAATGTGTGGGTTTAACTTATGCATGTTTGTTTCTGTCCGTACCACCTACGTGCACACAGAGCTGCGTTTGTTACTGGTGTCCTGAGAGAGGAAATCTATTACCTCAAAAGAAGCACTTGGCATTGGAGAGAATAATAAGGAAAGCAACAAAGAGCTGTTAGCAGCATTTTATTAAGAAGATGAGATAAATAGTCTCTAGTAAACAAGTGGTATTATTTAACTATCCAAGGATTTGCTTTCCAAAACAAGCCCATTGTTCATTGTCCAGCAAAATAACGCCTGCTCTGCACTCCTGACTTCTCCTCTAAATAGAGCATGAGTCTGTAGGTCTCCGCTGCTGTGGGCTGTCCTGTCACATTACCAATAATGTTCATGCCAGTGCTGTAATAATAATATTTTAAACAAGAAAACAGCAATATTAAGTCTCAGAAAGGATAACATCCAGACTTTTCAGTTCAGGGGACAGGAACAAAGGAACTCTCCCTGCCCTATAACTTCCCAGTTGATTGGGCCTCACAGATACACTTGCACTCGTTCATGTTGGCAGAGAAAAACTTGGCAGAGAAATACCCCATTACTGCCTCAGCTGCTCATTCACCTGCCGAAAGAGACAGAATTATATCACTCCATCCTTGTGAGCATGTCGTGATGTTCAGATGTTTACTGGAACAAGGTTTCTATATTCCTGTTTTCACAACACGCTGTTTCCCAGAGGAAGCAGTGGGCTCCCTCAGGATTATGCCAGCTTCGCTATACCATACAAACAAGATTTACAGGCCCTGTGGAGCTCTGTGAGTGGATAACCAAAAGTCTGGGGGGGCTGGGAGAAGGAAGTACTTTGTGTACAAAACCCCTGTTTTAACGACTGGGTGGCTTACCCCTGCCAGAGGATGCCTTGGAGGAGGGGGCAATGCCTGCACTCAGTGCTGCTGCTTCTGCTACCAGGCCACAGGAGACCACTGCTCCGTTTCCAGGGCAACAGTGACGAAGTGGCAGCCGGAGCCATCGTCACACCGTCTTCCTGAGACCCTGCGAGATGCACAGAAGGAGCTTTGCATCCCAAACCCCATTTCTGCCTTACTTTGGCTTCGTCCTGCCAGCCTAGTGACAGAGCGCATCGTTTGGGCAAGCTCCCCAGGGAGAAGGCTGTGCAGAGCGGAGCTGGGGCACGACAGGAGGGGAGGGGAGGGTGCCTGCCCTGGCAGAGGTGGGTGAGCTGCGAGCACCTGTCGGGGAGCAGCCTGCCTGTGCCAGAAGGTGACGTTTGCAGCCGTGCTCTGTGAGTACTGACCCAGCTGGCCTCTCATTCCTTCTGCTGAAAATGTCATTGTTTGATATTGACTATAATTCTGGGTTTTCCTGTTTTTAAGGGGAGGGATTTTCTTTTGTGCTAGCTCTTTAAATAGTCCTCATGCAAAATCTATGAAGGGACTGGATTTTCTTTTCCTGGCAGGCAGTCCTGCAGGAGCTGCAGACTTAGCCACTTGCAGTGGGTTTCTCACTTGCTGGCACCACGCAAGCTCAATGCAATCTGCATGGCAGTATCTGCAGGGTGCAGTCAGAGCAGCACAATCCATACCTGATAACCAGGTTTTGTGTTCTAGCCGGCTGGTACAGTACTATGCAAAGATCAGCTGTTTCATTTAATTCCAGCTTCTGTTATACACACTTACTTGTTTCTGTTCAGATTAGGAATTCAAGCAGTAAGTAAACCAAATGCTGCTTGGAAAGGTGCAGAAAGAGTATTCTCTATATGTAGGATAGAGTTACAAACAATTTCTTTCCAGTGAGCTGAACAGATGCATCAGACAAACTGCTGATAAAAAGAAATGATTATATTGGGAAAAATCCACCACACTCCGCTGCAGCACACGAACATCATAGGCAAGCATACAGACAGTAGACAAACATACAAAAGCCATGAGTGAGATCAGTCTAGTGTAGATAACAATAGGCGTCTGTATATGCATTAGAGCTACAGAGCAACATAAGCATCAGTTTTAAATTTTCGCCTGAAAAATTGTAATTAAGTCTTGAAATCCATGAGAAGGATATGCTGGTTTGTAAAAAATAGTGCACTGCAAAAAATGGTAAGGAAAAAGAATTGAGAGGGATCTAGCACACCATAGTTCTGAAATCTTGATCAAACTGCAGCCCACTCACATGAAAGTTAAGGGGATTTTTTTCTCCAGATGAGCCTGGTGATTGCTTGGTTCCTCGGCCAGACAGCAACACTGGGGCATCTGTAGCTGTAATCTCATTAAGACTATTAGGCTGTGCCTGCGCTCGTGGTCTGTTGCTGACATGGATTTAGGCAGAAGGATGATCCTCAGAGTATGGACGGCTCTCACATTTGAGAGGAGATGGGCTACATTCTTCTTCACGAGGCTTGAAAATATTACAGCCTCGGCTTTGGAGAGGCACCGTTTGCAATGCAGCCAGAAAAGCGAACAGTGACAGGTCCGCTCAGTCCACACACAAAAGGGAAATTTATGAACGTAGTTTCTGTTTGTGGTAACGGGAGTCACATGTGTAAGTTCTCCACACAATGAAGGCAGAAAACACTCCCTTCAGTGTGTAAATAGCATAAAGATGTGCCTGTGTGAGGGCTGGCATGCGATGCTGGGCTACAACAAGAAAAACAGAAATCAGAAATGAATTATTTGTTCATTTTTCTGCCCCAAGAACCAGTGTTGTGTTCGCTTTGTTCACTCTGTTACAACTAACACAAGCACTGTTGCTTTTGCTGTTTTGGAATATTTCACCAGATCTGAAAGTATTTTGTTGGTAAGAGACGTTTCTTTTCATTCACTTTTATCAGATTACTCTTCATTACAATTCCTTAGGTCATCATAAGTACTCGTTCTTTCTTTTTTTTTTTTTTTTGCATTCCTGCATCACTCAGGTATTGGCAGATAGATATGTTCCTCTTCTGCAGTGGCGTTGAAGTTCTCCTGCATGTAATAGGATTTCCACCTCCTCTGTGAACTCTGCACATGTAGACCTCCTGCACATAAGCCAGTACCGGCTTATGTCATTGGTACAGGAGCCTTGGGAAGCAGTCTTTGCTGAATGAATGCCAGTGTACCACACAGTTCATAAATATGTACAAGTAATGGGCCCTATCCCAACAAGCTTAGATACAGAAACGTTTAGCAGATGTTCTGGCTGTGGGGGAGGAAAACAGGAGATGAATAAATACAATACTGCAAAAACAAACACTTTGTTGATGAAACCGCACATAAATTAGAATGACAAACACACCCTGCCAGGACTTTGACCTATCCATAAAACAACATCAACATGTTTTATTAATAGTAGTTCCACGTTTTCGGGATCAATAAAGTGACTTCATTGGTTTACCTTCCCCTTTTTATTAATACTTCTCTAAACAGGGATGAATTTCAATGGCACATAAGTGGAGTTTTTTTTTATAGCTTGCCAAAGGATAGGTCTAATAGTACTTGTAAAATGGTAAGGTTCTAATAGTACTTGTAAAATGGTAAGGTTCTCAAGAAGGACTCCAGAGCCTTTCGCTAAAGAGACCCTAACCATGGGGAAGTTAAGAGCTCGAAGAAAACTTCCAGACTTGTTTGAGAATAAGGCCTGTTCGTTACTTCTAGACAAGACAAGGGAGCTGCTCTGCACAGCTTCGTTAAAGGAGCAAAATGATGTTGCTTTAAAAGCAAGTACACAAAACATGCCTCAGGCTAAACTCGAAATAGTAAACATGCCTTCTAGACCTTAAGGCATGCTGTGTGGAGTGAACCAGCCCCAGGGGAAGCCCTTCCCCGGGCAGCTGTACTGTCAGACTCCTATAGCCCAAATTAGGTCAAGAACCAGTGATGTGCCTCAGTGATGACATCACAGGCCTTTCTTCTTCCATTGTGCTTGACCAAGGTATATGTAAATCCACTTCTTCAGCCCTTCCCAAGGACTGGCTGCATAAAAGGAAGTGCTGTATTTCTGATTTTTTTCTTTACAATATTAATTGAATAGCATGGCAACAGTTGTCTTCTTGCATATGTGCATTTTGCTCATTGAACAGCACTTGTCTTACTGCTTTAGGTGATCGTGCACCTCTTTACACATCCTGGCGCTTTTGTTCTGTAAGGAACCGTGAAGTCAAACTCAGCTGGGCTACTCTTCCTGGCCCTCAGTGTCCTGTACAGTTTGGGGAGGGAGTTTTCTGCCCTTGTGTAGCCTTTGTTCTGGGTTATCTCTACTTAAATATTTAGAGTGAAGTGGAAGTCATGTGTTTCTTGTTAGCTTCTCATGTGTCTATGGTCCTGAGTAGTAGCAGCAAAGCCAACTGCAATTTTACATTTTACTCCTTGGAAAATCTGCAAGCAGTGAAATCACCTGCAGTGTGCATGGACAGACCCAGCGCCTCCCTAATTCCTAAAATGCTCCCGAATACGCAGCCTACACTCGACACTCAGCAGATTTGCCTGTAGCCACAGGGACGCTTTCCTTACTAGTTCCTGTCTGAACGTGTATTTTCTTAGCCTGGAGGATTAATTTTTTATTTTTATTTTTCCCCTAAATGTTCAAAGTTACTGGAATGATGGGCTGGCTTTTTATTTCCCTGTCAAACCAGAGGAATTTTTACTTAGAGAAGGCTTCACTTTTTCTTGGTGACCCAATGAGTAGTTTTTCTAAGTGAATTAGATTTGCATTTCTTTTTTGTGTAACAAAATACTGCTAACAATTTATTTGGAATTCAGCTGCCACCCCTATACACAACATGACTCCAGGTTAGCGTGTACTCGTGTGTTCAGGGGTAGCAGAAAGGGTTAAATAGCTTCATTTTATAAATATTACAGTTACTCAACTGCTCCTGCAATAAATAACCACTGGCATCCAGGAGGATGCTGGGTGCCTGGTGACCTCTGCCTTGTATTTCAAACACAGACTGAACACCTGTGTTATTGCTTAGGGATTAAGCTCTGTATGTTTTCCCCAGAACTGGACAATTCTTCCTGCTAGCAGCTGCAGCCGATGCAGAAGACAGCACATTTTAAGACCTCTGCAGAGCAGACTTTCTCTGCTGTCCCTCAGTTTCTTCTGGAAACATTTATTTTGGAAGCATGCAGATGCTGGTTTGTATACAGATTACTTTTACATAAAGCAAATATGCTTCAGGCATCCAAGGAGCTGTGAGCATCAGAAAATAAGGCAGTATAATCCATCAGGGAGATCTGCAATTAAATTGCCTCCAGCAGGCAGCAATTTAAATGCAGCAACTTTTAGCAGAAACACTTCTGAACAGGAGATAAGAGTTGTGGTTAATGGAGAGCATTTCAAATCCTTCAGTGGTGCTTTGGCTTCACGCTGTTGCCTTGACTCTCACAGATGTACGTGGAAAGCACATGAAACCCTCTAGCACTGCAAACATCACACTGAGATGTATAAACAGGAGGGGTGTTTGCAGAACACACCAAGTGCTCCTTCCCTTCAACATCATAGTGGTAAGGCCTCAGCTGGGAACGTGCTGTGTGCTGTTCCTGGCAGCAAAATTCAGGAAAGACACATGATCAAGTCTTCGTGCATCTCAAAGGCTGGCTACTGCAAAGGTGACAGGAACAAATATTTCCTTTGTCTGTGATGGGTAGGGTGAGATTTAAAGTATGGCAGAAGAAATCCAGGTTAATCACTACAAAAAACCTAAAGGCAAAACCAGGGAATCATGAGAACAGAACAGCTTGCCTGGACAGATCATGGTGTCGGCAGCACTGGAGGTCTTTAAGGGGTAAAACAGATGGGAGAGAGATGGTTTCACGGGGATGGAGTTAGATGACTTCTCAGTATCCTTTCCAGCCCTGTAAATTCAGTGATCACCTCATTTCAAAATTCACTTGCTGTGTTTTTGCTTGTTAATTCCCGATGCGCCCCAGACTCTTGCTCCAGGACTGTACGCTTCTGATGGAATCTGCTGTTCTTGGTATTTAAAGAGATTACAAATTCCCACAGGAGTGGCCATGCACCTGGAAAGTTCTGACTCCTTGGCCATTTTTACTGAGAGAACAGCTTTGATACCATGGAGATATCTTCCTTGTGTTTTCTTCTGTAACTGCCTTCCTTGCTATAATCCTTGTCTAAGTGGGAGCAGCAGCTGGCCCTTTTGAACCTTCAGTAATTTATTTTAGAAACTGAATATACAAAAAAAGTCAGGCCCTATTTTTGTATATGGATTTTTTCAAAATGGGGCACTGTGCCACAGCCTGACCTTATTTGATCAGCAGCAGCTCACCTCCGTTTAAGAGCTGAATCCTGAACCACCACGTTTTTCCCTGGGTTGGTTTGGGGCCTCTGCCTCGACTGCTGGTCAGCCTACCGGAGGCACCCAGTTTTGCAGTGCTCGAGGGCACTCATTCACAGAGAATCACCGCTGTGCTGGGGCGAGGCGATTGTTATCTAGCCCGGTGCAAAACAGCAGTACTGTGAAAGCCTCCGGGAAGGTTCAGCAATGGGCTCGCCTTGCACATTACAAGCCTGGAACATCCATATTCTACGAGGCTGAGATGTGAGATTTCAGCTTTCTGAGCTTTCTAATATCAAGTAGTCTATTTTATATACTGATATTGCAGCCCTTTGTTTTTGTGTGCTCTCAAGGGTGTGTTTTATTAGCCGAAAGTTCTCTCTGGTATTGCCTTCCACCCTCCTCCCACTCTGAACACCACGTGCAAGCAGTAAAAAGAGACATGCAAAGGAAGCACAGTGCTTTGTTTTTGCTGTAGTTCTACTTGTTTAAACCCTTCCTCTTACAGTGCATTGTGAAAACTCCTCTGGGAATCTGACAGCACAGTGATGCAAATAACCCCGGCATATGACTAAGCCTCTCTGTCGCTGGATTGCAAGATAGCAGGGCAAAACGTACAACAAGTCTTGCTGTGGATGCCACAGGCAGCTTCATTCTCGAGTGCAGATGGCTCTTCAATTCCCTAATGGGAATTGTTCGGGTCCTTGTTAGCATTTTACAAAGATTACTGTTAAACTGACAGCCCTCCTGATTGTTCAGAGGCAGAGCGCTTAGCCAGTAGTCAGTGGACACACTGCATGCATCGGCCTCCTTGAGAGCATGTTACAATGTCTTCCGTATTGCCACCTGTGGGCCCTCTCTTCCATCTACTTCCATTTTTCAATAATCTAACACATCCTCAGCGCACGGCCTTGTAGAGGAGGACACCTTGATATTTTGGCTATCAAGGTATAAGAGCTGCTGACTGCTTGGCAAAGAACTGCTACGCCACTGACCTTGGCTGACTTCAGAGGCAGGGATATCCATGGACTGCAGGTCTTTTACTGCCGTTCGGTGCTTGCACATGTATGAACAAGTGCCTCTGCTCAGGTAAGGGCAAGCATCTTTGCCAGATTTCCCACCATGTGAGCTGACTCAGCTGGCTGCAGTTCTCAAGTGATTGCAACCGGTAGCCCTGATTTCTATGCTCATGGAAACTCCATCAGTAAATAGGGTGGGTTGAGCCAAGTTTGTATCAGCTGCAGGCTTTCCTCCATCTGTTCTCCGACAGGGATATAGATAGTGCTTTGGGAATTGTGCACTTCTGGTTGATATTTGTCGCACCACACTGTAGTAAGAATTTCCTCATCCATGCCATGAGCTTGTTCTGTGCGTCTCTTATGACTGGCATCTATCTTGTTTTGGATCATGTTATTGCAGTATCTGGCTGCTTCTTGCTCCAAAATGTTTAACAGATTATGGAGGTCAAAACTTCTCTAAAGGCAGGGTTAAAAAATTGTGGCTTTCGTATGACATTGGAACTGTATGGGTCTGGATATGAAAGATGTTTGAATCACCTCTGCTGGAAAGGCCTATTTACAGGAACGTTGGACTCCTGCTGTATTACCATTGCTGTTATCGCATCATCCTGGGTTGGTGATTGATTCCTAACTCCTGGATCATTCCCAGTGCTTCTGTATTGGTTTGCATTCCTGCTCTGTTCAAGTGCACATCAGCTGGCTCCCCTGGCTCATGGGCATACTCGGCTCAGTGTAGCAGAGACAGCACGTGTGTGTGTACTGCTTATATACACACAGTGGTGCAGACAGGAATAAAACCTGCACGTATAGATAGTGTACAAACAGATGTATGCACACGGAGGTGGGTGCATGTATGGGCTGAGCAGACAGTGCTCTTCCTGACTGCTAGCTCAGATGTAGAACACCCTGTCAGCAAGCAGTAGCTTCTGAGAGCATTTTAAAAAGTAAATGTGCGTATGCAGATAGACCTACATCCACATAGACTGCACATCTGTATGTTCTCCTCAGTACCTTCCTGAGAACAGGATTTTGTTGTTTCCCTGCCAATCCAGTTCCCATGCCGTTACCTCAGTGTCACTTGAGGGATTAGTCAGTATTTGGGTCTTCCAAGCTGACTCAAAGAGCGGGAGACAACGATGATTGAACTGCTTGAGCATGCGCAGAGAGGAAAGCAATGATGCTGGCGAGGTCTGGAAAACAAGTGGTCAGGAGCGACTGAGGGACCTGGGGCTGTTCAGCCTGGAGAAGAGGAGGCTGAGTGACACCTCATCGCTCTCTGCAACTTCCAGAGAGCAGGCTGTAGCAAGGTGGGGGCTGGTCTCAGGTGACAAGTAATAAGACACAGGGAAACAGTCTCAAGTTGCTCCTCCAGGTGATGTTTGTATTGGGTATCCGGAAGAATTTCTTCATGCAGAGGGTGCTCAGGCATTGGAAGGGAATTCCACCGCCCAGGGAAGCGGTGGAGTCCCCATCCCTGGAGGTATTTGGGACACATTGATGTGACACTAAGGGACGTGGATTAGCGATGGGACTCGGTAGGTCAGGCTGATGGCTGGACTTGACGATCTGGAAGGTGTTCTCCAACCTAGGTGGCTCTATGAGACAAGAACTAGCTGACAGCAGATGACAATGCCCACTGTTACTTTATGATTCTACGATAATGGGGACAGGCATCCATCTGACGCTATTTTGCTCGTTTCACAGAGCACACACGCAAGCAGCGATTTCTGAGAGCACAGCGAGATCCAAACAGGAGGAGTTGCTATGACCACAGCTCCAAGCTTCTCCCCAGCTAACCCCAAACAAACATCTATTTAACTCTTCCTTATGACGATTTTATAAGCACCCCTCCAGCCATCCTGAGGTCTGATTCGCCACCTTCCTCCTGCCAGTTTTCACGTGCCTCCACCCCACCACCACCACGCAGCGTTTAACGGGGGCACTCGGGGAAGCCTTCTGCCGGCTCCGCCGACAGGCTGCCCTGCCCTTCACTTAACCGGAGGGGCTGCGGCCGCTTGGGCCCCCGGGACGCCGCTAAATGCGGGCCTTAAGCGGGCCGGCAGGGCTCCCTCGCACCCAGGGAGCGATCGGCACCACCTGGGGCGGCGAGGAGCCCGGGTGGGTGTGACAGGACAGGGGCGGAGGGGCGGTGCCCTCCCTCAGCGGCGCGGCCGTTGAGAGCGAGCGGGCGCGCGCACCCGCCAACGGTCCCTCGCGC
>VXAV01000605.1:89078-101126 GCA_013399715.1 Alectura lathami | reverse complement strand
GCCAGGGTAAATGACTAATGAAATGAGGCTCCCGCTGCGAATTCCCTAGAGCTGTGCCTCTTCCTGCATTGGTTGTAAAAGAAGATTAGTTTAGAGTTAGCCTTTGTGTATGGTTTCCTTGGTGAGCCTGGGGAGGTCAGTGCCTCGCACCTTCTGTTGAGGTTTCTTCTGGATCTCACAAGTGTCTTTTGTCTTGCTATGGGCTTCTCTGGGAGAGTAGTACTGTTTGCACACCCAGACAATATAGGGAAAGGCTGGGTGTCAGTGTTACCTGGTCTGCTTCCATACTTCAGAAAAAGAGAAGTTCGTACGTGTGAAAATGGAGGAGTTATCCAGAAGGCGGCAGCCTCAGTAGCAGGTCTCCACCAATAATTCTCCACAGTGTTCCCTCAGAGAAGGCAGCTGGGCTACAACTGGGGCCATCATTCCGTCTTCATACTTGTCATGTTGCTTTTGCATTACATATAATGCCTGCTGCATTATACTTACGCCTGGAGACTTACCCAGGACTCTACTGCGCCAAATGTTGTATTAAAGCGTAGTAAATGAGTCCCTACTCCTTAATATATATATATATAAATATATATATATATATTTTGCTTAAATAAGACAGATGAGAGTGGGAGAAAGCAAATACCACATTGTTCTCATATTCCTTGAGCTAACGTCCTACCGGGACAGTAAGTGATGGGACTTCCTAGAATCAGAAGAGGGTACGGTGTTCCAGATGGGCAGCTTATGTGCTGAGCCAGTGCCACAGCCTCCTGATGCTGTCCTTAATGCGGTCCACATTCCCTCTGGCACAGATCCTTCTTGTTGTGTGTGCTGTACATACAGCAGGTAGCTCCTCTCTCATCTCCCCCAGGTCTGCTTGTTTGCATTTTGCCTGTCCTTTAAGAGGCCTGTCTTCATAAGAGGCAGAACCTTCTTCTGGCCCTGGTCAGGCTGAACTTCAGCGGCACTGGAGGAGGGAGCCTGGCATCCCAGCAGCAGTGGAGTGAGTTTCTGGTACCTCTCCCTTGCATATCAAGGCATGGTATCACTGAAAACTGTCTTTCTGGGCACCTTTAGAGAGCAGAGTGCCCTGTTTAGGTCCCTTACTCAATGTTCCTTTTGGTTTCCTCTTCCTACACATTTTCCTTCCTTTAACCTACTGCCATCTTTTTCTGTTTCTGGTCTCCCGTTGCTATCTGCTTTTTTCCACTCTGGACTGTTTACTGTTCTACCCTTCTTTGGTGCATGGAGGAGAAACTACTGAATTTCACGATACCTATAAGCCTATTTGTGACAGGGAGAGCCAGTAGGAATGAAGGGTAAGAGCAGGGTATGTCTCATGGACTGGATTAGCTGTGCAGCTTGCTGTATTTTCCTTTCTGGAAGGATACTAGTTAATGTTAGAAATGGTATAGTCTCAACTGTGATCAAAAACAGCTAAATTGCTTGGAGAGTGTCACTTGAGATGCTTGCTTCCCCTCTAGGAGAATTCTTCTGCTAATGTGCCCTTTTGTGGATGATTGTCTAGATGTCTCATCAGTCTGGAGAAGCTTGTTTTTAGTGCTATCTGCTCTCTCAAGAGTTTATTTTTAAATAGTTACTGAAGCAACAGTCTTGTAAAATGCCGCAGTGTTAACATAGAAAGAATTAAAATGTTTAGTAATCCTTCAAAGGGGTGGATTGAAAAAATGTATTCATCTCCTTCTTTCTCTAAGGCTAGCTGACAGTATTGGTGTAAACTACTTTCTAGTAGAGGGCTTACTTCGTGAGTAGATGACTTACAATTTTCCTCAAAACCCTTCTACTTTAAATTTAAAAGGTGGCCATTCCCTAACTGAAATGGTGTCAAAACCAAATGTTAGAGTTCAGGAACTGCTTGCACTGTCCTTCATTCTCTGCTATAAAAGCATGACTTATTTTCTCTTCAGATGAATTCTGCATACTTGAGATGGTCACAGTGGCACTTGTAATTTCTGTGAAGCAGTGAGGTGGTGCTCACAAGCCAAATCGTTCTACTCTTTTCAGGAGAAGCATTTTGTAAGCTCTTCTTTGTGCCAGAAGCCCTGGGGTCTTTGCTGTTTACCCTGCTGCAGAAAATTTCAAAGAAAACATTTTGTAGAGAGGTCAAATAGCTTTATCATGCTCTATTCCTGTGGCATTTTAGGGGTTCTGTTTTATACCATTTTCTTAATCTACAGTTTTCAATTTGATTGTGTCAGCACAACAGTTAAACTTCATTAAGTTGTTGATTTCATTTGGGATCAGTATCATGTCGCTGACGAATCAGCAGGTTAATCAAATGCTATCCCAAACATCAGTATAGACTGAGTGATGAATGGGTTGAGAGCAGCCCTGCAGGGAAATACTTGAGGGTTCTGGTGGACAAAAAGTTTGACACAAGCCAGCAGTGTGCGCTTGCAGCCCAGAAGGCCAACTGTATCCTGGGCTGCATCAAGAGGGGAGGTGGCAGGGAGAGGGATGGGATTGTCCCCCTGTGCTGTGCCCTCGTGAGGCCTCACCTGCACTGCTGTGTCCAGGACTGGGGCCCCCAGCACAAGAAAGATGGGGAGCTGCTGGAGCGGGGCCAGAGGAGGCCACAAGGATGCTCAGAGACTGGAGCACCTCTCCTGTGGAGAAAGGCTGAGGGAGCTGGGCTTGTCGAGCCTGGAGAAGGGAAGGCTCTGAGAAGACCTCATTGTGGCCTTCCTGTACTTAAAGGAAACTACAGAAAAGGTGGGGAGGGACTTTTTATAAGGGCGTGTAGTGATTGGGCAGGGGGAAATGGTTTTAAACTCAAAGAGGGGAGATTCAGATTAAATGATAGGAGGAAACTCTTTACTCAGAGGGTGGTGAGGCACTGGCACAGGCTGCCCAGAGAAGCTGTGGATGCCCCATCCCTGGAGGCGTTCAAGGCCAAGTTGGATGGGCCCTGGGCAGCCTGATTTGGTGGGTGGCAACCATCTGAAAGCAAGGGGGTGGAACTGGGTGGACTTGAAGATCCCTTCCAACCCAAATCATCTTATAATGATTCTATGATGCAAAATGTCAATTTCAAATTTAAAGGGTTGTCTTTGCTGCCCTATTCCTGTGGTCTTCAGCTATCACAGAAGGCCCTTTGTTAAATTGCATTTATTTAATGCTTCCTCAAACTCTCAGTGAGCTCTGTGTTTATAATACTGCAAATCAGGGTCTGCAAAGGTGAGAGAAGCTAACGGGTTTCATAAAACTGTAGGAAGCAACCAGCATACTGGTTGCTTGCAATTTGATCTAGGTGTTCCTGCTTCGGCAGGGGGTTTGGACTAGATGATCTTTCGAGGTCCCTTCCAATCTCTAACATTCTGTGATTCTGTGATATAGGGGAACATCCCAGGCAGTTGAGGCTTTTTGGTGGCAGGCAACAATGATGCTAAAGTCTTTACTATGCATTTATGCATTCATGCGAACTTTGGTAACTTACAGGCATGATGCTTTCTCACACATGGTCAGCATCTGCTGGTGAATTCAGCTACCAGTGCTTTGGTGGTAGGCTCTTAAGAAAGCAAGGAGTTTCAAAACCATGATGTACAACAAATATGTAAGAGAAGGCAGTGAAGACAGCGAAGGACAGACTCGGCCGAGTAGGTTCGCGACCTGTAGGTTAGAGTTCACCTGGCCGGCCAGTGCCTGCTGCACGCTGGCCAGTCCTGACTGTTTCTTTCCTTGCTGGTGTCACAGCTGCTGTATGTCTTGGACAGAAGACTTAGAAATGGACTGGAAGTCCACTGTGTCAGATGAGCACAGTAAACCAAGGTGTGTTAATTTCTTCTGTTGGATTTGAGGATGAATCGCCTCAAAATGCTGTGTTAATTATGGCAATTCAGGAAATGATTCACAGGAGTGGGCAGCTGAGTGTGGCCTTTCTAACAGCTGTCTTAGCTTAAGCTAGTTTGACTTTTTCTTACTAGAATTGTGTTTCAGTTGCTAAAATGGCAATTGCAAATTCTCATTTTTAATTTGTATGATGTAACTGGAGTCCTTTGACATGCAACAGAAGAATGGAGCAGCCTTTGGCCTGTCTGCAAAGTCAGGCATATCATTAGGTTGTATATGGAAAAGTTTCTTTACAGTGGTATGGACTAGAGGTTTCTGTCAGTGCTATAAATTAAGCACTAGGCTATGTAACACAGTGGTGACCTGCAGTGTTAATGGTTACGGTGTATTTTACTGAGGCTTGCAGCTAGCTTAATTGTGGAAGTAGTATCCTTGCAGTATCCTCAGTAGCTGGGAACTTGAGAGCACACAGATTTCACGATCCTGTTCCCAAATTCAGTAATGATTTGAAGTATGTAATATTTAAAACATATTTCAGTTATTTCCTGTCTGTGCCCCAATTTCCCCTAGTAGGATGCAAGGGATTAGTGCTCCCATTTGGTGTGGTATCTCCTGCTTGTGCAAAATACAAGTTTCTCTGGTGTGCCAGAGTTCATGGCACAGTTACTCTCAGCAATGACATGCAGGGTCTATGGAGTTTCAGTTATGGCAGCAAAATATTTAGGTGCCAAGGTCATGGCCGTGAGATTAGCTTGCGTATAGCAGTACTTCAAATGAAGAGGAATGTTTGGTAGACATTAACTTTTAAAAAGCTAACAACATGCAGTTAACACAGAAACTTTCATCTTTCTGTGAAGGTCTTCAAAAATGTTGGTGCTATGATCCCTAGCCACCCCCTTCAACTCTGGCTTCAAAAGGGCTTTTCTTTAGGAGCGGAGTGGGGGGAAAATGTGATGGGCTGGCCAGGCTTTTGGTAAGCCTGTTGTGAATTTGTGACAGTTCAGTAGAGCACTGAGCAGCGATCCGTTTCTGGAGAGTATCCTCACCTGCAGGACGTAATTGTGACAGCTTGTAGTGGTGGTGGAACTTTGGGCATGAGCTGACTTTTCTTGGTGGCAAAGCCCTGTCAGTAAGGAGTTAAAACTTGGAGAGGAATGAACTGAGGTCAGCAGCACAAATAGTCTGTTCACTAAATAATTTTCTTTGTATACTTACTCCATTCTTTCACTCATTATGTGCTCCACTTATTCTTTTCCCTTCCTACACACACACACACGCATGCACACACAGTTTTTCTGGCTTTATTTTTCTCCCTTGCCCTAGTTACTGCCTTCCAGCAGTCACTTGTCACTGTGACCCTCCCTCTGGCCAAGGAGCAGTAGATGATAGGCTTCCAGTGCAGGAACCACCCTCGAGCTGGGATGGACACCTTCGTTTGGCTTCGGAGATGCCAGGCTGTTTTCTGGCTGCTCTTGTGAATCTGCTTGCTCTGAGCACTGCAGTGGTTACACAGAATGCAGCACACGGGAGGGAGAGCACTGTTCAGCCGAACACTGAGGAGCTAGGAGCTGTTTCCCACCTCTTTTGCCCCCGTGGTGGCAGGCTGTGAGCTCCTGGGTGAGTGAGCGTCTGAAACGTGGCATGCGTTTTCCAGAATTCAGGGGGAAATCTGCTAAACAGCCATGCTGTTACTGAGATTTTGGGTGAATGTAGGATGAAGCGCTGGTTAATAGTAGAGACTGCAAAATACAACAGGCTCTCATGCTGCTGCTTGGAAGTGATGCTATGAAAAGAGAAGAAGCTTTAAGGGTCACATATCTGAGGACCCACAGAAACCAGCTAGAGGGAAAAGTAGGATTTTGGGGGATGAATGACCTTGAATGTCTGTTCCAGTGAAACAATCTAGGTGGGACTGGTGCTAGGGGAAATGTTTTCTGGGAGGCCTTTTGTTGGGGTGGGAGCAGTTTAAATAAAGTATCTCTTTAGAGATCCGTGTTGACTTTTTAATGAAAGTGTAATAGCTAGATCTTGTCACCTTCCTATGTGATATTTAAATGTTCCTGTCTCCAGGCTTCTGGAAGACATGCCAAATTTCTTTTTGTGGGTATTAAATTGGCTTAAGGCCTCGCAAGCAGGAAGAAATAAATGTTTAGCAGGCGTACTGGAGCAATTGCAAGGCAACTATTAAGCCAACTGCCTGCGTATAGTCACGCATATGTTGGGGGCAGGAGGGGGGCTTAAAGACGAGCAACCTAATACTTCTGGCCTGCTGCTTGAGCCTCTGAGTTCCCTTCCTTTAGGGCACTGTTGTCTCCTTCATTCTTCTGGGATTTTTATGCTTTCCATTGTGTTTTCTTAAATAAAAAGGGAACTCTAGAAACAAACAAAGAAAATTCCTTTCTTACATGACTTGTGCTTTTCACTTATAAAAATGATTTTCCTTGCCTTGGTATGGCAGTGTTATTAGAACCAGGACTTTCCTCAGCTAGTCTGTTGCTGCAGAGCCGGTGGGGTGAAATGAAGGTAGTGCCTGCTACAAGAGTTTGTTTCCCAACCCCCCGCCCCCGAATTAAAGATTGATAGTGGTGAAGTTGGAGATCTGAAGATACTAAATCGAGACAACAGCTCATTGTTCTCTTGGCAGACCTGCACACAGCTTTCCTACAGCTACATTGTTCTGTGGAGTGTGTTGCTTTTCTGTAAATAGACAGGCATTAAGGCCCTCAGGTTCTTCACGTCTGAAACAATAGAAACGATCATCAAAGCTAAATACCACAGGAGAACAATTAAAAGGGTGGGTGTGTTTTTTAGGAGTGTCTTGGGCAGTGCTCTTACCTCCAGCTGCTTGTTTTTTATCCTGGGGTGCTGTGTCCTTTTCTCCTTCCCTTGTTGTCACACAGCACAGCTGTCTCGGTGTGCATGAGGGGTGTAATCAGGAAATTGATCTCAGTTTAAAAATAACCTTGCTGGAATAAAAGAGAGGGAACCTGGTCAGGTTTACAGTGCGCTCCCAGAGCTGCTGCAGTGGCATTAACGGTCGGGTGGGGATGGGGCTGGGGCTGCTGTCAGTACTGCTCGGGTTTGGGGGGGCCATGGGGGTGACAAAGGTTGGAGTTGTTGCTTGGTGGTATTGGTTGTATTTGAAAGGACATATTTTTGACACCTGTGAAGAAAAGGAACACTTTCAAAAGGAGGTGTGAAAAGGCTGCTGTTGCTATGAAAGAAGGGAGCAACAGATGCCATTAATACAGGAGAAAAACATGGCTAGTGGCTGGGCGAGATGCCATTTAAAAAAAAAAAAAATTACAATTTCTCTTTGCAGCATCTTATTTGTCTGGTTGAGGGTTTGGTTCTGATGTCTGTATTCCAGCCGTGTTCTGTCTCTGTAGGACCAAGGCTGACAGATGGATGGAGCTCTGCCTCTGAGGCCGTAGCTCCCTGTTAACTGGTGTCTGCTGCTCCTTGTAGCTCTGTGAACTTTGTCAGGTGTGCTTGTGCGCTTGGGAGCTCGGCCACTTCTGTTTGTACCAGCTGGGTTTGTGAAGAAAAAAAATCCCCTTCCCTGTACATGGCCTCATAAAAAGACTTGTACTGGCAAAACGTTATGCAAGTGGCTCATTCTTAACTGTTACCAAATATGTGGAGAAACCTGAGGCCCCTAATAAATGAAGAAATAACTGCATTTTTCTGTTAATTGGTGACTAAAAGTAGCTTAGTACAATTGATTGAAGTACTGAAAACTGGAATTGGGGTTGGTTTTGTTTTTTGAAAAGCTGCTTTTTCGGTTAATATTCAAAGTGCCATTTGGCTATATGGAGATGCTTCTAGCCGAGTGGTTGCTCCTTGATGTTTTCAGAGGGCTTTGCCCTGATCCAGGAGGGTTCCCTTTACTGCAGCATGGCCTTGTGTCAGGATTCGCTTATGAAGCGGTGGGGTGGAATTGACTCAAACTCTCACTGCACACAGAGAATGAGGTGTTTTGTCTCACTGCCTGAAGGTGAGCAGCCACTTCCAAGGGCGGGGTTTCATACCTCCCTGCACAGCAGCTCCACATGAGCTGCTCCCAGCTCTGGGGGAGAAGCGTAACCCACCTGGGGTCTGTGTAGTCATGAAATAAGTGCTGGTGAGAAACTGAGTCCTAACCTTGGTGGTACTGAGGATTGCTCAGATATACACAGCCCGAAAGAGAGGCTGAAAGGAAACAAATTTGGGAAGGAAGGATCCAGCTGTCTTTCCTGTTTCATAGAACTTGCATATGAGCCAGTGCACAGGAGATATTCATAGTTGCTTCTCTGTCGTTCTCCTGTACTTTGCTCTCCAGCTTAGATAGGCATTTGCAGCGCTGCAGGATTTCTGTTTGTAGCCTGTTCTTATCTTGGAAAATAGTGTTACCTTTTAAACTGGTGGAAATGCTGTTGATGTAACTTTGCTCTGACATCCTTTCATCTCTTGCTGTTCCAGACATTGTACAAAGGGATAAAAGCCTGCCTCCCCTCAGCTTCGGGAGGGGAGTGAATGAAGTGCAGGGCTGTACTGTAGGTGACCTTCATGAGCTTGGGCACAGCTAGGCTAAGAACCTACGTCTCTTCCTGTTCCTGGGATCGGTACAGTAAGAAGGAACGCTTCATGCTCTGGGAATATACATGTTTGAGGGCATGAAGTAGCAACTAATGCATATACTAATGAGGCCTTACATCTGTTTTTACATATGCGTATGGGTATGAATTTGAAAGATAGCGTGGGCCTGGGAAAATGGTGGTAACTTGTAACTGTGCCAGTTGGCACATACGGTGTGTACAAACACATACTTGTAAATACTATTCAAAGGAAAATAATTTCTACCTTCTCCTCCCTTCTGAAAAGAGTCATTAACCCTAGGGTGTTTTTAAGCATTAACTACCACTTGCTGAGAATCTTAACAGTCTTACCCCCTTCCTGATTTTGATGACTTTCTGAATGATATCCACAGCTGTCTGGCACTGTGCATATCCCCAAGCAGGCGAGCCTAGTAATGGCACAGGTGGAAAAGTGAATGGCATTGGAGTGAACCCAACAGCCATCTTCAGTGTGACTGGTGAAGTTGGCAATTTCACTGGACTGCGTATTGGGAAAGCTACTTCTAGGGATGTATGCATTAGCTTCAGAAATTAATGGAGTGTTTTGTTTGCTGTTAAGTCTGCAGTGTTATTGAAGCCCCACCTCGACACCTGCAGTGTTTCTGAAATTTCCATCCTACTTGGTGATCTCTATAAACAACTATTATGCCTTTAAAAAAAAAAAAAAAAAGTTGTAGCAAGAGCATCAGTATTTTATTCTGAAGTCTTCCTGTTGGCACAATTATCATTCAGATGTAAATGTTGAAAGACTACTGATTCACAAGGGAGAACACAGGCTGATAGGTAAATTCTATGATTTTACTACTGAGTTGGTAATCTCAGAAATGAGAATACAGTGTTCTTCTCATATTGACTCTTGTATTCTTGTCATTAAAGGTGTTTGGCCTTTTCTGAGGGCTGATGTACTAGGGCCAGCTTATATTGTTTTCAACATTCACAGTATTTTTTTTTTTTTTTAAACCTGCTGTTTCAGTGTCTGTTCTGTCATTTTTGCCTGAAAATTCCTATTGGTTACATTTACAACGCCACCTCTGAAGCCTTCCACTCCTCTGGCCAGCTGTGTATTATTAATTAGTTAGGTCATTCTGTAATTTTGCATCATTAATTGCACCTTCAGGAAACCAAGAAACAAGCATTTCTGTTTTTATTGACTTTATCGATGTAATAATCACTGAACTTGAGTGACAAAGATGGACTTGACTGTGATTTTTCCCTTTGGTGTCCAGCCCCTGCAAACCTCCCAGCTAATGCCTTTTAAAAAATGTTAGCTATAAGCATATTCAGGCCATGAACAACATAAATTTGCCTGTCTCCTCTGCAGAAACTGGGAGCTATAGATGAAGTATAGCAGTTCTTGTGTAATACTAATTCTAGCAGCACTTACACCTACTGGCTGCTTAAATTGTCTTATTACAACAGAGGGGGGGGGGTGGGGGTGGGGGAAGAAAATAAACAAACCTGAAGGCAGGGAAGATCCAGTGCATGAGCCGTTTAATACAGTGGAAACTAATAAATTAATAGGCAGTCAAATAATAGGAATTTTGAATTTGATCTGAATTGGAGTTGATAATTGAGGATCAATACATGCATGCTCACTCATCTTCCAAAGCAGTGAGCGATCCTGTTGTTCTTGCAGTATTTACTTCTGAAGTAAGATAGTGTGCTACACACACCTGGTTGTGGTGCCTCCCAATGGATGGATTCCCTCTCTTGCAATTGCTGCGCCCTGGGGCATGCTTTTTTAATATTGCCCAGTACAATGGGAATGATTTCTTCCCTGATTGTTCCTGCGTGCCTTTTCAGTCTGGTCACAGTTATTTGCTTGCAAATGAAATTGTGGAGGCGGCTTCCATGAGCTGTTAGGTAGCATCTCAGAGACCTTTTTGTGCATGCTTCAGGTCTGCCAGTAGAGGAGAGGCCGCTCAGTTTGGAAGGGCTAACGTGTGGCAACTCGCAGAGCTCTTGCTGCTCCTGCCAGGCACGTTAATAGGGATGAAGCACAAGAGTAACAAGGAAAAGTGAAATTGGTACTATTGCGTTCAGGATGCAAGTAGACAGAACAGCTCTTTGTAGCTTCTGTGTTCTAATGCCAGCTTATTAATTCTAGCAAACCTGACTCGTCTCTTCTTTTTATTGTGAGTTTCAAAGATTCCAGATGTTGATGACTGTTTTTGACACTTCTGATTGAGAGGGGTACTTTCTCCTATGTAATTAGAAGCCCTGCCTTCTGGTTCTGTGCAGAGGCAGGTAGTGAATCATTCCTAGGCCAGTATTGACATTGGTGATGAGGCATAATAAGAGCTGAACCCATAGACTGATGATTGTTTTCTTATCTCACCTACATGCAGTTTGTCAGCTGGAGAGCATGTGCAAGGTGTGTTGTGGTGGTGTGTGGGTGTTCAACACTTAAATGAGCAAATGACTTTCTCCTTGTCCTGACCTGGCTTGGTCTTTCAGTCTCATCTGAGATGCATTTCACAAAAACAGATTTTGTGTAGGGCTGACTTGCCAGATGTGAAGGCACAACTCGGATTGCTTTGTTGTTAAACAGCTGTATTAAGAATCAAAACCCTACCAACTGTATGCACTTGCTACTATAATCTTTGTTGCATCTTCTCTCCTGGAGGCAGAAGTCCCTTCCTTCCTCAGCAAGTAGAAGAGCAGCCACAAAACCAAGCTGGAACCTGATGTCTTGACTGGAGGCATGTGAGATGCTTCTTTTGGGATTGAGCTGTGTCTTCTGCCTCCATATGCACTCAAGATCTCTGGTTAAGGGCAAATGAAAGGGACCTCTCCCTATTCTGTCCTGCTCTGATGTAGTAGTAGTAAGAATCTGTTGTCTTCCTGTTTGACGGGCTATTGTTCCTTGGCTGTCAGCACCTAGAGCTTTCTGGCATGGGTGTGTTATACAAGAAGTCTGTAAGTCCAGGCAGCGCTGCAGCAGGAATCTGTAGGCAAAAAATAACTTCCCTGCTCCTTTTGAGGATCCTTTTGTTACGCTGCTCTGATAGATTCTCCCTCCAAGTGTTTTTCCTCACAAACCTGAATTCAGATGATCCACTGAAGCTATTTTGTGACCCTAGACATGTATCAGCTTCATGCTTCCTGTTTGTGGCTTCAGAGCGAGCTGTGCCTTCTCTGCATTCCACAGAAAAAGTTAGGTGACCAGAAATTCTAGGCTCTGGCCCCAGTGAAGTGTCAGGCTTGAAAATGCAGAGAGCGCCTGTGGTTAGTTAATGGGAAGGAAAAGCCCCACCGTAACCATTTGTTAGTTACTGGACAGCTTCCTTTCTGGGGGACGTTCATCAGGGAGAAACTGAAGAGTTGCCGTCCTGATTTTTCCTGTAAGTGCCAGTTCCCTGGGGTGGGGAAAGCAAAACTTCAGACATGGACTTTGTTTAATCTACAATGAAAATCATCTAGATTGAGAGCATATTTTTTTCTACAGATANAGTGCCAGTTCCCTGGGGTGGGGAAAGCAAAACTTCAGACATGGACTTTGAGAGGAAAGGGCTGCAAAGAGCTTTCAGCATTTCAGGCCGAGACTCGACTCACTGTTGTTTCCTGGGGCTTCAATCTCATGGCAATATGAACTTTTTCAGACAGTCTGATTTGAATGTGAAAGCTT
>VXAV01000605.1:60920-80327 GCA_013399715.1 Alectura lathami | reverse complement strand
AAGCTGGCAAAAAGTAGGGATTGAGAGTGGTTATAGACAACTGCAGCTGAACACTAACTGTGTGGCACTAATTGAATGTAGTTGTGCTTTGTCTTGTCCACCAGTCCTCATGAGTATGCCCTCATCTTGCTGCTTTGAAGATGAGTAAATAGATTTTTATAGTGAGGACAGAATGTGCTTTCTTCACGGCAGGCTTATTTCCAACTGAATTTGTCTTCCTGTTTCTCTGAAGGTTCTTACTGGATCTTGTGTGCACTTGTTACCCATATTGCATGGATTCAATCATGCCACATAAAAATCCCTGCAGATCTGAAGGAAGAAAAGTCTGACCTGGGTTTGTAGCTGACTCATAACCCTTTAAAGGATCTGGAGGATCATGTATTCTGACTTTGGAAATAAATATGAAAGACTGTTGTAGAAATTGTAGTTCAAGCAGTGGCTGCTTTTTGCCTGCTTAGGGAAGACTTAATTTGCTACTTCCTTGCAAACACATAATCACTGTGCTATCTTTAGCTGTTTTGTGGTACAACTTCACCTCATGAAAGACTGAATAACACAGATGGTATACATTTTCCTGAATAAAACATGCTCCAGGAGAGTAAGCATGCTCTGAAGCTCCGCTCGTTGAGCAGCTTGCTGGCTGAAGGTGGTTCATCAGATAGTTTTAAAGCTGGGTAAAAATAACCTATGGAAATAAGGTTTTTTGACCTTTCAGGGTCATATCAGCTCAAAAAACCTCTTCTGTTGAGAGAAACTCTCTGCTGTGAATCAAGTATGTGTCCTTCTGAAGCCTTGCTTTGGATTCTCAGAGAATCAGATGGTCACATCTAAAATGGGCCATGAGCCAGAGCCTTATCTGAAAGTTTTCTTGATTAGAATTGAACATTGGTCAAAACTCTGCCTGTCAAGGCAGAGTTGATCCTGTAATTACATTGATCCTGTAAATGCTTCCACTCTACTGGTCCGTACCTCTTTTTCCCAAGTGTTGATGTGAATGCTGAAGAAATGCTTCAGGCTTACTCTTCACTCAAAAGTTGCATTGAAGTCTTAGTGCTCAGTCACTGTTCAGACTGAGAACAAGAAAAGGAAAAAAAAATACTCAACGGGAAGTGCTTTTGTCTTCAAGTAGACCTGTACATTTACTTAAAATGACAAATTTTGTTGAAAACAGTTTCATGATTCTTACTATACTTTTGATGCATGGGTAGAAATGGCTTTTTAGCTTTGTCTATTTGTAATTCCTGAAGTCTGTACTATTCTGACTGAAAGGTCAAGCATGACATCTAGAGTTAGCTGGTGAATTTAAGCTGCTCTGATTTTTTTTTTTAATTTCCTTAGGTACTGTGTGATTAATATTGGCTACAAATGATTACACTCAAACTTTAATAGCTACAATAACCTTTTGTTTATACCATTCTCATTAAATCAAGCTAGTTTTATTTGTTACAGGCAGATTAGTTCTCCAGGTAGAGCAAATGCATTTCCAATAGAAGTGTGTGGATTTTACCTGATTGATGCTTAGGGAAACTTCTAAGTGGGGACCTGAATGTCCAGTCATTGTTGCAAGGCTTTTCAGAAACCTGTGTCACATAAAGTAAAAGCATAGATGATGAAAAAACTGGCAGATGTGGGGAAGAAAGAATTATGTGCCCACGTCATTGGTTGTGTTTGAGTAAGTACTGGCTGCGGCTGTGTCTCAGACTTAAGGTGAGCTGTGTTAATGCCCAGCAGCTCCTGGGGTTTAGTTGTAGGTATGGATAGGACAGCTGTTTTGCCTGCAGTTTTGGCATGCTTCTGGCTGCCCAAAGAAGACTTTAGAAAAGCCATGATGGTTAAACTTGTGGTAATTGCATGGGAACAATGGTTGTTTGTTGCCATGCTTATACTGAATTGAGGTTCCTGCTGTAGAGGGTTGGAAGTGTTGGCAGAGGTAGAACTTCTTGGTGTGCTGATGCAGTTAGACCGGATCATACTGGGTGCTATGACGCAACTTTGATTTGGCATCTTCTGGCTTCTGAATACACAGTAGGTGTACAACTTTAGTTCATTTTGTCTGACGGTGTGCAGTTGTTGTTTAAGTTCAGGAAGGCGTTATTTTAGTGGCCGGTAAACATTCTTCTCTCTATCATAGAGCATGGAGACACAAGCTCTTACAACAAAGCGGCATAGTCAGGGAACTAGTAACTGCTTGTAACGTGGATAAAGTGGTCCTTTTCCTTCAGGAACCCGATATAATGTATGCCACCATAGGTGGGCTGTGAAGGTAGTCTCCTTTGTGTGCCCGCTCTTTTCTCCTGTGCTCAGCTGTGCCTCTTCTGAAAATCTTATGTGAAACCATGAACATCAGTTGGTGCGGATACTGTCTGTTCCCTGAACTGAGATTCCCAAAGAAAGGGAAGCAAGAAGGTTGTCTTCTGTCATGCTCTGTAGCTGGGGGTGAGGACTCAAAGGGAGTGTGGCTTGGGGCCCTCAGGTAAGGAAAGTCTCAGATATTTGTTCTGACTTCTGAATTTGTATATTTTGCCAGGCACGCGAGCTGCTTGAGCTCTGAAAATGTCAATGGGTAGTGTGGATGAAGCTCAAATATTTTGAGTGAACCCTTAAACACATCACATTGGGATGCCTGACATCTCACAAGCTCGTTGCCCTTGCACAAAAATAAAGCTGTGGATGTTGGTGTAACGTTCTTGCAAAATTATAGGAAACGTAATCAAGACAGCTAAGGTTTATTTCTGATGTTATTTCTTTAAATAGTCTAATCTTAAATGCCCTGAACAACAGACTTCCACGACTTCCCTTGAGAGTGTGCCAGGTTGATATGAGAGCAAACATTCAGATTGTGTTCCACAGTGCTTCTGGTGTGGGCGTGAACTTTTCTTTACTGCTTGTCATGGCTCCTAACAGTAGCCCTGTGAACTGCCCAAACTGATGTTCCTCCAGATTTTTTTGGGAGCCAGTTAGCTGTAGTCATTAAAAGTCAAATGAAGATACTGGAGTGAAATTCTGCTTAGTGTGCAGCTGCTGTGTGCACAACAGAAAGAAAGTGGTAAAACTACGGTTTCTTAAACAGAAGTAGAATGCGGTGGTATTAAAAGAGCAATTGGAACCTTTCTTAAAGAGGTAAGCAAGGTGAAATGTGTGATGTTGTTAAAGTGACATTCCCCTAAAGTGTCCAGAGGGGCTAAACTCAGTGGGAAGATGTAGACAAATAATTTGTGTTCTTTCTTTGGCAGTAAGCAGCCTGGGTGTTCCCTTCTTTGCTTGCACTGCTTCTGGTTAAACTTAGTAGCAGTGCAACTAAAACAAACAAAAAATGACAGGTTTCCCAAACATATCATACTGAGGTGGTAGGAACTGTAGTATTTTTAGAAAAATCCTGATATTAAAAAAAAATTATCCTCTGGCCAAGACATTTATTTTTTTAATGATTTTGGTCAATGTTCACCGACTTTGAAGAATCAGGGAGACTGTTGTGTTTCTTGCAGCCTCTTCCCTAAGCTGTAGGGATATCCATAGGGTGTGTTTTCATGATTTGCTTAAAACAGCTGAAGATGACACTTGCCCAAGGGGTGTGTCCCATCTTGTCACGAACCTTGTGTTTCTTTTATTCTGTTTCTGCTATGATAATTGCACAGCCGCATGGGGAGTCGGGTCAGATGTGACTGAACAGGAATAGCCTTGTCCCTTAGGTTAGGGGACGGTTGTGCTGGTGTGGTCTTCAAGTTAAACTCATTCTTAGAGCCAAAACGAGGGGCAAGGGGAAATGAATCTCTTTCTATGGTAGGGTGGGCCTGTATCGACTTAGGCAAGCATAAATTTGTGCAGGTGGAGGTCCTGGATGCATGTACTGTTAGTGACTGCCTTGAATTGTTCATGAGCAGGAAGGGTATGTGGCGATTTCCGACCACAGAAGCGGTGTTGTTCCTTTCTGCAGTATCATTATGTACTTAATGTTATCGAGTGATGTGGTTTAAACCCAGTCAAACCACAGGACTGGAGGAGAAAGCGGTAAAAATCAGGAACTGGCTTTGATGAGCAAGCATGTTGTCTTTGGCCTTTTTGAAGGCAGAAATGTCTGATAGTGCTTCTGGTTTGGGTGCAGGTACTGAATTCTCTGTGTCATGGTTGACTGAGATGACATTTCAGATGTTCAAAAATGTACACTTTAATGTTTCAAATGAATTCTGAAATTCAGAATGAAAGCGTATCAAGACATTAAAGAATGCTTAATAGACTGTATTCTTTATTTTGTTGTTGTGTCCTTATTCTGTTCTGTAAGTGTAGGAAAGCATAACAGTGGATTTCTTTGAGATGCATTTGCAGAGTTCAGAATAACTCATTTGCTGGTGATGGATAACAGAGCTTTACTTCAGGAATCTGCAGTGCCACTCCAGTGTTATTGGTGACTGAGAGTCTTAGAAGAGTGTGCTTGAACTTGCAAATTCAGCAGCTGATTTTTGAAGGTTTCTCTGTCCCCATCCTAGGAACTGTTCCCTGTGCTGTTCTTGGTGATGCAAAATGGAGAGAGGGTACTGAAAGGAACCGCTCTTTTTTCTAGGAGGGTTTCTACTTCGCTGCAGGATCTAAAAGCAAAGAATGGAAGGAAGAAAGAAGAAAAAGAAAAAACTGTGGCTGTTCCTGCTATTCTGTTTGATTTCAACCTTGAATCTGCAAAAACCCCGTTGGTTACCTTATCAAAACAGAACAATGAACCAAAATTACACTACCTATATACACACTATGTAAACTATCTAGTTTAATATAGAAACTATAACTATATATCATATGTTTACCTTCTTTTTTGGCTGAGATTTTTAGTGTTCTTAATAAAGGCTATAAACAAATTGTACTCCTAAAGTCAGTATACTTTTGCCTTATTAAGCAGCGAACTTGACAATTCAAAGAAGCACTGAAGTCATTAATTTCTTTGGACTTAAGTATGGTAGGGAAACAATTTTTGAAACTGCGCACTTCTGTTCCTTTTCCAATCTTAATGGCGTATTCAAAGACCAGAGGCTGAAGCAGGGCTTAGTGTTGTACCAGGGTGAATTTTAATGATTGCAGGAGCAGGGAAGCATATAAGGGTCTGCAGAGCCCTGTTCCATTTCTTTGAGATGTGCTTTTTATTTACTTTTTGATGAAATAAGTCACTTAAAAAAAACCTGTCAGATTAAATCTTGAGCAGAAGAGATAAATTATTTTATGTTTACAGAATTTCTCTTTTAAATGAGAACAATCTTGTTTCTAAAAATCCAGGTCCCTGTGGTAAGACTGACTGACCTTTTTGCCCAAAGGGGAGGGCGGTGGTAGATGTATCATATGCAGGAGAAACTAGGTGAACACTTACAGAGGCAGCAGCTGACCTCTTTAGCCTAAAAACTTGAATTATTGTGCTGTGTACAAGTTTTGGTGGAAAAACTGTTGCTTGGGATATTTTGTAAGCTTCAGCAAGAGTTCATAAGTTTATGAACCAGTCTGGGTGGTGACAGTGCGTGGAAGTGTGGCAGCACTGCCTGGCACTGCTACCTGGACTGCGTGCAGTGAGAAGGGAGGCTGATCCTGTGTGCTCGTGGAGTCAGAAAAGCCTTCACTTGCTCAGTGCTTGTTGTAGTCTTGTCTAGCAGGAGGCTGAAGCAAACTGTGTGGAACAGCGCAGAGAAGTATGTTCTGTGTCATCCAGCTTCTGTTGCCTCAAATGACAGTTGCCCAGGACTTGTTCCCCCGTGCAATCACAGATGCCATTTACATGGCATGCAGTTAGCTTCAGGCTGATTAGTGGAAGCAGTCTGGCTCAGTCCTTCCTGGGCCTTACCCCTTTAATGGTGCTGAGGTGATTAACTTCACTTTTAGACTGCTGGCTAGAACGCACTTCCAGCTTTGACCTGATAATCTTCTCCAATCCTGTTGCCAGACCCTCCTAGAAGGGGACAAGGGAAGGAAGAAGGACCAGGGGCATAGGAGGGCTGACCTAGTAGAGTTTCATCAGTCCAGCATGTGTGTGTAATAGATTTCCACTAAATGAGTCTTTCTTTTACATCAACTGTTTGCAGAAACAATCTGCTGGTTTCTTCACCTGCCTTCCCTTGTAATTGACCATGTTTTTTCTCCAGCAAAATGACTTGTTTTCCCAAGTACTTGTAGGTAGTTACCATTAACTGCCACCAGAAGCAACTTCTCATGCAAGAGGTGTCCATTTTAGTGAATGCATTCTTCATATAGCAAAACCAAAATTACAGCCCTGCAAGAGCTAAAGCCTGATTGCACTAGAATCGAACGACTGGTCTTTGGCTGAATCGTACACATCTGCGTTTTAAATAATCTTTACACAGAACAAGTCATCCAAAATGTGGCTTTGTAAAGACAAAGTTTGAGAACTTAACTTTAAAGGTAAACAGTGTTGCTTCCCGTCTCTACGTCAGTATTACATTTTCTCGCAGCTTTGTAATGCTGACAGCACAGGATAAGAGAATAATCTCTGGCTTTGAACTCTCTATTTAAAACCTTGTGGTGTGGTTGCCAACTGAACAGCTATTCCCTGTAGCATCACTGCCAGGAATTACACTCTACCCTTGGAAACTTACTACGTCTTTTTTTAAACCAATAAATGTAACTATCCTTCTTGATATTGTCAAGTATTTCTTTCATACTGTAACCCATAAGAAGCTCTGTGTTGTGTGTCAGCGTCTGGAGCCACATGATAGACTCAGTGGCCTTGAAGTTCTTGTCAGTGTTATTTTTCTGATTCTGCCAGAGGCTGTGTACTGCAAATTCAGATGTCACCAAACTTGACCAGCAAGAATTCTATTTGAGGAGAGGGGAGGCAGCTTAGCTGACGCCTTGGGCTAGATATTACCTTGATTTAGAAAGAATTGTGTGAAAAGAGATCCACAACTGCAAATCCCAACAACCAGACTGTAGTTTTGTGTTATCTTCATGGGTTACGCTCTCTTTTGTTTCATGTTCCATGAGGCCTGTGAACAAACACTTCATTTTGTTTCCATGTTTCATGAATATAGAAGAAACCATGGCTTGCTGCTTTTGGCTCTCTTGGCGTTACCTTTTAGGGTGATGTCTGCTGGGACGTGAGCATCTCTTCTCTCTACTATTGCTCTCTTATGTTACATAATAATTAATCTGCCTGGAGGTTAAATATGCAGGTCTGTCTGCAAGGGCTATTATGTTAGGTTTAAAGCATCCCTTGTGACTCCATCCGTGGAGACATTCAAAACCTGACTGGGCACAGCCCTGAGTAACCTGCCTTAGCTGACCCTCCTCTGATCAGTGGGATCAGGCTGGGCAATCTCCAGTCTCAATTATTCTGTGGCTATTTGACTCCCAAATTTTTAATTTGACCCACTTCTTAAATAAGTGTGCACTGCCGTAACATCCAAATCAACATACCTAATGTTGAAGAGAAAGGAAATATGAATGCTCCTCCCCCAGAAATAATCTTACTACTCCTGCAGCCAGATGTACTGCTCCAGAGAAAGCTATAGGCGTGGCAGGCCTCCAGTTGGGTACTGCCAGGGTCAGATTAGTACGACTCCTGTTGCTGAGTGTAGCCTAATTGGGACAGAAGAGCTTTTTCCATGTGCTATTTTTCTATGAGTGGAATTCAACCTACATTCAGTGGAAGAAACCAAACGAGGAAAGTGCTGGAAGTTTCTCTTTGCTAAATCCTGCCTGTAGGAGAGTTTCAGGAGTGATCCATCCTGCCTGGACACTCCAGCCAGATAGCATCTTTCTATGGGGGGGGGATGGGGGAAAGCTGGATCTTGTTCACTTTGTGCTGTCATCTGTCCTTGAAGCTTGCTGTGTCTGAGGAGATTTATTTACACCCAGAACTTGTTGGATTGACCTGAGGTAGGACTGCAATGACTATAGGCATAGGCTGGTATGTGATTTTTAGATGTTAGGTGGAAGGAGAAAAACAAAACAAAACACCTTAGAGAATGGATTGAGCTTGTCTGCAGATGTTTTGCATCCATATCTACTTTGCTGCAAGTAACTGTTGCATAGTGCAGTCAGTTTCTCTCACAGGTTCCTGCACTGCTTTGAATTCTTCTGGGGAAAACAGCAGTTAATAGCAAGGTATGTATCTTGGCCGTTTTGATTAGGCCTTACTCTGCTATTAATATACTTGCCCATGATTACGTTAATGAAATGTGATATAACTAATAAACAGCTCTGTGGTGAAAGTGAATTGCCGTGTCCCCTGGAGTGGAGCTGCGTGGGAGCCTAAAGCTTGAATACTGACACGCACAGCCAGGGAGTGCTGGGTTCAGTACAACAGGGAAGCATGTGGATACCACTGGTGTTCTTTCCGGTGTGTCTTGTGGGTTATTGAGATGCTAGATGTTGGATAACGCCGCACAGTCTGTACGAAGACAGGCTCCATACCGCGTGCTGGCAGCCTGCTGTCTCCATAGGCAGTGGGTATAATGGGCAGAGGGGCACTCAGAAGCCCTTCTAATAAGTAGGAACCCAAACCACAGAAGGACCACCTCTCGTATCCAGTGAACACTGCTGTATATGCCCCTCCAGGACATAGTTCCACATTTCTTACAGCTAGGTGCTGTCTGCTGATGTTTTGTTCTTTCTCTGAGATGTTAGCATGTCTCAATCTATGGCTGCTTGTGAATGTGCCAACAACTCTGGATTAATGAAGACATGTATAAACAGGGATCTTTCTACTAAATGCGGGATCCTGCTGATCTGTGTAATGGCTGCTTTTTTGTCCAATCTCATGGGTTAGCCAGGAGGCTAATGGAAACGAAGTCGCTCTTACCTGGCACATATGGAAAAGGAAAAATAAAGCTCACTCAGGGTCAGGTTGGAGCAGTCCTGAACATTGTTAGTATGTCTTGCATATTTTTAAGAGCAAGTCAGACACACACTGAGTAACTTTCCTTTTGAGATTATGGACTGCTGAGCTCTGTAGTACATGCTTGGAGCACTGAAACAGTACTTATCTGAACTCCCTGATGTAATGTGGTGAACTCATTTTACTTGTATAGCTTGTAGTCATCTTAGATGCCTTTATTAGCGGCTGGAACAAACACAGATGTGGCATAAATTGCCTGTAGCATTTCTTTGTGTAGCATCTCTGTGCCTTTGGGGGAAAACAACACTCTAATTTTATTTTCCAGAGCAAGCAATGTGCAGGAGTGTGCCAACAGCTTTTAATATGTTGCTTCTGCACTGTGGTGAACTACCAAAAGCACTTAAAAAAATAAAAAAATAATTTTTATCAACCCATTTCCTCTCTTTCCCAATAACCAGTTTGTTAACAGCACTGTTTTTTTTCCAGCCCTATGCACATGAGCAAAATTCTGCAAGTATATTCCCTTCAGCTTTCAAAGCTGTTATTTTTTTTAAAGCAGAGAAGTAGTATTTCATCCATTCTGGCAGGGAAATGGAGTTTCACATATACTAGGGTCACTTCCCTCCTGCTGCTTCTCACCCTCAAACAACACATGCCTTAGTAAAAGGACAGGCAGTTTCACAAGTGGCTACAATATCAGCAACTTTGACAAAGGAAGTTTGTCTTTATAGAGCTAAAGGCCTTGAAAGCTGTTAGTTTTACACAGCATTATGAACCTTCAATAAAGTTTTTTTTTTTGTTGTTTTTTTTTTTTTTTTGGAATGAATATCTGTGATCACATTTGAGATCATTTGATTCTAGGTTGAGACATTAATTGTGCGTATACAGTCATGCCTGGGTATGTATGATAAAATCAAGCACTGACTTTTGCGGCGTGTTCCTTTTCCGTCTCAGAAGCCTATATGCTATTAATAAATGGAGACCTTTTATTACCTTGGTCCTTTCTCATGGGAGAGTGCTCTAGAACCTCATCTCTCTGCCTTCGGACGTTGAGGTGCAGTCTGAAACTGTAGACACATTTGCTAGCATTTGCTATATAGATGGGCAGGGGCTAACTGCATGACGTTCAACAAGAGCAAATGTCCTGCACTTGGGTCACAATAATTCCGAGCAACGCTACAGGCTTGGGGCAGAGTGGCTGGAAAGCTTTGCAGAGGAAAAGGTCTTGGGGGTGCTACTTGACAGCTGGGTGAATGTGAGCCAGCAGTGTGCCAAGGTGGCCATGATGGCCAACAGCATCCTGGCTTGCGTTAGGATTAGTGTGGCCAGCAGGACTAGGGAGGTGATCGTCCCCCTGTACTCGGCACTGGTGAGGCCGCACCTCGAGCGCTGTGTTCAGTTTTGGGCCCCTCGCTACAAGAAGGACATCGAGGCCCTGGAGCGTGTCCAAAGAAGGGCAACAAAGCTGGTGCAGGGCCTGGAGCACACGGCTTATGGGGAGCGGCTGAGGGAACTGGGGCTGTTCAGTCTGGAGAAGAGGAGGCTCAGGGGAGACCTCACTGCTCTCCACAGCTACCTGAGAGGAGGCTGCAGTGAGGTGGGGGTCGGCCTCTTCTCCCAGGTAACTAGTGATAGGACGAGAGGTAATGGCCTCAAGCTGTGCTGGGGGGGGGGTTCAGGTTGAATGTTAGGACAAACTTATCTGAGAGAGTGGTCAGGGATTGGAACAGGCTGCCCAGGGAGGTGGTGGAGTCTCCTTCCCTGGAGGTGTTCAAGAACCGTGTAGGTGTGGCACTGAGGGACATGATTTAGTGGGCATGGTGGTGATAGGTTGACGGTTGGACTAGATGATCTGAGAGGTCTTTTCCAGCCTTTATGATTCTATGACAGAAATGGGTCAGGAAGCAGGGAAAAGTGGAAGAGCTGAGTTATGCCTGTGTTGGTTTGATGAACCTCTGCCTGTGTGAGACAAAACTCTATGTGCTTTCCATTGAACCTTTGTATCAGTCTCCTGACCAATGGTGTTAACATTGCACCCCCTTTGGAGAGCCTGCTTCAGCCAAATACCATACTTGTTTCTTTCCCAGTCTGTGCAGACAGATTTCTGATATGCCTAATACTCTGCTTCATCCTACTTCTGCTGCTTTAGTTAGTGCTTGAGGTTAGCTGATTTCCTGTGTTCTTCTCCTTGATTCTCACAAGAAGCTCACTCAGAGGTGAATGCAACTCCCTTCTCACGGCTAACAAATGCATTGTGAAACATTAATCAATAGCCTGTGTGGGGCATCGTGTGTTCTACTAAATGCATCGTGCTTGCATAATGTGAAACACAAGTCCCCGTACATGAAAGACTGCTTATTCTTGATGCTGTTCAGCTGGGAAAAGAAGCCAGATCTGAGCCTGAGTGCTGTACCATATCAGAGCACCTCCCTCTGGAACAAAAAGGAGCAGATTGGAGTTGAAAGGGGAAGGAACTAGGATGGAGGGGAATGGGTGCTGTTCATGTGTTTTAAGGATGAGGAAGTGTGATGCTACTCTGTTGGGACTAACTTGATTTTTAAGTTGATATTCTGTAGATAGATCAGGAACATAAAGGATACAAATTTATGAACTGGCAAGAAAGGGGTGTCCTGTGCAATATTCTATTATGCAATATTATTAGAACTTATCTGGCCAAATGCATGTTACAGCTGTAGTCCTTCATAAGATTGCAAGCACCCTCTCACAAAAACAAATGATATAAAAAAAAATAAAGCAAAAGACCCAGCCCCCACCCCCCCAAACCCAACAGCTGTGCAGTCCATCCTGGAAGACAAGCAGGTGCACACGTGGGGAAGGGTAGGGGAGAGGAGAGAGTGGTCATATAAACCCTAGTGGTGGCTTCCAATCTAATTGGGAATAAATCCGTTACATTACTTTAGGCTTTCAGTTGGACAAAAGCTAGCTGTCTTGATAGCAACATGTATGTCTGTTAAACTAATGGTAAATATATGAATACTAAATTGTTCAATACCGGTGAGCAGCTGTAGGGAGAGTGGTTTCCAGATGTCAAAAGCCTCAGGTTGCTCTATCTGGGAAGGAACTTTTAGTAACCGTGTGGTAGGTTGTATAGGAGCACTGAACAGATTTCTGGGAAAGCAGCTGTTGTCACGCTGAAGGTCTGCTGCTGGTCTCCCCAGGTTTGCAGAGATATGCTGTGCTACCAGTCTGTGCTAGCTGACTGAGCCTGAAGGCAGCAGTTGAATAAAGCCAAAGGGAGTATTTCTTAAGTTCAGTCTTTTTCTTCTTAAAGATACTTTCTGATTCTGAAGTCATTACCTAAGCTAGCAGCAGCCTCCTGGTATTTCTCCCTGAGAGTCATCACTGTTACCTTCAGTCTCTCTTACCTTTTTTGCTGCATTTAAAAGCATTTTGAGAAAAGGCCAGTCTGGCTAGCCCTCAAATACCAGATGGAGGATGATGTTACAAAATGAGGAATTCTGGAAATTCTTCAGTTTGAGCCCAAGGTCCGGAACTGAATCATCTGCCAGTGGAGATCCTGGAATGCCTCGTGAGATAAATTCCAGCCTGCAAACAGCACAGTGGCAAAGCAGGGCCTCAGGGCTGTCAAAGCACACTGGGCAGGAGTTGTTTTACTGTACGTAGCTCTCTGTGACCTGTAGTGGTGGGCTGTTAAAGAGCGGGGTGTAGGTGTGTAGGCATCTTTTATAGCAGGTGATTGTAGTCCCTTGATGGGGGCTCCCGTAACTATTAAGTGAAAAGAGTGCTCATACCCTCTCATATCTCTGCAAGATAGCTGGGAAGTTCAGCTAAGGATATCTGCCTGAGACCCCCAGATGCCCTTGCAGAGGAATGGCCTTCATCCAAAAAGAGATGGAATTAAAAAGACAAGATGGAGAAGTCCTAGAGGATGAAAGGCAAAGAGAGGAGCTTTTGTGTGTGCTCACTACTAGGAACAAATTCTGCTGAATGGCATCCTTACACTTAGATTGGATTATGTCTCTGACTAATTCATATCGAGTCTTTTCATGTCCCCACCAGTGCAGCTGTATTCAAGCAGACTAGTAATGTCTGCCTCTGGAAATGACGTCTGCCATCTTTTTTCAGAAACTGTGCTTGCCAAAGCCTCGGGGAGAGGAGAGCAAAGCACAAAACCGCCTCCACCTCTTCCCTCTGTAACTGATTTCCTAACAGATTTTGATTTGCTCTAGGCACTGAGCTTGGCACTGTCTTTGCTGAGAGAGGCATCTCTTGTGTGTTCAGGGGCTTGAGGGGAATAAGTATCTGGCCAATTGAAACTGGTTCAGCATTTACTGAGAGTCAAATGTCCAGCCAAGTGGGGAACATACCGCCTGGTTGCTATTTTTGAGCTATGTAACAGTATGTACAAATGGTATTAACTTATGTCCAGAGTAGAATGTTCAACCTTAGGAGTTTTGTTTTTGCTGTACTTGGACAGTACAAGTCCGCCTACAGTCAGGATTACCTTTCAAAGTTTTGGTATATTTTGTAGCGTGAGAAAATGTAAGTTCTTGATTCTACCTGTTTGTAACAGCATAGCTGAAATGTCAAACCAGTTTTTGTTTACAATATATTCCTGTCTCCTGGTAAAAGCTGTCCTGTTACCTGTGAGGAAAATGAATGAGGGGTTATACGTAGGATTGTGTAATAGAAGATTTGATTTGATCAGCTGTTACTTCACAGTCTCATAGTGAAGTTTATTGTTGCTGGGGGGTTGGTGTTTGCTTTGATTTCATTAATAATAATAACATTTATTGTTGTTGTTATTAGAGATTGTGGTGTGTACCAGAGGACAAAAGGTTGGGTGTTCTCGCCTTCGGAAGGGGAAAGGTTTACTTGACTAGGTTTATCAAGGGTAAGTATCTTAAACTCAGTTTAAGGTACTGTCAAATCAAGAACTCCGAGATGTAAGTGCAGTAAGAAAATGCTTTGGGGAAAGGGTAAGATAGAGATTTTTTTCTTAGTCTACAGGAATTCAGTCGGGGGCGGGTTACAGAAAAGGTCTGTGGGACCTGTGAAAGGGTCTAATTTATAAAATAGTAGTTACAGGGTTTGTGTGTGTGTATGTGTGTTTCTCTTTTCTTCCGACGATCTAGTGAATTGAGATTTAGCATTGTGTCAGTTGATGACGTTCAGTATCTTCTGTGTTATCTGGAAGCCCCATGTGCTGAGCCTAGGCGAGGGAGTTCTGTCATGAAAACACATGTGACTGCATGTTGAATCTGCTAGGCAGTCTGAAAAAGAAAATTCAAAGCATCATGGAAACCAGTTTCTTCCTAGTTCCCTTCAAATCCTGCTTTGTGTCCCGTTCAGACCCTGCTCAGTCAGTACAGCTCTTGTTGAGGTACGTAGTCCTCTGCTTTTGCAAAATAAAGTGAAGTTACTTACTAGTATGTTATGGTCTAATCTACTGACTAATGTGCAAGGAGAGAAGAGGCCTGTGGTGGCGTGTGGAGCATCAAGGCACAGGCTGCTGCACCTACCCTGCACCGAGCTCCTCGCCACTGCTGGTTCCGGAAGCTGGGTGTGCTGAGCTGGGCTGCACGAGTAGGGCACGCAGCTCGGTGGTCATAAACATGCGATGGGATTTCCCTTGGCAGCAGTGAAACTTGAGGGAGTCGGCCAGGCTGGTGGCGTTTGGGTTTGCTGGCAGTGCGTGGGCTGGGGGCAGTGGCAGGTAGCACTGAGGGACAAGTGAAGGCATGCAGCAAGTAGGGAGCGAGGTCTGGGGCTGTTCTGCAGATGAGCCCTCGAGGCGCTGCACTTGGCTGGTCTTTGGGTGAGCGAAAGGAGACCGCTTCTTGAGGTCTAGGTGTGAGGTCCAGTTCCTTGGGTGTTTTCCAAGCTGTGTGTTTGTATTTTATGTAGCGATTATAAAGCCTAGGGTTGCGCCCATGGGTTGTAGCATGGTCCCAACCCTTCCTGGGCTTTTCCTATAATAAGCTTTGGGGTTTGTTTTGTTTTTAAAGTTCAACAGCCTCTAAATGAAGTGGTTTGTGGCTTGGAGAAATCATTATGGCTCTTTTATTCAAATGTCTGTTTACTTAGGTTTCTTGGCTCCCCAAATTGTCTTGCAAGGTCTGCATTAGTAAAAAATATTCTGAAGTTTTTAAGTCGCTCTGCTTTCTACATTCAATGTTCTTCTGCAGAAACAGGAGATCATTTAAGTAATCCCTTTCAACTGCTCTGTACAATATACTCCATTTGTGATGCCTTAGCTAGTTAAGTGTGTGTGTAGGATGGAATTATGTACCTTTTAATCCTGTTTTCTAACTCCTTTCTCCTCCACCACTTCCTTTGAGAAACTGCCTACTTCTTTTCCACACCCATAGTAGCTGGAAGTTGGAGGCAGCACAAATAAAACTTGCTTAGCCATGTACATTTTTAATGTCTGTAACTGGAATATTTCTTCTTTGGTTTTTGAGAGTCTGATACTTACCAAACCACCGGGGAGTGAGCCTTGGAGTTAAAAGTCCAGGCAGCCACCTGCTTTGATTAGAATAAGTGCTGACAGAAACGGCAGATTTTTGAGTTTGCTTCTGATGTCTCTCTCGGTAACCCAAATGAAGGTGACTTTGGTAAGTTCAGCCTCGACTGGACCACGTGCTTCTCCGTGATGGGTAACCTTTACTTGCCTGTATGAGGCAGAATTAGATGATGAAAGGACGAACTGAAGCACACAGGTGGGGACAAGCACATGCAACAGAAGGCATAAGCTTTCTGTAGTGTAAGCACGTACTGCATTAGATGCTAGACCTCCTCAGTTTCTAGATTTCGTGTGGAACATTTAATGTGGTCTTTAAAGGACAGTAGTTCTTTTACTTTTGCAGATCATATGCTTCTGTCTTTTTGACCATGTTGATTAGGTTTCCTGCATAACCTTTTGTGATTGTTGCAGTCTGTTTTGGTAGGAGATTATGTCAAATCTGACCTTCACTCATATAATTAAACAACAAAACAGTGTTTATTAATTTCTTTTATGAGATTTCTGAAGTTTAAAAAAAAAATCACAGATCTGGGTTCTATCTGTTCCTCTAGTGGAATAGCTTGGGGTAATCAGAGTGCTGGCAAAACCGAAAAACCTCAGAGGACTCCTGTCACTGGGCTGCAGAGGTCATTACAGTGTGTTTGTAGCCTCCAGTCTTCATTCTGCTCAAACTTTCTAACTGGATCAGAACAACGCTCTTGTTCTCTAATGTTCAGTAAAGCTTTTCTGAAAACCTGTTTTTCTTGTGTCATAGGATGTTGGCTCAGAAACATGAAAATCTGTGCCCTGTATGATGTCAAGAGCTTTTATGTCTGGCTATGCTAAGCCAAGATATATATATTTTCCAATTTGGAGTATAGAGTTTTGTGAAAATGTCATTCCAGTCACTTCGTACAGGTCTTATTTATATAGGAGCTGTCCTCACGTAGCATTTGAAGAACTCCAGGGGGAAGTCCAGCTTGTAGAACTAGGTAGGAACTAACTTTAGGATGGTTTTCCATGTTGAAAGGTAACATGAAGAATAGCTTCAAGGCACTTCAAATGAGGGAATGCCATTCAGCCTCCTTACCCTGGTAAGAGGTGGAGTAAGAAGCCTCCAGGTGTCTCAGCCCAGTACTGAAGTCACCTTCACCTAGTGCAAAGTAATTGTACGCTTGACTTACAAGTTCCGTATGTATGGCTCATCAGAAAATGCCAGTGGCCTGGCTGCCTGCATATGAGGGGTAATGTCTTTATGGGGATATTTTTAGGCTGAGGGCTCTCTCTACTGAAACACAAGGATTTGTGTTTTGAGGATTCCTGTTTTCACCCAAGGGTTTGTGGGGGATGCATGGATTTCACCATGCAGGTAACAAATGAAGCCTTTGCTGTCACATGTCTTGGGGTTCAGCGAAGTGTTGGTGCCTAAGGCTTCCGAGGCAGTTGTTCACAAGGAAGAGGTGGCAAATTGTGAGATAGGGTGAGTCCCTTGGCAGGGGTAGCATCCTCCAGGATTTACAGTGATAAAATCTGGGAGGAGATGGAAGAGAAAGCTGGCACTGTGTTGTAGCAGGTGCAGCAAGAAGGAATCATTGCGAAGAGAGATGAACCCCAGTGTCCTGGAGGCGAGTGCTTCCCTTCCTCCCAGAGCAGGAGTCTTGTTGTAGAGCACCTTGTTGCCATACAATCTGTGAAACCATGATGGTGGTGCGTAGCTGCCTGTCCTTAGTGCTCTGTCATGGTAGTGTCTGTGCCAGGAAGAATTTAATGGATTTTGATATGCATGGATTTCACCATATAGATAGCAAATGCAGCCTTTGCTGTCATTTGTCTTGGGGGTTCTGGAAGGCTTTTAAAGGGAAGGTCGCCCATATCACGTGTGCTAACAGGCACCGTCCAAAAGGTTTGTCCTCACAGTTGTGATTCTTATAGGAAGTACTAGGATTTGTTGTTTGAATAAAGGCTTGTCTACTTCTGTGGAAGACACATTTTATTTTGCTGTTCGTGTAGAGTAACTATGTGGTTCTTTAGGGAATGGTGGCAGTTCCAAGACATAAAGAATTTCCCCGGTTTCTCAAGCACACAGTTGATGAGTTGATTCTAGCTGAGCAGGGATCACTGCGTTGGTTGTTACTGCTGGCACCCTGTGAACATTTGTGCTGTGAGTGATCTCCCTGGTGCGTGGCTTTGAAACAGATATATTCAGGGTCTTAAAGCAGTCCTTTGTGAAGCTTGTCTTACAATATGACAGCCATCCAAGATGGACTACTATTCCCCACCATTCTATAAGGAGGCAGTTACATCTTCCTCTTCCATGGTGTCGTTTCTTTTTCCTTCCTCCTTAATTGTCTTTGGAGTCTTTGGTTAAGCAACCTTTATGATCCAAAGAAACTAAAATGGTCAAAGGCATATAAAACTTCCAATGCCTAAGCTGAGGAGCTTTTCCCCAAAGACTGGGAGGAAAATCCCAGGTAGAACCTTTTGGGACATAAATTTTTATCAAAGTGAGGAAAGAAGACACCTGATCTGTTGCTTGTCCTCTTTCTCTATGTTGATGCTTATTCAGTATGGGGATTCTGATTTGATCAAAGAGTGGTGGATGACAGAGCAACAGAGCAGTATGTTTGTTGAATTCATGGAGATAAAAGGTTTTATTTTGTAGGTCTGATGTTTTCAGTAAACATTTATGGCACTTAAGAAAGGGTTAGGAATGAACAATCTGCATGTTTTTTATTCAGTACCTTGATGTGAATTTGGGGACCAAATACCTGTAGCCTGTGTATTTGTTTGTTTCCACGTTCTTGGGTATAATTTGCTTTTCTTCTCAAATCATTACTGGCTTGAGTTTTCTCCATGTGAGTGTTCTGTGTGCCCCGTTTGTGTATATGCTTTGGTCTTCTTATCGGGAATGGGTTCTTCTTTTTGCAACAAGTTCACATCAAATCTCTCTTTCTCCCAGTTTTTACTCTTAGCTTGATGGGGTTAGAAAGGAAATAGATAGAGACCTAGATGATTCTTCCCCATATGGTGGGCAGAGGCCCACCAGCTCAGGTTTGATAGGTGCATAAACCACAGCCATCTATTTGCCAGTGTATTTGCGTGAGTGCTGAATTTTATGAACGAGAGCGGATCTCAATACTATCTTAAAACTGTACTGTATGCAGAACTGACATTCCTTTTTTCCATCTGGTAAAAAAGGGAAGCTGCGAACAATGGCAGCCCTGCCCTTTTGTCCTCCTGCTTTCCCATTTCTTGTCTGCATAATGTGGAGCTAGAATAATTGCCAGTGCTTTTTAGCTTTTCTTGTCAAAATCATCCTCTGTTTGCCATCTGTTGCACAGCCTTACAGCCAACCCAAACCTGCACTTCTTGATGTCAGTGATCACTTAGAATGTGATCAACATATTGTAGCAAGGGCCGTTTCTCTAGTTTTAGCTAAAAGTAAAAATAAATCCTGGAAATGAAAACAGCTTTTTCATTGACTGGAATAAAGACTTTCTTTAGCGTGGTTTCCTAAAGAAGGGCGGCTTAGGGGATTCGTTCTTTTCAGTTCATCCTTACTAACTTTTGAACAATTTCATCCAGATTTGACAGAGAATAAAAGTCTTGAAGGTAATTCATTTCCTACAAGAAAACTGGTGGCTGGGTGGAGGAGAGAGACAAAAATAGGTGTCCCCGCTGTCTGCAGCATAGCTTAACAATAATCTGTTCTTAGGCTTTTGCTAGCCAAGTTGCAAGTGAGCACTGGCTCCGGTACTACACTAATCTCAGAGTTTCCAGAGCACGTTACTGAGTCTTGCTTAGGCAGAAGGTAAGGGGCCATGAAGGGGAGACAAGGGCATGGAGTGTTGCTGGGCAATTGGAAGCACTATGGAGGGGATGAAATCAGTGGAAATTGGGGCTGTTGGAGCTGTCAGTCGTTTGGATTTCATACAATGCTGCAGTTTAGTGATCGCTGACTCCTCAGAGGTTTGTCTGTCAAGGGTGCATCTGCAGTGTTTGCCTAGCTGCGAAATAACCAAAATGTAAGAAAATACTTACATGGTGATCAGAGGAACTTACACTTAGAAATGGCAAATGTTTTATTTGCTTGAAA
>VXAV01000605.1:39505-58188 GCA_013399715.1 Alectura lathami | reverse complement strand
ATTTTCTTTTTATTTTATAGGTTAATAATGCTTGCAGGCCAGAGGTGAAAGTGGCTCAACAGCAACACTAGGAAATCTGGCAGACTGGAAGAGAACGGCTGCCCCGCAGGGCAGCGGCCACACGTGAAGCATGGAGGAGAGTAAGAACGAGAAGGTGAACCAGGCACATGTTCTCTTCGACAGATTTGTCCAGGCTTCCACATGCAAGGGGACTCTCAAGGCTTTCCAAGAGCTCTGTGACTACCTAGAACTAAAGCCCAAGGACTATCGTTCTTTTTATCACAAACTCAAGTCCAAGCTAAACTACTGGAAAGCCAAAGCCTTGTGGGCCAAATTGGATAAGAGAGGCAGCCATAAGGACTATAAGAAGGGGAAAGCATGCGCCAACACGAAGGTAAGGAAAGTGGTCCTCTGCTGAGACTATTCGTGGGAGTCAAAGCAACTGTTACCCAGTTTGTCTCTGGAATACACGAGAAAAATAATTGGATGTTGGAAGATGTTTGTCTGGTATCATTATAAGCCCAGGGAAGATTCAGAAATGTTCTCATCCATGTTATTTCTAATAAAGTCAAAATTGTTTGCTGCTACCAAACTGCTGAGTGGAAACCCTTGGTAATGACCAGAATATTTGGAATTTATTCAGAAGCACCATTCGGCAAGTTTCTGTGTTTTATGTTTTTGTGGCATGAATAGTGTAGGTGAGATTGAGTTAAAAAATCTACATCTGTGAACCTTGTATCTTGGTATCTATTTTACTAGGTAACTGGAATATGAAATTTGCTGTTGAGGTCTAAATACAAAGTATATGTCCATCCCTTTTTATTTCAGAATTCTGATGACTCTCAAGTCCTTGCCAAATTGGCAAAAATATTTAGTTTAGCATTATTTAGAAAGCAATTGCTCATGGTTCAGATAAAAAAATTAACCTCCACAAATGCTGGGGAAATTCATAACAATTCATTTTAAAAGACTGGTGTGTGTGGTATTTACTGCAAGGAATTCCTGCTTTCACTCACCTCTTCCAGTTTATTTTGCTTGGACTGTTGTGAGCTGGTGTTTATGTGCTACATACACCCTTGTTGGACTCTCCAGTATGAGCATATTTATTTATTTACTTACTTTGTTACTGAAAGGCATTTCTTTGTATCATTAATCAAAATATATAGACTAGTTTATTTTTGCAACCATTCATCCATTTTTCTTTTTAAAAAAAAGGAAGTGTGGAATTTGATAAATTGGAACAGAATGCTGTCCTCCTTCATTGGGGACAATAGATGCTTTTCTTTCTCTTTTGTATTAACCTTTACGGAGAAGGAAATACAATGACTAATTCATCTAGAAGGGAACTGAGGTGCAAATATGTCTTGTTTAGGGTATAGTCAGTCACTTCATATGTGTGGACTGAAGTTTAATGCCCAACTAGATATTAGAAAGTTATTTCTTTGTTTCGCTTTCAAATTGCCATTTTTGTATAGGTGGTGATGTTCATAATTAATTACTACAATAACACTTGTAAAAATCACCAGTGGACCTAGGTCTTGTGAAAATAATGCTTTCCTGAAGCTTTTATAGTAGTTACATCAGAATATGGATAGCGAGTGCATATAGATCAACTTGGAAATCATTTAAGCAGTTAGGCAGCATTGGTCATCACTTACTGAACTGGTTCCTGCTGGAGGAAGGAGTGGGCATATTGCACAGCAGATCTCGTGTGCTTGGCAAAGAGAGAGAGTAAAGGAAAAGAGGAAGAGGAGGGCAGGCAAACCGTATTTGCCAGTGTTTATGGGAAGCCGTTTGTGAGATGCTCTGAAGAAACCAAGCAAAAAGGGTGGATGATGAATAAACTGATGGTGACATCTGCCTGCCTCAACTCAGAAACATATAGGACTGTGGATTTGGGGTTCAAATCATTTGAGCAGTGAAATTAGGTAGCTGAGAATAAGGGAAGTTTCATTTAAAAAATGAGTTTTTTGTTAGTACATCTTGGTGAGTACCTACCTGTGATGATAAATGATTTTTGTATGTCATTAAATACAAACTTTTTTGAATTTTTTAATGCAAAGAAATCCTATGTGTGTGTATTCTTTTCGTATTTTTCGTACACATCTCTCTTAATTACTGGCTTCCTACGCTAACAGCTTCTGTCATTAAATGTTTGTATGTAATTCCTAAGAGCTGATCACGGCTATTCAAGGTAGAGACCTTCTGAGAACTGAATTGTATCTGATTTGTTGTTTCCTATCTCACTTAGTTTATATTCCTTATTTTTAATATAATTAGCAAACTACTAATTAAAAAATACAGAAATCTAAGTAGGCATGTGGAAATGATCAAATTTAAAGTAAAGATTGAGATTTTACCGGTGTTACTAGAACATATGTCATTCATTTCTTTAGTAAGTTCAACTTCCGTATACTTGAACATAGTTTGAAGATCTCATCCTCTGGGGCTCAGATTCTACTTCCCTGTTTAAAACTTGTGGTGGGATGATGTGCACGGAGTGCATCACAGGGCCAGCGTCCAAGTTAACCAAAATTCAGCTAGTTAAGGGTGTAGTGCATGAAAGCAAGAATTGCATGTGATGGTTTGTGCAAATGTAGATGGTTACAAAAAATGTACACTAGCCCCTTTATTTATTTAGCTTGAGCACCTCAAAAGGGAACGGGAAGATAACTCTGCAGCTGAGAACTGCTTTATCTTCATTGGTTATACAGTGAAAACAGGATTTGTTTGCGTTTAATGTTACATTACCGTGGTGTTGTTACTGGAAACTGAATATAATTTATCTGAAAGATCTTGGGCAAGGAGTGTGTGTGAGGGGTGAGAGTGCCATAGCGCACAGCGCTGTAGCAGTTGCTTGGAGTCATTGTGGGGCAGGGGAAGAAGGGACGACAGTTACTTGGCTGTGTTTGGCATCTCGTGCTTACTGCTGCCTCTGGAAGTACCAGAACCTGTGTTTCTACAAGAGATCTGAAATTGGAAGAGTCATTAGAGGTGGAAAGGGAGCAGAATCTGTTCTTCTGTTTTTAATTGCGCTTGCTATGTTGTATAACAACAACATCATTTCATATTTCTATGGTGGTAAAAAAGGTGACAACCTTTTCCATGAATTGCTTCACTGTGTATTACATATTTTATGTCCAGAACATCTAGAGTCCTAAACATAACCTAGATGTTGCTAGACTCATCCTTGTATGGGAAAAAAAGGTTGTAGGAGAAAAAGGGTTTTATATTTCTGTGACAAAATTACAGGTAATAAATTTATGATTTGATTATGTAGACTAGAGTTTGAACAGTCTGATTTCAGTTTAATTCGTCTCCTGTTGTGTGCTCCATTGTAACTAATTTATATGGGAAAGGTTGGCAAATAATTGAAGTCACTCACCTCGATACGGTCTTATTCCTTATTGAATCCAGTCTCTGAAGATTATTGTTGTCAGGTGAGCAAAATTATTACCTGGTTAAATATGGCACAGCTAATTTTCTTACAGGTTTTTTAAAAAAAAGAAAGACTAAGTGATATTTGAGAGTTATACTTAACCACAAAAGAAAACAGTATTGAATTGGAAGAATATGTTAGATCCTAATTGATGATGTCTTTTAACAAGCTATGAGTTGGACACCTGTACAGTATTCAGTTCTATTTTGGAATTGCAGGGCTAATACCTCAGTGGTTGGCCTTGCCTTTTTTATGTGTGCCTTCAGGTTCCTAAAACTACCAAGTAAACTGTGCTGTTATCCCTCCCTTCCCTTTTCTGTAGGCTTGGATCTCTGCCCTCAGGTTTATGAGACTTCTTTTCTTATACAGTAGTCTTGTTTAGAATTTGCATGGCAGTTGTTAATTCTTCACTGCTGCAACTTGTAAAGTTTTATTTATCATTCAGGCTTCGTATTTGCACTTTCACATCATTTGCAGAATGTATATCCCAGTGAATAACAGGTTAAAATGCGGGGACCAGTAAAAATTGGCTTATGGGGACTATCAGAGAACAAAGAGCTGTGTTTTGGGGTAGGCTGTTGAATCAGAAGGGTAGGTTCTGATGAAGTTTTAGCATGCTTAAGAATTTCTTAAAGAGCTTTGTTGTCCAGCTGTAAGGGTACTTAGGGATCTGGAAAATACTCACATGGCAGCAACAGTCACCATGATGGCAGGTCTTTATTCAGTGGGTCTGGCAGAAAAACAGTACAAAAATGACATGACAAAACGGGCAGTGTGCTGTATTCACGTGAACACACACACACACATGTGCCAGCTTTCTCTGTGGACTTCACTTTCCATGGGTAAGAAGTGTCAATTGACTGTCTTGGAATTTTTAATTGTAAATTATCTTGCTATATTCTTTTGTTTCTCAGAAAGTACTTCCAGCACTAGATATTCAAGTAATTTATGCTCTCAAGCCATTTATTAACCTCTAATAGCATTTGTGAGTAGAGTAGAAAAAGATGGAAGAAGATGGAAGACCTTTCATACGGCAAAGGCTACACTGAAGAAAACATGTTTTGATAAAAATGGTCTAGTGATGCAAAGTTCATATTTACATTATATTTACTTACTTTGGAGGTTCCCTTGCTGCATAGCCGTCAGTCAGAGTGCTGTCTGTGCTACTCTAACTGGTGTTTGTAAAAACATTGTGTTTTTCTGCCTGTGCCGTTGCTCTGCTGCTCAGTCTTGATGTTCCTGAAGATTTTCACAAGGATGGCTAGCTCAGGCTTTGCAGAAGGCTACTTTACTTCTTCCTTTTCTTAAGAACAGAAAACACATGGCTGGCATGAAGGGGGGAAGCCTTCAGAGATATTGCTGTTCACCAGGTGCTTACAAAGCTTGGAGAGCACGCTGTGCTCTTAAACCCTGAAAAGAAGGGTTGAAAATCCCTTTTTCCTCCCAAGACTGTGAAGTCACTCTGTACTGGGTTGTTTTGCAGTGTCTGATAATTGGGGCTGGACCCTGTGGCCTTCGTACAGCCATCGACCTGTCCTTCCTGGGAGCCAAGGTGGTGGTCATAGAAAAGAGGGATGCCTTTTCCCGCAATAACGTCCTGCATTTGTGGCCGTTCACCATACATGACTTGAGAGGCCTTGGCGCCAAGAAGTTCTATGGCAAGTTCTGTGCAGGATCCATAGACCACATCAGTAAGTACAGCCACTGCTAGACGTGGCAGCGCTTGTTCTTCCCAGGGGAGAGGTGAGCGAGGCCTGGGGCGGCTGATGGGAGTGCAGCCTGCACCTGCTGCTGCTCTCACGTCTGTGTGGTGTAATTCAGCACTGCCCTTGTGCAGCACAGTGTGGACTTCCCTGGATGTGAAAGAGGGATTCTGCCAAGGAAAGATCAAACATGCAGTGTATGTCTTATCTTTTAGACCTACTGCTTTCTGAGTTTCTTTCTTAGAGTGGAAAGTACATTTAAAGTTCAGCTCCCCTTTTATTTTTTTGTGATGGATAATTTTCCTGTTTTTCTTTTTACATTCCTGCAGCTGCTGCGTTATTCTGTTTCTCTTGATCATTCTGAGTTAAAAAAAAAAATAAAAAATTACTGAATGCTTCTGAACATTCTTCTAAATATTGATCTGGAAAATGGAGGAGCAATTTTAGCATTGTTAAATGTTGGAAGAGTGATGAAGATATTTTCAAGAACACTGCCAGCCTCTGAATAGATTTTGATTAAATAGAGGTTTACATGTTAAAATTGAGAGTAATTTTGGATAATTCTCAAATTCTGAGAAATCAGTCTCTTTTGAAAGCTCTGTGGTAGGACAGCAATGACCATTTTTCAATTTTTGCTCTTTCAGTAATTTACTGGACAGGTTTGTTTGCCCACCAGTCTGTGTTCACCGCAGGCCATAAATGGAAGTATAAATTGGCACAGACATAGTAGATAAGATTTAGTTTCTTGTTCAATGCAAAAGATGCTCTTTTTTGAGGGGAAGTGAATGGTAAAACTGAAAGACCGTTATAACTTCAGTTTTGCAGGTTGCTTTTTCTCTTCCAATTTCTTGTTATTTTTATTCTTCCAGTACTTTATACTATCTTGTTTTGTATCTCAGCACACATTAAATTTAGTTTTTATGGGGACCATTTCTTCATTTCAGTATCTGAAATGTGGCAGTAAGGTGTCTTCCTTCAAATCAGTAGTTTGCACATTGTCATTTTGATACCTGCTACCTACAGTAACTTTAGTGGAAAAAGAGAAATTTACATAGCCCCTGGTAAGACAAAGCTGTAGGATTAAGGCGCAGCTCAGCATTACAGCTAATTAGTCCAATGGCTAGTTACGTCTGTGACAAAGTGCAGTCCTACTTGTGCTCTCTTTCCCATCTCTTCTGCAGTTAATGTTCTGGTTGTTTCCCTTGTTGCTGATTTTGGGACCAAAACATTAAAAAGAAATCACTTTCTTTGGGAAGGGCTGGAGTTTCCTCTGTGTGGAAGTTTCTTGGCATGCTATGATGTTACACACCAGTGCTGCCTGGATGGAGTGCTGGGTACACAGCAGGAAGAAGAAAGCAGCAGCTGGCCTTTAAATCAGTTTATCAGTAATGTCAAACAGAGATGTGTGCGTTTCTGCTCTTTCTTTTTTTGTGCTATTTCTTTATCATCTTTTTTTTTTTTTCAGGTATCCGTCAACTTCAGCTTATCCTCTTAAAGGTTGCCTTGATCTTGGGAATAGAGATCCATGTCAATGTGGAATTTCAGGGGCTTGTATACCCTCCAGAGGATCAGGAAAATGAAAGCAAGTAGCATTGAAATGGGTGGTAGAGAAAGGGGAAGTTATGGTAGGGTACATGGGCTCCTGCTCCTTAATGCTGTGTGTGACTCTAAGTCCTTTTCTCGTGTTCTGTTAATGACAGTAATCTTCAGTACACTTCAGTACACAGTAGGCTTTATTCTTTCTAGTAGAACAAAAACACCTGAAGTACTAAGCAGAAATAATCCAACACACAGTAGATCCTAGCTTCTCCTAACATATTTAAGCCTATTACACTTAGAAAATACCTTTATAAAGCAACTCCTTTCTTTGTGTTGAGTGAGGCTGTTCATATCAGTGAGGGATCTTGGTTACACTGCATGCATCTCTGTGAAACCTGTTGTCTGATCACTGTGGGAGGTGGTGGCTTACTTGTCTTTTGGCATCCTGTTAATTGAATAAATGGTAGAGAACGTACGAAGGTTTTAGTGATCCTTAAAGATAATAATCGGGGAGAGTTTATTGGGGCTGTCTCTGCCTAGCATGGTGCATTCTCTGATTCACGTGGAGTGGTTATGCAGGGCAGCAATATCCCTATCAACAACATAGCTATTCTGCAGTATATTATATATATTTACTGACCACAAGAAAAAGGGAATATGGATAGTAATTTGTTTTACTGTGTGCACTATTTATGATGTCATTAACCTGGCGTTTATTGACAGGAATAGGTTGGCGTGCGTTGGTCCATCCAAAAACCCATCCAGTATCAGAGTATGAATTTGAGGTAATCATTGGAGGGGATGGCAGGAGGAACACCTTAGAAGGTAATGGTATATCCATAATTTGCTTTAAAATAGATCTAATTCTTAAATAAGTTAGAGTAGATATGAATAAAAATGACCTTCAAAATCCCAATCACAATCTGGAAAGACGTTTGATTAGTGAAAGGGAAAGTAAAGGTCCATGTAGAAATCTATTGTCAACACAGACACTTGGGTTGTCTTTTTCCTTTTCCTGTCCACCAGCAAAAGAATCAGGTATTTTGGCCTAAATAGTCTTTCCCACCTTTTTTCTTCAGTTGAGTAGTCTTGCAACTCCTGATTTTGGGAGTAGGTGTTGAAGTACTGAATATTCTGTGTAGAAGATAATTTTATCTTAATATTTTTGATGCCAGCTGCAGTTTTGGGGAAAGAGGCAAGAAGGCGTGGGGAGCCCTTTCCCTAAACAAGAGCCTTTCTTCTTCTGATGCAGCAATTGTTGCTTTTTCAGTGGAATAATTTGTAGTATGTCAGATCCAATCTCTCCTTTGTTTTTGAGGGCATCTGTCTATGGCATGCTGAGCCTTCTCTGAAGCTGCGCTCTATTTTTCAGCGTCGGTACTTTATCTCTCCTGTAGGATTTCGCCGAAAAGAGTTCCGTGGTAAGCTGGCAATTGCTATCACAGCAAACTTCATCAATCGTAACACCACAGCTGAAGCCAAAGTAGAAGAGATCAGTGGTGTGGCCTTCATATTCAACCAGAAGTTCTTCCAGGATCTACGAGAAGCCACTGGTATGTCAGTAGTTGCCAAATTTCCGATGAAAGCTATTTGTCTTTATTATTACAACTTCAGTAACTCAGGTATCACAATATTTAGTCAGTAAACAAATGCTCGTGCAAGGAAGTCAGTCATTGCTGTCTCTCTTTGAAATCTGACTTCCCCTCATTTTTACAGCTGTTCTATATGTCTGTACGAAGCAGATGTGTATCATTCAGATATGTGGCATTTTTGTTCAGAACTTATTTCCCTGAGGGTTTTCAGGAAATCTGAGCCTTTCGTAAGAAAAGCCTGAATCCTGAGTTCTACTTCCTGCACTCCACATCTGAACACAAAACTTAGTGTGATTATAAATATATTTTTACAAAGAGGTAGCTGTGTACAGCTGAAATGCTCTGTTTGTGATTTTGTTGAAGATGCAGTTTTTAAACTCATCGGAAGCATGGGAGGAAGCTGCTTGGCATTCTCTCTAAGGTTTTCTAACCACATAGTTTCAATTTACTTTCTTTCAGCAGAGCTCATTTGTTGCTTGTTCCTTTGTTATCATGTCTTTTGTTCTGTCACAAGGTATTGACTTGGAGAACATCGTCTACTATAAAGATGATACGCACTACTTTGTCATGACTGCCAAAAAACAGAGCTTGCTGGATAAAGGCGTAATACGGCATGTGGGTATTAGCTTTTATATATTCTCTGTGTATTAAGATTTTGGGATAATTTACTTTTAGAATGCTGAAAGAAGGGAAACACACTTCTTTCACCACATAATGTTTTTATACAGGTGTGCTTTAGAACACAAAACGTTGTTAATGCCCTTCTGAAGTATTTCAACCATCAGAGGTGTGTTATAAAAGTGTTACCCCGTCTAAACTTGTCAGTTTGGAGGTTTTGTTCATGTTAAAATAAAACACGCAGGAAGAACATTTGTTGACTTACTTGAGCTTCCCTCATTTTATAAAAATGAAAAGCCAGGGAGTCTTGGAAATTTACCTGTATCTTATTCTGACAAAAGCAGATTTAAAAGTAGTTTGACCACGGATACAAAAGGATTGAACTCTTGCTCCTTTTGTGTGAAGAGACATGCTCAGAAGTTTCTTAGCCCTTTCACACATAGAAATGCCTGTAGGATTTACAAATTTTTCCTTCGCCTTATAAACATTGCTAGGAATGGAAGATTTAAAGGACAAACCTTTATCAGTGGATTTGTATAAGTTTTAATGCCAACAGTTGCGTATGCCACTCTTAAAATAACCTTGTGGATCTGGCTGTTTCACTTGTCTCTCTTTGGCAGGATTATGCCGACACAGAGCTATTGCTCTCCCGGGAGAATGTGGACCAGGAGGCTTTGCTGAACTACGCCAGGGAAGCGGCTGACTTCTCCACCAACCAGCAGCTGCCATCGCTGGACTTTGCCATCAATCACTATGGGCAGCCAGATGTGGCCATGTTTGACTTCACGTGCATGTACGCCTCAGAGAATGCAGCACTGGTGCGAGAGCAGAATGGCCACCAGTTACTTGTGGCTCTGGTTGGGGACAGTCTCTTGGAGGTTTGTGTTCGAAATGGATCATGTGTGAATGTGAATTGAAGCTCAAGCACAGACCATTGCAGCCAGCACTGAAATACGCGCTGCTTGCAAGATGGTTATTATGGCAAATGCTGCTGGTTGTGGTATAGTCAAGTGGGAGGTTTGAGGGAAGGGCGGGAATGTTGGGAAAAAAGATATTTAGGATGGTAATGGCCTTGCTTAAGAAAATCTGTGCAGAGATTTTTCCAAAGTTGTATCTGTTCCGTGTGCTTTTTGTTGGGACAGCTACACTCTGTATGGGAGCCTTCTGTAGGCCCATTAATAGTTAGCATTTTGTAGTTGGTTCATAAGTACAGTGCTTAGGAGTAGCTGTTAAGGCACTCCAGGCTATGAATTGTTGGAATAGAGGAGTGTTTGGCTGTTGGAGAGCTCATGGACAATTTACCATGCATCTGGCTTCCTGTAGCCCAGTAGGAATAGAGCTTCAAGCTAATTACTGAGCTAAAATTTCCCAGCAGATTACCCTCCAACTATGCTTTTTATGCCCTAACTGATGCTTTTCCTTTCTGTAAACTATAATTTTAGCCATTTTGGCCAATGGGAACTGGAATAGCCAGGGGATTTTTGGCTGCAATGGACTCTGCTTGGATGGTACGAAGTTGGTCGCTCGGAGCAAGTCCTTTGGAAGTTCTTGCAGAGAGGTAATAGAACACATGCTTACATTTCCAGTTCTGATCTAATCCTCCAATATCTCATCATTCATTCCAGTTCCTCGTAGTATGAGTATATAGACAGAAAAGGAGATGCAGATTCTCACTGTTTTCAGAGGGTTCTTGTTGCTATAACTGAAGAAAAATTTCCATAGTAGTTGATAAAGTATATTTATAGAAGAATAAGAAATGTTGCAGCTGTTCTTGGTCCTAGTTTGACAAAACAGTTAGATGAGGAGTCTTTTCTTTATCTTATAAATCTTTACTTTATTGGTATATGGAGAAAGTGAGTCTGAACTACTGCCACCAGCCTTGCAATAGCAAAGCAGATGAAGACATAGGTGCCTTTTAAAAAGAGAAACAAAAATATTTGCTGTCCCCTATTATCTTGTAAATATCTTTTACGATTTTTTCTTAAAGAAGCTAGGGCTTATTTTTATTTCAAATAATTGGTCACTTTGTTTCATGTAAGCCAGAGAACATCTTGTCTTTTTTGCTTTCTTTGGACTATCATGTTCTTCATGCTTTTATTGTCTTTGTTTGAGACTTGTTTTAGTGACTCAGGGTGTTATCTCAGAGTCAAAACTTGGCTCATTAAAAGATGAGTAAGTAAAAGCAATGTCTAATAACCTACTTTAAATGGCTGCAGCTTCTATTAGGAACTGTAGTACAGTTTTAGAAATTGTATGTATGTCACAATGGATATTTAATATTCCATTGTTTTGAATTTTGAAAAGTGGTGGAGCGGTTGTTGACAGACTTTCACCACCTGTCCATTAGACGTGTGCAGACAGAAATAAGGTCTTCTGTGAGCCTTCTTTTCTGCAGGCTGACCAAATCCAGTTACCTTGGCCTCTCCCCACAGGCCGAGTGCTCCTTGATGGCCTTTTTCCAGAGTCACTCCAGAATGTCGATGTCTTTCTTGTACTGGGGAGCCCTTATAGTTATGGTCAATATATTGTTTTCTTCCTTCCTTTTGATTTCTGGAGTTGTGTTGAACTGCAGATTTTAATACACTTAGATGGAATCTTAGCTATTCAAGTTTTCTCTCTCCAGAACTGACTTAGCACTATTAATAGTGATGCATCTTAATTTTTTTAATGTTTTTATTTTCATTTTTTTTTTCCCAAGGGAAAGCATTTATAGGCTACTGCCTCAGACCACCCCTGAGAATGTGAGCAAAAACTTCAGCCATTACAGCATCGATCCAGCCACCAGGTATCCCAATATCAACGTCAACTTCTTGAGGCCACAGCAGGTAACTGGAAACAAATGGTTCTTCTGAATGTCTGCATCTCTATTGTCTCTTCTTAGGTGAAACTGTGCTAATGTTTTAGGAACAGATAATAACGTGCCTGTGGCAGTACAGCTTGGAAGCAGTGCCATGCAGGTATATCAGTCAAGAGTCAACTACTGTACTTTACCAACTTCCCATTTTATCTAGAGTTAAAAATGTGCTATTACATTGGTTGAGTTTTGATTTTGACAGTTTTAACCATGCTGTAGTGATACTCAAAATCCATAGAAGTGTGTCTGTGCATGCGTTTTTGTTGTAGTACTCTAGTACCAGTTTATCTTTGCAATTTGGTATCCACTGAACAGCAGCAGTCAGCTAGACTGGTCAGCACAGACAAGTTGCTCCTTAGTCTGGGTTTCCTGGACTAGAGATCTCCGCAACATAAGAACACTTGTCTTCATTCTTTTGCATTGGGATGACTGCTTCTTGTCCTCCTGCTATTGCTATGTGGATGTTGGATGCATAGCATGTTGGTCAGTTTCAATTTTTTTTATCATTTTAGGTACGCCACTTGTATAATACAGGAGACTTGAAAGACATTCACCTGGAAATAGAGAATTTTGTGAACTCCAGGACACCAAAGCTGACTCGGAACGGTAGGCCTGGTTACTGCTCCATTCCTGTTGGTAGACTGGAGCTGCACAGCCCTGTGCACAGAGCAACAGGGCTCTGGTGTATTGTTTGCCTAGCCTCTTTGGGTTTAGAAAAAGTACCCAGCAATTGTTTTATCAGCAATCTGAGTTTTTGTGATCTTTCAAGCTTCAATTCACATGCAAATATACTTTTGATAGCCTAATTTCCCTGCTTTATAATGATGTTATATTTCTAGAGCATATTTCCTTACACAAGCATTTTTTCATGTTCTTTATCCTATAACAGTGTCCTTATTTAAAGTGCAGAAGGCTATCCTGAATTCACCCTAATCATAAGCCCAAAATTTTAATAAATATAACAGAAGGTATTTCTGGTGCAGTCTTTCATGCTCATGCTTTTCTTTACTTAATCTTATCTCATAGCTTAACTAGATGAAGCCTTGCCTTACTTGCATTATTTTGAAAGCTAGATGCCTTGTGATAAGCATTTCAGTATTTGTCTACTTGTCCTGCACCCTGAGGGGTGCGTTGAGCTTTTCCATTTGCACACGTTGCCTTTGGATGTCCAGATAGTTTCTGGGGACTGCTTGAGTAGCGCTTTGCTGCTGAGCTTCCTTTCCCTGCTGAATAGCTGTGCAGTCTTTGGATTTGTTCTTTGGCCTGCAACCATGTCCCTTTAGGCTGTAATCTTGTCAGATCTTGCAGTGAGGCAAGGTCAAAGCAGGTCAATGCTTCTAATGGAAAGCTTTCAGTAGAAAAGAAAATGTTGCAGAAGTACATTTGTAGTTCTTCCATTAGAAATACCGTATCTGGGCTTTAGAGAACCTTGTACTACTCTATATCCTTCTGATCATATTTAAAACAGCCTTTGTAATTGCTTTATAATTCTTTGGGCTCTTTTAGGGTGAAATATAACCTATATGATTGCTTTTTAGCAAATGAAAAATCCTTTATTGGATCTGAAGTAGATGTGATAATCTTTAAAAAAAAATAATAGTAGTTTTATCTTATGCTGCCTATTGCAGAAGGAGCATATTTTTACATGAAGATTTCATTTGTTGATTTGTATTTTTTATAACAGAGAATTCATAAAAGAGGTTGTGTGTACTTGTGCTTGACAATGTGATTTCTTACAGAGTCTGTAGCTCGCTCTAGTAAATTGCTCAGTTGGTGCCAGAGGCAGACGGATGGATATGCTGGTGTAAACGTGACAGATCTCACCATGTCATGGAAAAGTGGCTTAGCATTGTGTGCCATTATCCACAGATACCGTCCAGACCTAATGTAAGTAACGGGCTCTTGGAGATCTGAGAAGGGCAGAGCATTAGTTGTATTTTGAACTGGTGCTACTGAGAGCGAGGCAATGCATTTGTGACTAATGAAGAAATGGACTGAAATGAATTCAGTTAAGCTTGATAGAAGCTAATGTAGAGTGATTCACCAGCAGAGTGGAAGGTCATAATAGCTTGATGAATATGAGGGTAAATATGTTGTCATTTTCCTTTCTGGATGATTTGACAGAATTAAGCTTCAAATTGGTACTGACAGGAATACATTGTTGTCAGAAAGCTCTTTGTGAAATTAGTCAGGAATAGTTGATAGCTTCAGTTAAATTTCTTGTGAACAAGTCTCTGCACAAGCTTTGTAATCTTCTGTTTGACAATAACTTAAAAAAAAACTTCAGACTGCCCCTTTTAGAAGTAGTGACACACTGTCTGAATAGAGATGCAGCTTGTAAATTAACGTGTTGGTTGGGTGAATGAGAGAAACTGCCCTCTTAAACTATGTATTAGGTAAAACAGTGACCCCCTTCTAGAGTGGGAAAACACTGGCTGGTGGAGGTACCAGCAGTAAAAACTCTGGTGGTTTAACAGAAATCTGAAATTACTTCAACTTCCCAAAGGGACATTAGAAAAAAAAAAATGCTAGTAGTGTAGTTAAAGACATAACTCAGTATAAAGAATAAAATAATTGTGTGGTTGTTCTCTGTGTACACTTCATTGTTTCTCTGTCGTTGTACTCAAGTTAATTGAGCTACTCTGTTGAATAGCTGTGTGACTTGATAGGAGTTTGATGGAGAGTATTTCATACTATATTGTTTTTCATATAGTTCATATATCTCCCCACAAGCTATATAGCTTTTTATGTAGTTTTAACTTTTTATATATTTCTACAAGTTCTGGAAAAAGCTAGTAGAACAAAATTTGGGATCAGTCAAGAAATATGGGTGCAAAAGAAAAGACTTGTTTACTTCCAAGCACACAAAAGATTTTACACAGGGAAAAGCTGTTCAGCTGTCCAGCAAACTAGGAAGTGAAGGTGTATTTCAGGGGATAATCAGGTCCTTAAGGGGAAAAAAATAGATTTATTGAAGGAGCAACAAATGAAAAGCGAATTCATTTGAGCCAAAGTTCACCATAATTTAGTGAAATTTAATAGCATCAACTCTGCAATACAAAAAGGATGAGGCAAGTAAGTTTGAGAGTTCAGAAAAAAAACCCTGAATCCTTTCAGAAGGCTGGTTTCCACTTGATTCAGTGCATGCCCTCTTGCTGCCCTTTGCAGTGACTTTGATTCTCTGGATGAACACAATGTGGAGAAGAATAACCAGCTGGCCTTTGACATAGCTGAAAAAGAGTTTGGAATATCTCCCATTATGACTGGAAAGGAAATGGCATCTGTTGGAGAACCAGATAAACTGTCGATGGTGATGTACCTCACACAGTTCTATGAGATGTTCAAAGACACCATCCCCTCCAGTGGTAAGGAGTTTGGGGCAGATCCATAATATTTAAAGACAGCTGTAGAGTGAATACATGTGCTTCAGTTATCCTCATGATTCTTCCGCATGAGCAGTAGTCGCTCACTAACTTTACCTTACAAAAAGTTACCTTTTTCTTGTTATAGGTGAAGACTATATTAGCAGCATCAGGAGCAAAAAGAGGAGATAATAAATTCAAGCAAATGTCCTCAACCGTTTAAACTCACTTCACTGATAGACAACTTCTCTGCTCTTTTGCTATTATTAGGGGTTCATCTGTCTTCACTAATGTGAGGTGCCTTACTAGTAATTGTTTAGTAAGTAATTTCAAAATACTGGCCTTATATCTATTGTTTGCCATCCATCAATGGTAACTCCAGGCCAGTGAGGGGCAGGAATGAGAGACAGTTGATTATAACTGAAGGATGTGATTGCCTAACGAAAGTGGATAGAAGTGAATGGTGCCCATCTCTAAGTCTTAATAGCGCAGTAACTTTTTTACTGATCATCTTAATTGATGTCCTAAGATATTCAAGTGTATAATTCTGGTGGAAGGAAAAAGTGGGTTTAATAGCCTTTTAAAAATACAAAAATATAGTGAGTATCAGTTTCAGGTATTATTTCCTTGTACTGAACTCTTCAAATATGAAAGTGAAAAAACACAGTGTATATTCTGGGTGGTTGTAAAGCCTAGAAGGAGAATTGATTTTGGCAAAATGTAGAAAGCAGCATAGCTGAGGAGCGTATTTGTTTGGAATTCTCTGCAGTCATTTCGTACAGAGTATTTAATGAAAAGGGTGGTATGTAAAAAATTTAGTGAGTCCTTCAGTTGCGTATTTAATAATACACTGCAGTAATAATTTCTTGGCATTCGCTTGTCCCACCTGTTTTTGCTAACAGATAGCTGGGACCTGAATGCAGAAGAAAAGGCTGCTCTGATTGCCAGTACCAAATCTCCTATCTCTTTTCTCAGTAAGCTGGGACAAAGCATCTCCCGGAAACGCACTCCAAAGGTAACATTGCCACAGGCCTGATCACATTTGTGTCTACTGGGCTGATGTCCAAGTAGGTGGTGTCTGTCTGCTGTGCATCTACCAAAGACCGTATGTTCATCAGCTCTTGGCATGAGACAGCACATGACCTTGATAACTGCAGAATCACATTGGTAGTATGCATTCTCAGTTAGTGATACACTTCACTCTGAAAATCCTAGCTTCTTGGCAGAATGTGGGGATACACTGTGTGTGTTTGTACTGTATGTTGGAACACAGCTGGTTGCTCAGTTTCCAATTTGTTGAAAGTGTTGAAGAATGTCACTTAGAGTTTCCAATATGAAGACAAGAAACCCTTAAGGAGGATAAATGAAAAAAAACAAACAAACAACAACAAGTTCTTTCTTTGAACAAAGGGGGAATGACACTAGGGAATTAATTAGTTGTGTTGCAAAGCCTATTTAGGTGCACTGATGACATTTGTCTCAAAACAGAAATGCATGAGAATCTTCATCTTTATTTTCTTTCCTCCTCCTTTTGTTTTCAGGACAAAAAAGAAAAGGAACTGGATGGTGTAGGAAAGAGGAGGAAAACCAGCCAATCTGAAGATGTAAGTATTACAGTAAGGAAGGTGTCAGGGAGAAAAATATATATGGTACATTCCTTGTTCCCAGTTCAATCCTTTCATTTTCTATTTCCAGACAGGGCTGATGTGAGGATTTCTAAGTTAAAATTCTTCAGAGGTTATGCTTTGGTATATCTATAGAGGAGATAATTTGGTACGGAAGTGTATCAAGTAAGGTTGGAAAGATCAGGAAAATTTATCAGAGCTTTTGATGGCGTACCAAAGAAAATAAAAATGTGAGCTTTCGAATGCAGAGTAGTAGATTTGTTTTAGTGTAGAAACCTAGCACAGCAAAGAGGAAGAGAGGAAAAGGTGATCTGGATGTGTCTGTTAAATTCTGATCTCACTCATTGTTAGGAGGACATCCCTCGAAGCTACAGAGAAGAAAGACCTACACTGGTGAGCGCCCTGACAGAGAGGAGAATTGATGCTGCCATTGGGAATCAGAACAAAGTCAAGTCCATGGCAACCCAGCTGCTGGCCAAGTTTGAGGAGAATGCACCAGTGCAATCCTCAACCTTACGAAGACAGGTAGGAGATGGTCAATAATGCCTGTATTTTGGAATCATGGCAGAAAATCATGAGTAATAACGTGCGTTCCTCAAGACTGGATGCTAATGGGGCTCTCCCACTTCAAAGGCNNGGGCTCTCCCACTTCAAAGGCTGTTCAAAGGCTCTTTCTCCAAAAGAGAAAAAAAAAAGTTTAGAAGTATGGGATGGAGAACTTCCTAATGAAAGTCTGCTTTCCTGTTACTGCCTGCATTATGATCTCTTTCAAAAACATCTTACCAGCAGTTAGATTTCTTTTATAACTACTGTTGCTGTTGGAAAAACTTTCCAAGAACATCCCATTTCTGCCCTTTAAGAACTGTCATTTATTTTCTGATTTGTACTTTTTCACATCGGGTTGTGTGTTTGTTCTCTTGAACTGTGGTTTTTTATCTGTATGTAAGCACAGCAGATAAATAGCTGGGAGTTTCTTTGCAATCAGGATATTTACATCATTTCAAGTGAGGCTTCCTGACGACTGCTGGTTATTCAGGGTGGTATCTGAACCTCCGCAGCTGCCGAGGAGTCATCTCTGAAGTTATGTTGAGTCACTCCAAGATACTGCTAGCAGTGCAGTGTCAGCAGTATGAGGCTCAGTATGGTTTAAGTGCCTGAGTTCTCACTCAACTGTACAGTCTAACTTCACAGCTTGTGCTGAACTCTGTGCTGCCATGGCCAGATTGTCAATGGGGCTGTACCTAGCTGCTTTAAATCAAATTCAGGTATACGTGTGCTACATTGCACACCAGCATTAGTGACATAGCATAGCTGCAAAATAGTGATATTCATCCTATTGCTTACCAATCTGATGTTTCTTCAGCACTGCATATTGTCTAGAATAACAAGGCTGAACTGAAGAAACAACAAAAATAAAGGGAAGGTCCAAAAAAATGTGCATTTTCCCATTTTTTTGATGTCTTTTCCCTTTTTATCTGTGACTTGCTAAATGAATTCTCCCCTACCCTATTTTTTTTCTTAAATGTTTGTCTGTCTGATTCTATCTCCCATTTCTTTGGCTTTCTTTCGCTATTTGATCATCACTCCTTGGTCCCAACCCACTTTCCCTACAACCTGCATGCAGCAACCTGTCCTGCCTTATCAAGAACGTGTTCACAACCAACCATCCAGCAGACGAGAGCAGGGCCGCCTAGCTCCTATACCCCAGTGGAAACAGGTAAAGAAATTGATTATGAATATGATGTGTTGCCTGCACCCCAAACCAGCTATCACTGTCTTGTTTTTCAAACCGATCTTTTTCCATCAAAACCAATCCTTTTTAATGTGAGTCCATTATTTTAAATAGTTTAACTTGCAATGAATAAAATCAAAGTCTGCCTTTGGTAATAATGCATGATTTAATGTTTCATGAGAACTTGGTCAAATTTCCCGTCCTTTTATCCTAGTTTCG
>VXAV01000605.1:11327-39481 GCA_013399715.1 Alectura lathami | reverse complement strand
GGCTTCCTAGAGCTTCAGTGGATGTTTCCTCAGAAACCTTGGATACAGATGCAATGTTGCATTGTCTGGGATATTTCTAGATCATTCTCTTAGGAAAAAATAGAGAATATGAAGGCCATTATTGCATCCCATGAGGTTAAAGGTGTTGTGACATCTGTGGTGTTAAAGCTTTTCATTGGGATAAAAAGTAAATTGGTTATCAGTTTTGTTATTCACAAGAAATCTTACGTGTTAGAAGAAACTTTTCAGTGACTGTGGTTTCCCTTTGCCTGTGACCCAGCTTTCCTTGCCACCTTCTCACCTTCATTGCACTGCAGATGCCTGTATTACTGTGAATTAAGTACATTTTAGATTTTCTGCCACACAGAATGACAGAGTAGGGATCCACAAAAGAAAAATCAGTAGGTATCGTGTTTTATGTTCTCTCCTGTGTGTTTTGGCCCATTGTCATTCCTGGTGTTTTTCTTTCAGCATTGCACTTTCAAAAGCAAGGCTCGTGACAGCCAATCTTTTCAGGCAGATGGGGATACTTATCTCAGTGGCTTCCTCTGCTTCCACTCTTTCCCTGTGTAAATCACTCTCTCTTGTTTCAGAGAGTGCTGAGATACGTTTTTCTGGCAGTCGTAATTCAGAGAAACAGCTGTTTCTTTCTGGTTGCAGTTTAATCAGCTCATACTTTGGGGTAAAGAGGAAGAAGGTGACACTAGTTTGGAAGTTGACTTTTCTGTATATTTATGGATCCGTGGTGAACTTTATAGTTAAGGTATTCAACACAAGTAGTGCTTCGTGTCATGACCAGTGCCATGATCTAAAAGATTTCTCTCCAAAGATGACAACCTCAAACCAAGGGAATTGTCATCATTACAACTGTCAGGAGAGGCTTAAAAATGTCAACGTTTAGTTTTTCTGACTCATTGTCCTTCTACCATCTCTTCAAAATCTTCATTATAAGCTAACTTTCAGGTGGATACTCATCATCCATGATTAAGATGGGTTGCAGATTTTAAGAATACTTCTTGGTATAGGGGGGAGAATCCAAAGAAGTGGTGCAGAAGAATTGTAGACAGCTGTACAATTCCAAGGCAGTTGATGAACACTGCTTATGTTACCCTCCATCTTACAGTAAAAGGAAATTGCAGTGGTCATCCTTCTGAGTTCTGAAGGATGAAGACTGAAGAAGAGTCCATCCCTGCAGCCTTGAGACCTGTATTTGACCTCTTGTAACTTTATGAAGGCCTTTATGGTGAAACACAGAAGTTCTTACTGTCTTCCTTTTGTAACTCATCAAAAAAGGACAAACTTCTGTTTCCCACTTTTATTATGAGGATTTGTTCCTCACTAGAAAGCAGTTTGTGGTTTTTGTTCTTGTTTGGCCTGCACTACAGAATGTATTAAAAAAGAGAGGAAAAAGTTCTGGTCTCCCTCAACATTGATAGCATCTCCATGTAGGCAGCAATGTATGGTACACCTTTGAAAAAACTTTTTTTAACAATTGTGCTTCCAGAGGACTTTATTTTGTTTATTTAACATTACATTGACACCTGTCTGTGAGTACTTTTCCACTCAAGATTGCTCCTGAAGTCTTGATCTTATCTCCGTGAGCTTTACTGTGTCAACAGAAGATGGTTGGTTCTTGGGTCCAGATTTCCTGCTGGGTTTTGCAGTACTTTACATCTGACAATGAAATGGAGAAAATTAAAAGTGGATCTCAGAAATGCATGGCCTGAAGAATACATTAGGATCAAAGAAATAGTTGGTAAGGTTCCTATTCCTTAGGTCTTTCGGGGAAATGAAGACCATCAGGTGTCTTCATCCAGAAGCCATTGGGAGTATATAGAGCCATTTATTCTGGACTGATTGGAGATCAGCTGAGGCTGGAAGCCATCCACTGTGCCAAGCAGCCAGCTTTGCCAAGTTTGAACAGAAACCCGTCCTGCAGGAAGTTGTTGCTGAAGCAGTGCTTCAGCTGACTGCTGAGATTGCTAGTTCTGGTTGCTTAGGCATGTGGAATCTGATAGCTGTGGGACTGCATTTCTACAGTGCTAAAACAGCTTCCCACAGTGACATGAGGCACTAGCTGCAAAGCTATTTCTTGGCCCGTAGATCACCAGCACTGGAGCTGGTGCTGGGTGCCGTCCATGTTGTTGGAGATGCTGTAAAGGAGTGGTAAGGCTCCCGGCAAGCTCTTAAGGGGGGATTTGTGTTTGCTAGAAAGAGTTACTCATGAAGGTATGGGAAAGGGTTGTCTTGTTTGGCACAGGTACTTGAGTTCACAAGCAGAATCTTGTGTCAGTGACTCTGCATTAAGGTGTGTCACATAATGAAAGCCTTCTGCTGAGGAGCCCTTTGAAGAGGAGCTGAGCATTTCCTAAGGGGACAAAGTGGTGACCTGTTTTTGAGGAGAACAAGTTGCCTAGTATTCTTGCCTGCAGGCAGAGTGAAGTTGAGGTCCTCAGGGGTTCTTGGCAGAAGAGCAGTTTCCTATCTTGTGATTGATAGGTTTGGTCCTGCATCTTGGAAGCTACATAGAAGAGGAAAGTACACTGCCAAAGCAGCCAGGGTGATTATGGGGGAGAGGAAATGTTCTGGGTTGGGCCACCAGTTCTGATGGAGAATTTACATCTGCCTCAGGCTATGGCCTGTTAGTATCTGTCAGATGAACTTTCTTAGCAGTCCTTGCTTACCAGTTTAAGTCTAGAGTCTTGCTTTGCCCTATAGTTAGAGTTATCAGGCCACTGCTTCAATCAGTTCACAATGCAGAGTATGTCTGTGTCTGTGGTAGAGGTAGGGTAGGGATGGCTTGGTGCAACAGAATTTCTAGAAAGAGTAAAGTCCTGGCAGAATCTGTTCAGAAGCGGTTTTTACTTCCATCACAAGACCTTCTTGCTATCTCTCTTGCAAAGGCAAAACCTTGAAAGGATCAAGCAGGTTAAAAACCTCCCCACCGTGCTTCTGTCAGCATGCAGTGTGGCCTGCGTTTTCCTCATGAATTGGATTGCAGTATTTGCTTTGTTGAACTACACCTTGAAAATGTTGGTCTGTGTTGTCGAAACTGGGTTAATGCTATTAGGAGCACCTGAGCAGCAGCTGGTAATGCATGAAGATAATGTTTGTGTACATGCACTGTAGAAATATGTGTAGTTTTTACGATCACATGTCTTAATATTTATTTTAAAAGCTGGATTGCATTTTATGGTACGGTGGTCAATCTTAAGTGAACTCCTAGTTGTGAAAAAACATCTTCCATGTTGTGTTCTACTGCTTTCCAATTTTCACTTCTTTTGGGAAAGAGCATCTCATCTGGGATCATGAAGGCATGTAGTCCTTCCAGAAGAATACATGACTGTTTGGGTATGGTATGGGAGACTAGCTCTTTAAGCTGAATTTTGTCCTGGATTTTTAGACCCTCAGCTTACTGTCTTCAGCATTTTTTCACCATAGTTTCGTAGGTCTCCTAATAACAAGAAGGTATGTGTGTAGCGCACAAACTGAAATCATTGATATGTACAAAGATGTGTAAGACAGAAATGACATGTTGCTTAGCGCAGATCTCTTCTGACTTTGGGGGTCTGATGTTTGTTCTTTTGAGGTGGTTCCCTGAAAGCTGGTTAAAGTGCAGCAGTGGAAACTGCTCTCAGTAATTCTGCTGGAATTGTGGTTTTTGAAGATATGTAATGAATGAAATGGCCACATTCATCTGGAGCTGAAATCTCAGTAGAAGAGAGCTTACAATACCAATGATTTCTACAAACACTTATTTTCCTACTTAATTTTTCATTTAAATATGTTGATGTGTCTTTCTTCCCTCATTCCTGTAGCCATCTTTGTCTTTGTAAGATCAGAGCTGCATCCTTCATCCTATACAATACCATATGCTGCGATCTGCCATGGAAAAACACACAAGCTTGTGAAGCTACTGAAATTCGAAATGCAAACTAGGCTGTGATCAGATGACAGCCCATGAACAGCTGTAGTGGTTGAAAATGTTACGCTCTTTCTGCTAGAGATTAGTGCCTTCACAGCTGAGCATATAAATGCTCCTCATCCACTTCAGTGGAAAGTCATGTGGCTTAGTGTAAGCTGCTTGTAGCATCTGTTTGAATTAGAGTTGACTTTTTTTGCTGAAGGGGAAGAGAGCACCCAAATAAATGTTAGTGCCAGCTCAGCTGTCAGGACCATAATGAACATCTGTATTATCTTTAAACGTCACGCTGTTCCTTCAGGGGCTCTGGATGCACAAACATTTTTGTTTTTGAAGTGCAACAATTTCCGTATGTGCTCTGGTGAAAAGAAAAGGAAAAAAATGGCAGAAGGTGTATTAAAAACCTAGAAGTGGTAGAAGAACTAGCAAGGCATGTTCTTTTAGCATATATAAATGAGGACATCTATGCTTTGTGCAGTCTTCAGATTCTGAAATATGGCTACATACTGCCTGTAAAGCAGCTGTATTTCTGTTCTAGTAGAATGGCAAAGTACAGTTTAATTTGCCTGATATAGTTTAATATCTGTAAGGCAGAGAAGAGGGATTTGAAGCTGAGACTTGAGTTGTATTGCTAATGAACTGCAAGCAAGAGTAATTAGGTCAACAGGATGGATATTCTCAAACATTGCAGAGCACGGCAGTGAGCAGTTTTTCATAAAGCAGAGAGAGCAGTCCAACTCTGCTGCCGAGAGTTCCAGGTTGTATGTTTGTCTGAGTGTAAGGCCTTGAGGGAGAAACCGTTGGTTTAATTGATTACAACTATGTTTATTGGAAGATTCTGTCAAATAGACATGTGGTCATGTGAATATAGGAGAAAAACTTACCTCTAAGCTCAGATGAAATGTGGCTTTAGGTCATTCATAAGAGGTATGAGCTTATGCATTCTGGCCTGTCTTACACAGTCTGTGAATGGTAATGTTATCTTAGCTTGTCTACTATTATTATGATGTTTAATTCTTTTTCTGTTTCAAAAAAAAGATGAGGAGTAAGGAGCGTTCTCGGACCTGCCCCAAAAAAGTGATCATGCTCTCTTCTTCCACTTCACCTTCCTCTCCACCATATCCCAGGCAGCAGGTGATTCCCTCTGCATGCTCTGTCCCTCTCTCTTCATTACTGCTTGTACAAGTGACTGCATTGGTTACCAGATATCCTGTTTACAAATACTTTTCTGATTTTCCTTTTTTCAGATGGTGATGGGCTTCTTCAGCCTCTTAGATTAGAAACGTAGGTTAGCGTTAGCGCATAAGAAATATGATTTTGATTATCTGATGCACTGGAGATTCTGAGGCTGGTAATTGGTAATCACAGTAGCCTTCTTCAGTTTTGAGTTGCAGCAAAATAGAAATGAAATAAAAGGGCCAAGTCTGCCCTTAAAGTGTATATATGCTACTTAGAAATTTCAGTAGGTGTGCTTCTGACTGAGAACTTGATCCTGTACTCCATATAGATTGTTCGCCATTCAAAACCTCCTTTTTTCTACGCAGAAGTTAGCATGGAAACTGCAACTTTTGTCCATCCCTGTTTTTTGTTTATGCAAGTGTGACTGTATTTCCTCTTTCATCCATGAAACTCTTTCAGGTTTACTTGTATTAAGTGCTATTTTGAGCTGTTGTTGTGGCCTGCACCTGCCCAATTTGATCCTCTGTTTCCCCCACACATGGCTCTTTGTCTCACAAGAGTCTGTGTTCAGTCTGTCTTAGTTTCAATTTGGTGTAAGCCTGGTTCTGAACACAGTATATAGATGTGCAGCCAGATGTGTGTGCATGTGTAGTTGTTGTCCTTCTACTTGAATATTACCTGAAATCTTTAAATACCTGTCTTGTTTGTTGTACATGGTCATCCATTCTTTGAGTTGTATCTATTTTTGTTTCATTTTTCTGCTCCAGTAGTATGTTCCACTCCTTGTTCAACCCTGAACTAATCTTTAGGTGATAAAAAGGCAGCTGCAGTTCCATAGATCTCCCATGAATTCAAATAGGAATTATACAAAGAAATTTACCAAGGGGTGGAAAATGTTTCTCTTTCTGAGCACTTGTTTGCCTGTAAGCTCTCTAAATGCATGTTACCTTTTAGTAGAGAAGAGAAGGGTAATTCCTGGACATAAAATTTGACTTGCCTTACTGCTGAGTTACATGTTAGATTTCATCTGCTTTAACTATTGTCAGCTGCTGGAGCACACATTGCTGCCTGTCCTGTGTCAGACTGTGCACCTGCAGTACAAACCAGGTCTGCTTACTGATCTGATTTAAAGTTGTCCTAACAGAGAGTGGTTGGTTTTCTGACACACTGTGGACAGCGTGGTGCAAGGAAGGATTCTGGGAATTCCCATCTGGGAATAATGGGTGGGGAAGGCCCTTTTCATTAGCAAAACCCGCAGCTAAACTGAATTGACTGTAATGCGGAATTGTGTCATTAGGTGTTGTGATAGTTAGCAGCTGTCCTCTTGTCAAGATCCTTTGAAGGCTTTAACAGAAAAGTTTTATTAGAAAACCAGTTTTCCCCAAGTTTACAGATAGGGGAACTAAGGCAGTTAAATGCTAAGATTTACTTTTCAAACAGTGCTGTTGCAATAATTTATTTTCCATATTAAAAAAAAGGGCTTTCGGTAATTGAAGACCCTTTAGCTTTGTATGTTCCCTCCCTGTCTTCCCCAAGTATTTTATTTGTCCTGTGTCTTTTGTTTGCCTAGTTCAGTCATGAGAGCTGACTGCTGCTGGGTCCAAATGTACGTGGACTATTTTCTATGTTGTGTCCTGTAGAAAATTTCAGGTCNAAAAAAAAAAAAAAAAAAAAAGTCAGCTTCCTCCTTTCAATTCTGAGGGATTTTTGCTTTCTGTGCTACAGAACTGACTGTTAGAACAAATTGAGGGGTCTGCCTTTGGAGACATGTTTTTGCTTATTCTTTTTCTGAAATTGTCTTGGCCGAGGCCACATAGCAAGTCAGATGGACCTATGTCCTTGTTACACTAATGTCTTTTAAAAACTCTCTCTCTGCACTTCTAATGGAGTCTTTCTGCCACTTCTTTTAAACTTTCCATTTACTTCCTTTGACCTAACATCACCATATGAGTTATATTGAGTGTCTTACTATATTTATTGCACTAATTGTGGTTAAGTGACTTAATAGTAATATATATGGACTTCTTTTTAAAGAAATCTTCCCTATAGGAACCAAATTATTATTGTTGTTTTTAGAATATTCTTCTTAAGCTGTTCTTCTGTCATTATGATCTCCTTTCTACTTGCATTGTAAGAAAAATCACATGAAGTCTGTTTTGACTAGCATGTTGATCTGTGATTGTTATTAAGCTCATAATTTGTTGCCTGCAGAGAAACAGGGAACCTGGTGCTGGCTATCCTGGGGAGCAGAGTCCCAGACAGGAGAGGGTAAAGAGCATGAACAAATGGCATGGATGCTGATGACACAGTGCTGTGTTGGATGCGTGCAATTCAGGGAGCAAACGTACCGTGTAGTGAATCACACTTACCCTAATGCTGCTGTTAACACGCTGGAACTGCTGTGTCCATTAGGAGTGACTATTTCTGCGTGATGCCCACATAAACGCATAACAAGCCTTCATCAGCAGTTGCTGTATGCTTCTATTTTGCCATAGGTTTGACACTTAAGCACTTCCCATTCCTCTTTTTCTCTTACCCCTCTTTATTGAAGTATGCTATGGCTGTAGCAGAACCAGAAGAGTTATGTTTTGTGCTAATTCATGCGAACATGGTTGCATTGTGTTCACTGCTTGCTTTCTGGTTGGTTAAACAACTGGCATTCCATCCTGCCTCCTACAGGCCAAAGATGGGGCATTGTTTAGTACAGAGACTTTGAAGCCTTCTTAACAATGAAATATTCAGTGGGCTGCCTGAATGGTTCAGGATTATATAGAAGCATAGGAAAAGGAAGGATAGGCACTCAAAAGAATTAGTTGATTTGAATTCATATTGACAAATTAATTGATATTTCAGTAAAGGCTTTCAATTAATTAAGTCATAAATGGCAGCCAGCTATAAAACTGTTACAATTCAAAAATGTGTTCTACACAAAAGGCACTTGTGGGCCCTGTGTTTTCTGACAGGCAGTAGAAAATGAATAAGCATGTGTCTGCAGTGACACAGAACCCACAGCTTTATAATAGGCCCCAGTTTTAGTGAAAATTATCTAGTAGGAAGGAGTAGGTGGAACTGAAAGCAGCTGAAAATAGAGAGTATTATTATTGCAATTGGATGAGAAAAGCGTTTCTCATTGGTTGGGTGTGAATCCAATTTTCTGTTTTGCTTTAGAGAACAGTGAGCAATGCATAATAGCGCTCAAGTTTTCTTGACAGATCAAGCCTGAGGTTTCGTCACACACACCTTTGTAGTTTCTGGTCCATTTCTTTTCGAACGCAACAAACACATTAGCTGAAGGCTGTGTGGTATTGCAAGTGATACTCCTGTCCTGCACTGTGGGCCAAACGCCACGTCTTTTCTCCGTGATACTAAGGGCAGCACACAGCAGTTTAGCAAGATTGATATGGAAGACCAGAATAGCAGAGGTGTCAGGTATTGTGCCTGGGGTGTGTTGACATGACAGTGAAGTAAGAACAGAGACAGAAGTTGCAGAAGTAAAATTGCAGCTTCTGTGATAGTTTGATTTTGCGTTGCTTCAACCAGCCAGTCCCGTTAAACATCCTCCCGTTGGTAAGTACAGCATTCTTTTTTTATATCCTACCAGCATCCTTAAGGAGACGAATGAATTCTTTTTCAGAACTGAAGTACATTACCCTAAAAATGCGTGTTTCTGTGCAGAAAATCCGGGAAACACAAATATATGCAGGTTTAGATGTGTAAAGGAAATCCTTGACAAACAACCAGAACAATGGTGGAGTAAGTTGGTGAACAAGTTCCTTTGTGCATGAGAAAGCCACATCTTGATGAAGAGCAGTGGCTTTTTGTTTTGGATGGTAATGCCAGAGAGAGGCTGTGTGCTTGTTGCCACAGTCCTAGGTGGGAGAGCTGTGAATAATGGCTAATTCAGCTGTTTTTTTTTCCTGGCCTGGAGGGTCAACGTTTGGCACTTCATTAGAACAGTAATCCAGTACACGATGGAAATGAAAACAGCCTTCAGAGGGGAGCTTCTCTTACTGCTCTGCATGTGAATTGCATTATCTTTTGTCTGGCATTTTGGTGTCTTCCTTTGAGGACTTTTTTTTTTTTTTGGCTGGTTCATTTACTTCCTCCCTCCTTCCTTATCTCACAGAGATCTCCTCGTTTTTTTTCTGATGACCAAGTGCCTGAGAGTGTTGAACAAAGGGCATGTCAGCTGGCTGCCCTCCTGGAGTCCAGGCCTGCAGTGAGGCATCAGGTGACTACAGCCCTGCTGTCTGGTGTCCTGTGTCAGTGGGTCATTCTGGGTACTGCTGGCATCTGGGGTCAGGCGGGTAGAAAAGTTCACCAAAATATGGGGACCGTTGCTGTACACAGTCATGTGGTTAAAAAGAAAAGAGCGAGTTTATTTTGTGTAATATCATACTTGCCAGTTTCTAACCATCTCCTTGATGAATGGGAATGTTTCTGTTTCACAAAACACACTATAATCAATAAACAGCCTCCAAGTGTCAGAGTGCATGCTGAAACCAGCTGGACTCAGGACCAAATCAGCTCACAGTGCTCCTTTACCAGTCAGTTGCTCACCAGTTTTACTTACTTCTGGAAGCAAGAACATTTGCATTTTCTAAGCAAATCTCCTGGCCCTGAAGTACTACTTTTGTGCCCATACTCCCCGTATTATTATTTCCAACAACAGAGTTGGCAGCGTTTGCAGAATTTCTTTGATCCAGCTGTACACTTTTTTGGTTTTGTGCTGAATTTTCTCTCGTGTTTGTCTTCTCTGGCATATGGGAGCGTGCCAGTTTGAACCGTGGCTTCTTTTATTTCTCATTCTTTGCCCCATTTCTGGTTTTGGTTATCTTCAACAGCCTTTGACAAACTGGAGAGTGCTTTTGGAAAACACTATCTACATAAGTGGATTTTTTTTTCATAATTTATGTTTTTGAGTTATCTGTCCAAAATTAAACTGTCTTCATGAGTAGGAGTATAAACAGTCCCATAACTCTGCTGGTGGACGTAACTTTTCCAAGCCAAGTCAAAAGGAAATTTATAACAAATAGGCTACTTTTAATTGCTGTTATTTGGAGATGCAGTCTTTGCTGATGATTAAAATCAGTGAAGCTGATCTCTGGGAAGAGTGAGCCTTTGGCTTGATTTGAGATAGGATGTTGGGGACATAAAAGAAACCATGACATTCTGGGTAAGAAGACCCCTTTAAACATACAAACATCTATTTGTTAATGGGTGGCACAACTGAAGATCTCAGGCATAACCCGAGAACAGTATGTTCATGTACATTTCGTTGCTCAGTTTGAATAATGATACAGAAATTAACATCTGGAGCAAAACATCTCCTTCCTACCTTTTTCTTGCTCTCGAGCACTTAAAGGCTCTTTTTGAGGGTCAAAAAGATTAATGGCATTACACTGCAAATAAAAAAATCTTATTTCTGTATGGTGCAGAAGTAGGGAGTAGGGAAAATGTAGGGGAGATGGAGAACACAAAGTAGAGGAAAGGGTGAAAGAGGCAAGGCAAAAAAGGAAACAGATGTTGGAACACTGCAGACAGTGATAGATTCTGATGTGGGATTTAAGGAAAGAAATCTAGAAAAAGTAGAGTACTAAGAAAAAGCTTAGTGAAGTAAGAAATTTTCAGAAAAACAAGTCAATTGAATGTTGACTTTTTAAGTACAGAAAATCTATGTATGAAATGTGGTTTTATTTCTGAAATACCAGCAATTTTGCATTTTGGATCTACTGTTTGCCATTTGATAAGCAGGAACAGCAGATTGCATTATATTGTTTCATTCTTTTTTACTGTGATGTTTTAGATCTATTTACATTCAACTTTATGTTGGAAATTTGATGCTGATTGTAGGCAAGACATACAAGTCAATTGCTTTCCCTTCCACCCCCAAGGAGAGCAGATTTTTGGTTTATATGGTTTAAAGAGAGAAGAGGTCTCATGTGGCCCAAAATATAATCCTGGTGTCTTGAGCCAGTAATGCAGAACAATGGGAGATATAGGAGGAGCAGAGGAAATTGATCTGGGATCTGTGCCAACGCCTTAGCTGGTTGGGTTACAGGAGGCTGGACATCTGTGGAAGTAGGTAACTGCTTCCAAATGGCCCTAAGTAACTTAAAGCATAATAAAGGACAAATTAAGAATAACTTACTCTGCCTCACTAGGGAGAAAGAGAAGATGCACTGGACATTTTTTTCCAAGTTGTCCTACAAAGGTCTTTAAGAATTTTTTTTATTTTTATGGTGGGCAAAAAGGCCTGAGTTTTTGTTTTTATTTTCTCCTGGTTTTCCTTCACTGCCATGTATGATTGTTCTGGTTTTTATTTTATTTTTTAGCCTGAGACTGAACCGTCTCGCCGATTCTTTGTTGACCAGTGGGAGCTCTCCCTTAGCCTCCGTTCTTCTAATCGTCCTTCTTCACCTTCATCTGACTCTCTCCGACAGGTAGCATTGGCCTGAGCATTGCAAGGTGCACCCAGCTGTGTCGCTTGCCCCACCCTGGTCCCACCAGCCAAGGACATCCCACAAGAGATGGCTAGGCTTGCAACGCTTCACCTGCAGAATGCAATGTCTGTGCATACTCATGCACAAATGAGAAGCCAGAGGCAGCCTGTGGCATAGCTTGGTCATTGTCAGCCTTAAAGCAGTTTGAAGCTAAATACGTGTAGCGTTTGGTGCAGATGAAAAAGCTTCTGGTACATCTCACTCTTAAATCAGATTTTTGAGCACTAATAGTCAAGCTTTGCAGTAAAGCTTTCTTGTTTTGCTTGCTGCTTTTGTTGAGATTTTGGAGCAAACTACAGAATGTGTTTGTGTGTATATGCTTAATGGACAGTATCAAAACAAAAAGTACTTTGGCTTTCTACACAAATCACTGGGAATATGAGCTAGTTGCCGTTGTCACGCATAAAACAAGAAAACAGGAATTTGATTTGACCTAAGCTGAAGTGTTTTTTTGCCCACTATTGAAAATGTTTCAGGGCTTTGTATATCTTGAAGGCATTTTCCCAAGGGAGGAAAGATAAAATGCTTCATTAAAAATCCAGTGTTAGGCCAGTCGTTACATTTAGGGAAAAAAAAAATCAGAAACACAGAACCTAAAATCAAAAACTGAGCAACTGAATTTTCCATGCCAAATAGTCCCAGATATGGTGAGTTAATATTGGCACAATCACTTCAGACACGGAGGTTTATATATGCCTAGAGAAACCTAATGATTCTGAAGCACCTGCAGCTAAGGTTGGATGGAGGTTTCAAATCAGAACTTGCTCAGTTCAGTTTCAGCTAAGAGAAAGTGTCTGTTAAAAGCACCTGCTTCCCAGGAAAAGCTTGAAAATTCTGAAAGGAAATCATGTTATTTCTTGCATATGTAAGTACTGCAGGTGCTTTACATTTTGGGCTGGGATTGGTAGACAAGCCTATAAGAGCAGTGGATAGAAGTTCTTTATGGGCAGAAATAAACCTTCTTTGCTGCAGTGACATAGAGCTTAAGGAATTAGGACTTCAGTGATAGCCGTGATAATCTCTGACGGCTGAGCATGCCATTTTCAAAATCTTTTCCCCCAGAAGTACCCATTCTGTGATGGATTTCAGTTTTTGTGATGTGCTTCCTGTTTCATCATGTCTGAACATGTGAAAGGTCTTAAGTATCTCTAAAAGGCTAATAACCACGCCCATGAAATGTGTGCTATGTTACTAGTTGTGGGAAATAACTAGTTCTACTGTGGCTAAAGGGAATTTTGAGGTAAGGCTTCAGTCTTTTCTTCAGGATGCTGTTATCCTAGGGATTTTACACTTGCCAGAAGCCAGAGTGTCTCTCTGCTCCTTCATTTCCTGAGGAGACTCCAGCTAGAAGCATTCATAATACTTCTTAGTTTGGAAAAGGAAAACTGCTTGGCATGCTCCTTGCTGCTCTGCTGAGTCAAATACGTGTTGTTTGCAGTGTGATTAAGCTAACATGGATGTAACCACATAATTTTCTTAACCATGTAATTATTGCCGACGGCTGAAATTATTTCCTGTGAAAATCACTTCCTCTGCTCCTGCAGTGATGGAACTTGGCTTGCAAGCACTCATTTTGTACCATCTAAGGTAACAGCCAACCTGCTTAGATTTCTCAGAATACTGGAGGGTTTTTAGCTATCCAAAGTTATGGCATCAGTCAGTACCCGTGGTGGAGAAAAGCGTAGTCCTATAGCCGTGGTCACAGTTGAATAAATACATGTTCCAGATGTATGCAGGTATGGCTTTAGCACGTTGGGTGAGATTCTTGCATCTTTTTCCATATAAAGTTCTATGTATTTTTAGCATTGGAAAAAAGCATAGTTGTGAATGACTGTGAGTTCCTGAGTTAAGGATTTCTTCCTGCTCTGTGAATGCTCTGTAAATTAGTTCTTTCCAGTTGCTAAGCATATAAATACACTGTTGTGATCAGCATGTTACATTAGACTCTATGACATGTCTTCTAAAATATTTTTGATTCTTTTGCCAGTTTTACCTGGAACGTAAAATCTTAACCCGAGTTAGGTTTCATCTTTGAGAAGTGTATGCGTTCAGGTGCAAAGTACCCCACAAGCAGGAATAACCTTGGCTTTTTTCATCATCATAGTATTTCTAGAGCACTTAGAGAATGCAAAATGCAACCCTTCTTTTTCATGGTTGCAGTTGGTATTGGACTGTTCCAGTGACTCCTGATGACACTAACGTTGCTGTTACTACTTGTCACCTCATATTGTCCACTGTCTTGGCATGATTTCACCTCTCTGCACCTTTTCACCACCTAACCTATTACCATTTTAGTCTTTTTTATAATTTGATTTCTTTGTCTTTTCTCATTTCCCTTTTGTTCTACTCCATCCATCTGGTAGAAGTATATAAAGATGTACACAGGAGGAGTGAGCTCATTGGCTGAGCAGATAGCCAATCAGCTTCAAAGAAAAGAGCAACCCAAAACCCTTCTAGACAAGAAGGAACTGGTAAGACGATGTGCAGAAGATGACGTGTTTGTGATTAGTTGTGCTGTAGATCTTAAGTATCGTGAGTGCCCAGTTGTTAGTACAGCTGATGGAATCCATAGTAGCTTTGTGAAAGACTTGACTTGCCTTTCTCCATCTACCCTCAGTCTTGTCCATGTTTTTTTGTCCATGCAAAATTGTTGAATCGAATGTCAGCATCCAAGGATTGTGCATAATGAGTTGAGAAACTGCTGATCATATTGTGAGGATGTGTTTGATCCACTGGGGTTACTTCAACATTATTGTTCTCTGGAGGGGGCTGCTTCAGCATTGTTGTCTGCTGGAGGAGATACTGATTTTGATAATGCAGGTCTAAGAACTGTTTGAGGGGTCTCTAATGGTTTTGCCTTTCCATCATATGCCTCCTTCACTCATTTATTTCAAGGTCATTGTTAATTGTACTTGTGTCTGCTCTTCCATCCGGAGCTTAATTTACTCATCACGTATGTAGGCATGACATCCTAGGACCTTCCTCACTGGACTTCAAGGTTAGTTTTTGGTGTCCTGGCTAAAACTCTGAATTGTGTCATCAAAGAGCTGCGGCATCCGTGTGTCAAAGAACATCAGCGTCGAGTTACTCCTGTATCTGCAAAGATGAAGAGAAAATATGACCAAGCAGTCATGGTGAGACTGGACGCACACACATCTAGTCATGCCTGTTTCTGTCTAGGGCTCGCTTAAGAAGGAGTTCCCCCAAAACCTGGGAGGCAGTGATGTCTGTTACTTCTGCCGCAAGCGAGTCTACGTGATGGAAAGGCTGAGCGCTGAAGGCAAGTTCTTCCACCGCAGTTGCTTCAAGTGTGAATACTGTGCCACCACTCTGCGACTGTCATCTTACGCCTATGATATTGAAGATGGTAAGAGAAATTTGCTTTTTTGTTAGAATTCTCTTAACTGTCCCGTGAAGGGAGTAAAGTTGGTTCTAAAGACACTCTCTAAAACTTTTGAAGCTCTATGGATTTCCTGTAACCAGGTAATGCTGACAGCAAAATAACTGAGCTGTTAGGAATTAATTTAACATGAGAATAGCTGCTGGAATGCAAAGAAACAGAATAGTTGGGAGCTCTAAAATGGTTTGGCAGCTGATATTGGATCAGCTAGATCCTTTACTCTTCCTTCAGTACCATTTAAATGAGGACACTTCCTAGTGTTTAAAGCCGTTTAAGGGAACATAACATGTTGGAAAAAAAGCCCATCAGCTTTTTCTTCTTGCAGAGAAAACGACAGCAGAACTCTACATCTTAGATACGATAAAATAGGAAGTTTGTGATCAGGAGCTATGATAATAGCCAATTACAGACTGAGTTCTTTTTAGTAGAGAAGAATGGGGCATGGAAATTGGGTCAGGGTAGATCAATGTTCCATATATGAAGAAAGTGTTGATGAAGTAGTTACTGAAGATTCAGTAATGACTTTTGTTTTCAGTATCTGATAGACTGAGGAGCACCTGAGGAAAAAGTGCTAGAACTGATACTTTCCTGCACTCATTGAGTCAAAGATGAAATAAAAGATGCAAGCTGTATGCCACAGGGTGAAACTGCAGAATATTCTCTGCACATTGAAAAGTTATAAAAATTGATAGATATCTACTGTATGTAGCTAGGAAGGGTCTTTTTGAAAATACAGGGTGTGATAATGGCCATGTATACATCAGCTAGGCTTAAGGGACAAAAAGAACCAAAAAAATCTATCTGGTGATGATATAGTGACCTTCAGTATGGACTTGCTCAGGCACGAAGAATTGAGGAATCTTAGAATCATCAAACCAGTCTCCCAGTAAGGAATAGAAAACCCATTATTACTTGCCTAGAATGTCAACAGGCTTGGCTTGTGAGTTTAAAGGGGCCAGTGATCATTTTGAAATGAATGTGTGGAAGTAACAGCTTCATCAATAATCAGAGTTGGGACAAAGCATTTTTTGAGCACTGCTGTTATTTTGTGCATTCAGAAGTAATGGAGTATCTGATTAAATGCTTAGCAATAACAGACTGAGCTCTTCTGTCTGCTGTATGTGCTGAAACAGTTTTTGTCACCAGGCTTAGTGATTCCCTCTGCCCACAAGCTTATGTACACAGTTATGGCCAGATAGTTTGCAAATGAAGCAAACACAAAGCTTGGAGTCTCAGCACACCTATAACTTTGATTGTGAAATGATAATTACACAGTTAACAGTTTCATATGTACATGTAGCAAATATGTCCAAACAGAAAGATGTGGTATTCTATCTAGTCTAATCACAGTGAAAATGCAGCTCATGTTCCATTCCGGATTTTCTTTGAGAGAAAAAGCAACACAGGATATGTGCATTCATCTAGCTCTTTCGACTGATGAGTGTTCTGCAGTGTTCTGCATTCACTGTCTGGTTAAAGTCTGAGAATTTTATGTAAGAATCTTTCTGTTGTTTTCTTTTCTTTTCAGATGTTTCTCCCTGAAACAGTTTGAAAGAGTTTTTTGAAAGAGTCAGTATTAACAGATGTTTGTTTAAGCAGGGACTTCTCAAAAGATAGCATTTGCCACTTCTCTGTCATAAAACAAATCATTAGAAATTACTGTGCTAATGCCAGTCTAGAGAAACTGAGGGAAGCAGCAAAGGTCAGAGTATAGATTTGAAATGCAATCGCAGAGCGGTAGGAATAGCACAGCAGAAGGGAATGCTAGGGGCTGCATACGCTGAGCAGGATGTGGTAAGAGGTACACTGAAAGATAACATCAGCTTGCTCCCATGATTATTATTATTATTTGCATTGGGGTATCACTAGTGCTGCTTTGGTAGTGTTCAGTCACTGGTGAAAACCCATCTGGATTTCTGGGGTGCAACTAAATCAGTAGTGTCACAACAGGTCCTGCTTGTGGAAACAAGTTGTTGCTTGATTGCCCTTTCCGCCAGTAACTACAGTGCGTTTTTAGACATGGTCCTTTGGGAGTTAACGCTGTCCTCTCCCACTTTCCTCTGCTGGTTGTATTCATTCTTGCTTTTTCCAAAAGTGCTTCTGCCAGCTTTTCATGTGATGGTTGCTTTGTTCCTCACACACTGCCGCATTGTTAGCATGTGATGCCACACAAGCCTCACAGCTTTGCTTTGGTGTTTGATAGAATGTTAAGCTAAATGGCTGTCAGGCACCAATGGAAAGCGGGCTAGCTAGGAGGGGGAGAGAGGAGGGCTGGCGTTAAAACTTCAGATAGTGTTTGTCTCCATGCATACTGATGGAACGAGATGGAGCAAAGGGAATGACAACAGCAAATAAGTTGCAGTGAGATGGACATTTGTACCGCGATAAGCTGCTGTGTTCTCATTGTTGGCCATCATCCCTGTTCTGTCTGCAGGTAAATTCTACTGTAAGCCCCACTACTGTTACCGACTCTCCGGCTATGCTCAAAGGAAGAGGCCAGCAGTGTCAGGAAAGGTAATCCACTGTTTTCATCTAACATGTCAAGTTTGATAGGTTTTGGTTCTTAACAACGAAAAAGTAAATATGCCTTTTTTTTTTTTTTTTTTTTTCAGAAGGTAGAAAAGTTCAGAATGCATCAGATTGCTTTGTTATGTTTCGATGTCGTGCAGTTCTGTGAATTTTACTTAAAGGCAGTTCCTGTAATTATCACTTCTCTTTTTATGCATCTTTTTGTAAAAGAACATACTGTCCCATTCAGAACAGCATTTTAACCTATTTTCTTGTTGTACTGAAATGTTATTCAGTCCATGTAGAGATTAAGGAAATTCTGTTACCAGTTTTGGTTTTCCTTAAGATGAAACAAATTATTTGCATCTCCTCTGAAACATGAAGTCCTAACTCACTTGCATAGCCTATGAAGAGCACCTGCTGTCTTGTCTTGTACGTTTGCTGTCTGTTAGTGGGAACCTGTGTGGAAAGAAAGGTTATCTTTTTCCTATAGTGCTGTAATGGAAGCAGTTGTACTGTAAGCATAGGACGAAGACCTACTGTGTAATACAGAGAAATGTCCCTGCTTTAGTCTTTACAATCCAAGGCACATTTGACTCAATTTGTCTGCCCAACCCACTTTTCAGGATTTTGCATTCTCTGTGTGAGCAAACTATGTGGTAGTCTCTCTGTGTTCAAATTCTGTTAAGCTTGCACTCTACAAACTGTCCTTCTCCTTTAGATTATGTTTTCCTTTGTGGTGGTAGAGATCCTTCTGCTTGTTTTTCAAGTTTTGTTAGTACAAGCTAAAGCTGTACACCTTTTTGGGAGGATAAGGCATCCATCCCAAAATTTGTGTAAAGCTTCCTGCTAAGAAGGAAGACCCAAATCAGAACTTGTTTTATATCCCAGATGAGCAGATTTCAGGGATCGTACTGCTTTGCCTGTCTTGGATATCCAGCTTGTTTTCAGGGCTTTAATAAAGCCGTAATTTGAGAAGGAACGTATTTGATTCAGGCGGTACCTTATGCAATGATTAAGTGATATCTTAATTGCAAGAGAAATGTCTTCCGAGTTCAATGTGTTCAGTACATATAGCCTCATATGAAAAAAAAAAGAAAAAGACCTTTTTTGAGGTACCTCTGATTTTAATATGCATGTAATTCCCCCCTCACTGCTACAGGACACCAAAGGACCTCTGCAGGACGCCATGGCAAGCGATGGAAGTGGACGGGCAAATTCCATCTCCGCCTCAGCAGAGAGAGCCCCAGGTAGCTCCGCTTCCTTCTTTAGCAGGGTGGTGCAGTACTCTCTCGGCTTCTTTGGCAGAGTTAGGGTGGCAAGCCAGCGACTGCAAAGCACAGTTTCCTCGATTGGGCACCAGGTAGCCCAGAACCCTTTGGACTTCTTTTTCATGTGTCAGCTGATGGCTTTTGGGGTTCCCTTTCTCTATGCCCAGTCAGAAGTTCTTGGGCAGATCTTAGGGGAATTCTGTGGGCAGTCTGCTGACCAGTAAGAATTAATGTGACCCAACTTTACAAGCTGTATAACTCGTGTGATTTTGGGATGCTGTGTGAATTTTGTGTGTTATGTGCAAGTCTCAATATGTTACATTGCGTTGTGGCTTTGGGGCCTAGATGTTCTCAGTTCTTTCAAGGACACTATCTGAAATAGTTCCAGGAAAACACAGATGCTCAGTTAAGGGTCTCCTCTGAGTGGGCCCAGATAAAGAGGCTTTGTCTGTAATGTGTGTACCTCGCTGTTGCCCAGGTTTAAAGTTCTTCTGATACACTGGAATAACCCTCAAACTGGATTTCTGTGTTTGCCTGAAATCTGGGAGTGGTTTCTTGTTCTCCCAAATGTCTGTTCACTAATCTGGTACTTGAATGGGAAGGTCCCATTGTCTCTGGATCGGGTCTCCTTCGGAATTCTGGGTGTCTGTGACAGCTAACGGGATTGGATTCCTTAAACTTCTTGAATTTCGTGGTGCTGGCAGGTCATGGTGCTTTACCCTTACTGCCAGAATCTATGCTGCTCCTGGCCATGGCTTTGGGAACAGGGTAGTGAAAGTATGTGTCTTACTGTGAAGAGTTTTTGCCTTTTAAATTAAAATTCTAATTCCTTCTAACGTGGGAGAAGCGTCTCTGCTACAAATGCTCGTTTGCCCAGCCCCTAAATGCTCATTTAGTGACGGCAGAAAAAGGAAGAGGTTTGATTCTGGTACTCGTTCTAGAGCAGTATGGAGAAACTAAATCAGGTGCTTTCAGAGGGAGAACATACTTAAAGCAAAACTTTGAGGAATGATTTTTTTCACAGTGCTAGTTGGGAAGATACAGAAAAGATACAGGCAAATAAAACCATGCTTGTATTTGACTGTATGTATTATTCTTACAAGCGTTTCTGAGGTGGTAACTGAATGCAGTCAGACAGAAATTCGTTTTTACTGTGTGCGGTTGATTCTTTAAGTGTAGTTACGTCCACTGTTTCCTCTGTTGTTGGCATTAAATTTCCATATAGCAGAACAGAGGGAAGAGAAAATATAGTGAAAAATGACACATCATAAATGCTTTGGACGGGTGGAATAACTACAGCATTTTTTACATGCTATTGGCTAGACTTAAAATTGCTTTCTCTAAAGGTGAACAGTTTTTGCTCTTTTGTGGGTTTTTTGATATATATATATATTTAATATGAAGCGTATTCTTTCAGATCTGAGAAGAAGATCTTTCTTGAAGTTATTCACAGAATATTTCACAGGAAAGTGGCTTATGTTGTGAAGCTATTGGTGATGAGAAGTAGAAGAGAGTTCAGTTATGTATATCGATAAGTTTTTCAGTACAACTGCTGTCAGACTCTTTCCCCTGATTTAGTCCTTCCAACAGATCAAATTTAATTACTCACATTCATAAGTGAGCCTTCGGTAAACAGCATTTAAGTGATCAGTAAGCTGGATAAATGGCAGGCCATGGTTTGCTCTAAACTTCTGACCAAGCATTTCCTTCTCTTCTTGTGTAGTGGTGGCACAATTACAGGAGGTGTATTACTTCTAGAGAAGTCAAATAGAACAGACACCATTTTATCAAACAGCAAAACTTGAAATCTGGGTCTCCTGTTTGCTGTGCCTCACTGTAGCATCGTTTTTACAACTTTTGGAGCTTTTAAAGCTTTGCCTCATGTACTGTGTGTAGGGCATACTCAGCTGGAGGAAGCTCGTTCATATGTCAGGCAGTGTAGTATGTTGCATTCTTGCGTGTGCATGACCAAAGTACCTTCAGGGACAGACAAGTGAGCACTGCCTCTGTTATCTCCCCCTTTCTGCTAGTAAATGCCACTTGTAGCTGAGATTTCATTTTCTTTGTGAAGCAAGTTCTAAGTATATTTTAAAACTACTGGCTTAACAAGGGTTAAGAAGCGGGAGGAGGCTGAATGCAATGCACTTTAAAAGCAGCCTACGGTGTCATTAGAGACAGGTCAGTCCTGCATTAGTCACTGCAACAGCCATGTCCCGTGGGTACCTTTCTGTAGCTCCAGTTCTTGCTGGGCAGGTCAGGAAATCTGTAATGTGTTTACAGTTCTGTATGGCTTGGGGAAAAAAAAAAAAAAACACACACAAAAAAAACCCTCAGCTTTTGAATTACAAAGCTTCATGATTCAGTGGAAGAATAGAATACTATTCCTGAATAATCAAAGGGAGTCTCTGAAATTACATCTCTGTGTAACTCCTGACCTCGAACTATGTGCGTATATGCTTTTTTGAAATTTGTTAACTTCTGTATGTAAGAAACTATGGACATTCTGCTGTCACTGAAGTGTAGACAAATACCTTACACAAAAACCTCTCTAAATTGGAGATAGAGTTTCCAACATGCCGCTTCACCCATCTGGTAGACTCGCCAGTAGCAGGTCGTATATCGGAAACTGTCTGGCGTCCTTTAAGGCAGGAGCCACCAAATGGCATTTGGCAGTAGTAATTTTGCAGTTTCAGATCTGAGCCAATCTCAGTAGTGAGGTAGATGTTGATGAGGAGTGTAATTTGCCTCTAAAATCATTAAGTGAAAGGAGAGTGTAAAATGCATGGGTTTAATTTTTATGGAGTTCTAAAGATAGCTTAGAATGCAAAAGGAAGGCGTACAGCAGAAACATCAGTGCAAAAATACACAAGACAAAAGCTCGCTGTTCTTAAGTTTTATACCCTCTGAGTTAAATTCAGTCCTGGATTTGCTTGTTCAGAGACCATTACGATGACTTGTGCAAGACCTGCTTTTTAGTTGTCACCGAATCCCAAATGAATGTGAATTTCCTACATTTTCCTCCTACACTCAGTACCTCCTTTACTTTGCCACCGAGTCTGGCCTCTTCTTTTGTTAGCCAGCTTAATAATTAAAATGTGTTTAAACACAACGCTCAGCAGGTTTGGTCAGCTGAGGTACGATGGGTCACTACAAGCACTTTCTTGCAATGTGCTGCTAAGCTGATTGGCACACGTTAGCTTTGCTGAAGATGTCGGTCCCTCGCTGGCTGGCCGCGGGCTGCGTGTTTGTCTGTCCCTTGTGCTGCAGTGGCTGTAGTTGCAGGGTACCTGTGATCAACAAATTGAGATTTGATAGCAGTCCTCTAGAAACACCGTTCTTATGAAGGTTTTGCCTGGTCTGCCAGTGAGCCAACGTGACATATGTAGTGGTTACAGGGGATGTTTTCAGGGAGCTGTGTTCAAACTGGTTCTTGCAGTATCGATCACCCCTTCAGCTGGGGAAGTGGCAACAAGCTTTTGAGCGGTTGATGCCGTTCGCTCCTGGGAAGGGAAGTGGGGGAAAGCTGGTACTATGCTTTTGGTTCTGCTGAACTGTGGCATGCTTGTCGTAGATTCTGTAATCCTTCTCTGTACTCTGTCTGCCTCCTTCTATCTTCCGCGTTTGCCTTTATGCCAAAATTGCTGCTATTGCCAAGGGAAAAAAGTACTTCTCAACTGTCTCTCCCTTTGATTATCTGTAACCACCGTGTCTTGGATTTTTTTGAATATTATTTACAGTACTTTATATGATTTTAATGTGCTTTTAATGTTAATGCTTTTTTTTTTTTTTTTTTCTGTTTGTTCTAAAGGTCTGTAAGAACATGTTTTCAAACTTTCAGCTCTTTCTTGACAGATGGACTTGGAACAGTCTTTACTCATATCAGCTTTATGATAATGCTCCTTGGGGTGACTTTAGGTGGTGATGTTTTGTTTTGTTTCCTGCTCCAGGCTTGTCTTCTCAAAGCAATACGTTTCTGTTCCTATCAGCAATATGAAGTTCATAAAAGGAAGACTTGCTAGGGAAACTCATACTTCAAAATATACAGCAATAAAATGCAAGTCAGTAGTTACTTGACCTGAGAAAAACGTAAGAAACCAATTATAAGCCATAGTATGCAAAACTGAAAATTTGAATACCAAGCAGAGGCATTAGGTCTCCTGCTGTACAATTACAAAAATATCTAGTATATAGGATACAGGTGTGCAATATGAGAAGTTAGAAATCCTCTTATGGATGTGCCTTAAATGTTTTCAGAGAGCAATGTTATGAGCAAGCCCTTTATGGTAGACTCTTAAACGTGTGAGCTGTTGTATATAGTGAGTGAACCTGGACTTTACATGAGGGGAGTTATTTTGCCGACTAGGAGAGCTAGAAAAGGGTGGCTGCTTCCTCTAAATGCTATGCCCATTAAAAGTAAATAGTCGGAGCCACATTTTCAAAGGATCTTAATGGTCTGTTCGGTTTTCACAAACCTTTAGGAATGCATACAACATAATTTACACACGCTTCTTCTGTGCCTAATGAGGAACAAATACATTTTATATAAATTCCTGTATATAAATTGACTTCTTGTTCATAAACGTTGCCTGTTTACAGTTCTGCATGCATCGAACATGCCGTGTGAAAGTCTTTCAGCTCAAAACAATACAGTTTGCTTGTGCATAAAAACATATCTTCATGAAGCCTTCAGTTTGGTCACTTCCCTTCATTATTATTCACATTTGGGTTTTGCAGTTGTTTTAGTTTGGTGTGCTACAAACACTAAAGTACAGACAGTACAGTAAACTAATTCTGTGACACACTTGTCTCTTTGTGTTGCCTTCACTTTAAACCACTAAACTGCATTTGCAAACATCCATACACCTTCCCCCCTCCCCAGTCCAAAAAAAAAGAAAGTACACCCGTATTTCAGGATGCTCCCCCAAAGAGACAGTTAGTTCCTCCCCTACTGTGCCTTGCAGGTTTTCTTTTCTGTTTGGAGGAATTATGGTATTGTGTCCTGCAGGACAGGGCACATAAAAATGTACCCTTTCACAGGGCTTCATACAGCTCCAAAGAGATCTAATGCAAGGTTTATTTTTCTGTGCTGGAAGATTTAAAATGTAAACATAGAAACAGACCCTGTAGTTTTGGAAGCTGAGGAGAGTGCGTGGGTTGCGTGATTGGCACCAAGGTTCAGTGCCCAGTGAATCATCGCTCAATAGCAAGCCAGGAAACTCTCTTAGGGGATGTGCTTGACTGTTCCTAGTCCATCATGTTCCTTGTCAGTGTTCTTATCAGGATTTGGGTGGCAGTGTAAATGAAATGAGAATGCTAAGGGACTGGCTATTTGAAGCCCAGAAAATTTGGAAAGGCAAAGACATAGTAAAGATGGTTTACTTGTTCTGCAGAGTTCAGATGCAGCTGACCTAACAGAGTTTCACTGAAAAATCCTAGAAAAAGATCTGGGGACTGAGGAAGGATATACAGAATAGTGATGTGGTTAGTTTGTGCTCATGGCTGGATCCTGCTAAGAACACTTTCTTTCTTGGGAGTAGAAGACCTCCCAGTTCCACCTTTCTCTCTAGCTTTCAGACCTGTAGACTTGTTCCACTGAAATATCTGTTTATTGTTTGTATGTGTATATTCTGAAGGGTGATATGAATTTTTCTGGGCACTTTTAAGAGCTTCATTAAATGCTATGTGTAAAGGAGTTGTGTTTTTTTAATTGCAGAATTAAAATATCTGTGTGTTTTTTGAAAAGTAGAGTCTAAGAAATAATCATTTTGAGGAGATAAAGTTTCCCTCAGAGAAACAGAGGGAGTTTGTATAAAGCGAGGTTGGTGACAGCTAATGTTCAAGTGAGACAATTAGTGCTCAGAAAGGCTTCATGTCTCCGTTGTATAGCTTCTGTGATGATTTTTATTTATGCAGTTGTTTTTAACCTGTTTTTGTTTTGGGTGTGTGTCTCTTTAAATTATGTAAATACTTGGTTTTCCCGTTGCTGTGAAATCAAGACATTATTTGTTCAATTGTGTGAAATATTCAAGGGAATAAATTCCGAACAATCTTCAGGTTTCTGAGTTTTTCTTTGTCATCTCCCCTCTCTTTCCTCTAGTTTCAGGTGAGGAATGCTGTGGGGGATAAGTTCTTGGGGGAGAGTGAAATAAATGGAGCTAGGAAGCTCAAATACTCTTCCAAATAAATTTTGGGGACCTCCATAGCAATTGTAATGGCAAAATACTACAGAGACTTCTGCGGGCAGTTCTGCTCTGGCAGACGCTGGATCCCATAACTTTTCAGGTTATGTCTGTATGTTTNAGAAAACCGTCAAGGGCCCCCGTACTAGGATGTTCTATCACTTTGCTGTAGACACACTGTCAGGGTTGTGGCTTCACGGATTTGTGTCGATTTGGGAGGTTGGTCTGTGTGCATTGCTACAGGCCAAAGTTCTTCGTGGCACTCTGTAAACAGGGCAGTGAAACACATCTGTGAGGGGAGAGGAGGAGCGTGAGCGAGTGTAAGCCAACGCTGAGGGAAGCGTAGCCTTTGCACCTGGTGTGACAGGTAAGCTTTTTGGCAGGGCCTGTTTCCTCTGGTTTGTACAGCAGCAGCTGTGATAATGGGATGTTGGAAGTGATGGAAAGGCATAAAGTGAGTCAATGAGGAGCCTTGTAGCCAAATGCAGCGTCTTACGTCCCAGATGGACGGCTCTCTCCTCTCAGGAGAATGGCCCGTGAGGAGATGGCCCCTTCCTCGAGACAGTTAATAGACTGTTCTGTTATGCTCTCACCATGACCAACGTGCGGAGTTTTGAGCTATGTTTTCCTGTTCTCAAAGGTGTATTGGATGAGTCTGCACTGGGGAATCATTCTGTCTTAGCTCACATGGTTCCTCATGCTTCCTACTGCACCACTGGCAACTGAAAGCTTGTAATAGCGGATGACTTTTGAGCATCTAAGTGTGAACGATGTGGGTTGATTTGGCCTGAGTAGTTATGTTTGAATGGTAGCTCACAGAACTGCAACATGAAACCAATTCTGTCACACATAAGATTTCCTTCTTTGGAGGAAAGTAATCACTTTCTGCCTTTGAAATTGCCTTTTATTTTTCTTTACTGTGATCAGCGGTCCTGATTTTGAAGTTCAGTGGGACTTCAGTTCTGAGAAGGAGCAATTGGTGTTCAGTGTGCTGGTGTGTGAACTAGAAATGTCATTTTGATGCTCTGCTAGAACAGCCTCCACTGTTCTGTCTCAGGAAAGATGTTAAGTTTACAGGTACATGTACTTCTGAAATCAAAGTTTAGCTTCATTTTTTTTTTTTTTTTAAAGATGCCAGGAGATGTATTTGCTGAGCTTATCTCCATTTGTGGTGAAATCAGACTTCCTTACTGTGCCAGTACAGGAGACATTGTTTTCAGCTAAAAATTGAAGAAACGAAGTGTTGCACCAAGAGTGCTCCCAGTCACTCTTTCCTCACGCTCTGTGAAGTCTACACAGCTCTCTCATGCTTTCTGTTTCTATCCCTGTGATTCTTCTCTAGTCTGATGACCTCCTGTGTTGTTTTACTAATGCCCAAGAGAAGAGCTCCAGATCCTGCCCTAGCAGAGGGATGCTGCCAGGGTACTCCTTCCATGACCCTGCCATTCAAAAGTCACTTTTTATAAGGACACCCTAGTTTTGTCTGTGACACAAAATTGAACCTTTTTCAAACGTTCTTCTCTTCACCACCACCCTTCCTCCTCGCTCCCATTCCAATCTAAGATTTACCTGATTTACCTGAAAATTATTTACTCTAGAGGAAACTTTATCCTGTAAGTAACACACTATGTCAAATATGATTATTTTTAACTGTTATTGTGCAAATGAAATGTCTTGAAAATGAGGGAGGAAAATAGAAAGTTTGGGCTGGGCCATGCTCTTGCTGAGTGTACTTGTTTCTTTGCCTGTAGTTCTGTAAAGAGAACGCGTTGGTTTTTCAGGACATGATATTCTAGGGTCTCAACTCACACAGGTTTGTTGCTCACTTGCATCCATCATTTTTGAGAGTAATGTTAAAACATTACTTAGGACTTGTAGCACTTGTTAAATAGATTAAATATGATCCTTGTCTTACAGATAAGGTAAATGAGCTGTCGTGTACTTTTTTGCAGTTAACATCCTCACTTTTAGTTGCTAAAGAAATAATCCATAGAAAATCTTACGTGTATGCTAACTAACTTCTGTTTGTTTATCATAAAGCTGAAAACAAAGGACTGAACTTCACCATATAGTTAGTACTGTATTAAGGGCAAGTTTTAAACACAAGGAATCATAATTAGGCGTGTAAATCGCTTTAAAACATTATGGTACTGAACCATGAGCAAATGCTCAAAGCTCTGTGGGAAATGTGGATGTTTCTTTTCCTTGAAAAGCAGATTAGTTCCATTGCAGGTGAACTAAATTATCCTTTGCAGGAGTTTGGGAACTTCATTGTAAGATTTGAGCTTGAAGGAGTATTAAGGTGTTTTCCACCATGCATCCCAAAACAGCTTGCTTCGTCATCTTGATAGCAGTTTTGCCATGAGAAACATTGGCATAGAACATTTCCTTTGCAACACTCAACGTTAGGGTAGTATAGAAAGCTTATTGTGTACAGCTTTTCACATGTAGGACTTAATTTCTTCATCTCATATAGTAGAAAGCCACTGTTTCATGTAGGAGTTTTCCTTTAACCTTCTGTAACAGCGATGAGAAAGCATGACGTGCTTTGAAAGTAATAAAACAGTAAATGTCCATCTCTATACCAATTATAAGAAACCAGTAATAGCTCAGCCACCTGCTTCTGAACAGCAGCATGAAATACTAAGATATGCAGTTTGTAACGTATCTTCGAATACAAAGGGGGAAAAAGGGGAGGAAAAAAAAACAACAAAAAAAACCCACCAACAGGTGGATAGATGATGGTAAAGCAGTGGATGTGGTCTATCTTGATTTCAGTAAAGCATTCGACACCGTCTCCCACAGTATCCTTGTGGCTAAACTGAGGAAGTGTGGTCTGGATGATGGGGTAGTGAGATGGATTGTGAACTGGCTGGAGGAAAGAAGCCAGAGAGTTGTGGTGAATGGGATGGAGTCTAGTTGGAGGACTGTATCTAGTGGGGTTCCCCAGGGTTCGGTACTGGGACCGGTGCTGTTCAATATATTCATCAACGACTTGGATGAGGGGATAGAGTGCACCCTCAGCAAGTTTGCTGATGATACAAAACTGGCAGGAGTGGCTGACACGCCAGAAGGGTGCGCTGCCATCCAGCGAGACCTAGACAGGCTGGAGAGCTGGGCAGGGAGAAACTTAATGAAATTGAACAAGGGCAAGTGTAGAGTCTTGCATCTGGGCAGGAATAACCCCAGGAA